>JAQJVL010000379.1:0-464878 GCA_035578905.1 Stictocephala bisonia
AAATTATAAAAGGAAAAGATAGGGAGAAAGTTCAAATTTAAAGTTCAATTTTCAATGGAAAATATCTTCACAGCAATTAGTCTATGGTCTGGTCTCACCAAATTTAAGTTTAAGTTGTCTTCACCACAAACTTAGAATTCTTGATGTTTTGGGAAATTTAAATATGTTTGTGGCCAAATTTAATAAATAAAAGTTTTGTAATGATTTACAAAAACACTTTTATTGGGAATGTCACTAAATAAAGTCACTGTATTCTGGCTGAATCTTCTCTCCTTCAAGGCTAATAATGGACTCTCACTGCTACTAGTTCCTTTCTCAATCCACAATTACAACAATGTGTCACTGGTTGCTTGATGATCACTTCACTTCACCATGGGATGTGGAGGTTGGTATTATAATAAATCAAATATTAAAATCATGAGAAAATTAAATTAATGTTGAAATATTTTAGAAAAATGGAATAGGTTAAAAAAAACAACTTCCAATTCTTAAATTAAATTATGCCAAATCTAAGAAAGGAAAATATTTATTAATAAAATGATTAAACATAGAGTATGCAAATTATTGGGAACTGAATTAAATTAAATTAATGTGATAAAACATATGATCAATGAGTGTGATGAGATTATTAGTGATGGGTAGCAGCTGGTTTAAATGGAAAGAAACAAGGTAAGTGGCAGATGTTCTTACATATGATAAAAAAATAAATGAACAAACATAATTTGAAACATCTCAAGTATATAATGTTATTTATGTATTTTTTATAAATTTTTAGAAAAATCCTTGCGAATTCGCCTTTAAGAGCTTAGCGGTTGAGACAAAAAGACTCACCGGTTATAGGGTTAACTGAAGACCTTAATACAAGATGTATGCAGTTCTCACAACTTTTGATAATGAACCACCAGAGGTAGTCTAGACACTTGCTAGACAGAGGTAGTCTAGACAGTTTGCCAGATCACAGCTCTAAAATTTCTCCAGAAAAATTGATCTAGCCATAAACTCACAAAAAACAATTCAAAACAAGCAAACATCACACAACACAATTTTAATAAAGTATTAGTAACAAATGTACAAATATTATGAAATTGATTTTACTAAACCACATTTACCTTCCTCAGACCAAAGGGATTCACAAAGAAATTCCTACCTTCTTTGATTCCTATGTGAATCCCTTTGGTCTGAGGAAGGTAAATGTGGTTTAGTAAAATCAATTTCATAATATTTGTACATTTTATACTTATAGCATAATAAATCTGTTGATAGATGTTCACATGTTTTGTATTAATCCTATCATGTAATATGCTATTTAAGAAACTATTTTAAAACAATACAATGTTACTTCCGTAGGAAAAAACCACAGCAACCAACAAGAAGCACTTCATCAACAAAGAACCCTAACAACATAACATTTCAATAGGTAGTAAACACCTCAATTGTTGCGTACTACCATTATCTACAATCCCAAACAAAACCACAGCAACCAACAAGAAGCACTTCATCAACAAAGAACCCTGACAACATAACATTTCAATAGGTAGTAAACACCCTCAATTGTTGCGTACTACCATTATCTACAATCCCAAACAAAACTGATTTCTAGTAGGTCATATCAGTAATAAAAACCTAAAACAAATATATACTTAAAAAATAATACTTATTCACCATAAGGCATGGATTCTTTCAAAAATATAATAAATCACAATTTAACAACTAAAACTTTAATTTGTAATTATTTGTAAGAGAATATGAATTTTTGGTAAGAGACAGTCTTAGTTTATAAGTATACAGTTTTTTATAATTAAAAGTACAAACAATTGAAATAAAACATGAAAACTATTAATTAATACTAAAAAATATGTAGAGTGGAAACCCCGGTTATATTAATGTGGCATGAGGTGAAACCGGATATGGAATTATATACCTATCTACTCTTACTAGTGTTTTAAAATGAACCACCATCTTGATCACAAGTTTTTCTTCTATCGTCTCAAACCTTTTTTTTACATCACTCATACTATACATAATTAAAAACTTGCACACAATAACATATCTTTACAACAAAACAGTAAATAGACTGATGAAGCAAAGTACAGAATACATCCGAACACGTCTGACCACACCTCTTTTTAACTCTTCAAGATACAATTTTAAAAAAATTGTACACTTTACCATTCAGACTTTTCAAGCGAAAAACAGTGATTAATGAATATGGCAACAGAAGGTTTTTGTCTCCCAGTTTAGGCCACTAGATGAACCATTTATACCTTATATAATTGATGACTAGTATATTAGAGATTAGATTAGATACACCGTGTTGTGGTCCTGTCACAAAGCCCACTGCGCCTAGACTCCGTGGCCCTTTGCGCCCTGAGCCTAACAACAGTGTCACAAGAGACCAGTCCCCCTCCTGTGAAGTACAAGATCTCCCCAAGTGTAGCCCCTCTGATATTCTCTGGTTCTGGAAAAGCAGTACCCAGAGTCTTATACCTAAGAGATGCAAGAGCTCCACAAAAATACAAAATGTGTATGGAGCTCTCCTCTTCCTCCTCACAGAGCCTGCATGTGGAGTTTTCTGTAATGCCCATCATCCTCATATGTCTGAAGAAGATTGTGTCTGGACAGTAGCTCTATAACAGCCTTCTCCTTGGCCCGGTTCATCAAAGGTCCACTGATCAATTCTTCTCTTAACTGTTTGGAAAGGAATACCAAGGGCCGACTCTGGTTCCAGAAGGGAGCTCTTGGCTTCCTCCCAAATACAGTACATCTAACGAATTGGTGCCTACAGTGCTTAAGATACTTTACAGAAACATTGATGTTTGAAAATTTATGTTTAGCACTCGACAGACGTTTTCGTCTTTTGCTGTATAAATTAAGAAACACTTTTTTTTTTAGAAAAACAAAAAACTTTCTTCACATGGTTTTGAGCTGGTTAACACTGAGGGCTGGCTGGATAATTAGATGCTGGTTAAATAGGGTTTACTGTAGTTTTTTAAAAGGATTTTTGTTATTGATTTACTGACCCAACCTTAGCTATCTAGTTTTAATTTGAATTTAGGTCAAAACCAATGACTAACAACTGAGGATGACATGTAGTGAACATATTGATGCACTCATTGCATTATTTTCTTGACAAACGATAGTGAAATTGTGAACCTTATGATTGTGTATGGATTTATCTTTCGAGACCTGTTTACAGACTTTCAAATTGTTTTCGAGTAAAACAAAACAAGCATTTTACGATTTGGTATTCAAATTTTAACAATAGGTCAAACTATTCTTCTTCAATCTTTCCTTTTAAACAATGCTTATGCTTTAATAATCAAGAATATGCTCTTAGAATCCAATATCTCAGTTATGATCCATGAGGTGTATTTGTCTTACCTTGAATTATTTTTTCAACAAAAATCCCAAAAATTAACATTGTACATCTTTTATATCCAAAATGTCTTAATCATTCCTTTAAAACCATAACAAGACTATAGCAAAAAAAATTGCTTTTAAGTTGATAAAGTTTTCACTGACCTTGAAATTCCTTATTATCAGGGTCTTTGGCGTATTCGTGACACAAAGTAAGAAGTTGCATCAGCAACCTTTTTTCAACAACAGAAATTTCTTTGGTTGAAAATACATCGGCGCGGGAACATGGTACTGTTTCCAATTTGTCATTAATATAAGTCAACACTCTTGACACACTTCGGAATTCTGCATAACGAGCAATGTTGGAGGAGATTAATAACTCAACTAAGGAGCCTCTGGCATAAAGGAGCTGCAACAGAACAGTGTATGTGATATTTGAATAATTTCTAAAAATCCTATTTAAGTATAATTTTTCAGTACTTTTTTTATGGATGAGAAAAGAAAATTCCTAAAAAATTAAATAAATTGATGTATGTCAAGAAAGTCGAAGAAAGCCATGTGCGGCTGCACATTACCTTTTTTTTCAATAACCTCTGCTGTTTACATCTGTTTAAGCTGAATTACAGGTGAAAACAGGTTACTACAACAATCAATCCACTCATAAAATGCTATGAGGGTTATTTTTAAATTAAAAACTGTTTTCTAATAGCGTAAGAGAAACTTTATTTATCGACATTAATGATATCAAAAACTAAAAAATGAACATTTTTTCATTTTTCTACATAGTCACCACTAACATTGACACATTTTTGAAGTCGTGGCACCAGATCCCATCATCAAAGACCTCTCTCGCCTGGCCGTTAAACCAACTCATAACTGTTCTTTCAACATGTCATCATTTTCCAAGCACTTTCCACTACAAAATTCCTTAAGTTTTGGAAAAAGATGAAAATCCAATGGTGGTAAGTCAGGACTGTAGGGTGGATGATCCAGTACACCCCAATTAAACTTGTCCAGTTGCGTCTGTGTTCTTGCCGCAACGTGAGGCCGAGCGTTGTCATGAAGTATAATGATGCCGCTAGAGAGCAGGCCCTGCTGGCGGTTTTGAATAGCACGCCTAAGCTTCAATTACGTTTCACAGTATCTTTCAGAATTTATTATCATTCCTCGTGGCAGAAAGTCTATCAGAAGAATAATACCCTTCCTTTCCAAAAAACCGTGATCATGATTTTTCTTGTTGAAGGTTCTTGCTTGAATTTTCTTGGTTTCATCAGGGGGTTTGAATGATGCCATTCACTGAATTGACGTTTTGTGTCTGGAGTATAGTATGCAACCACAACCCTTTTCAAGTGTAAGCGAACAGCATAACAGTGCCCCCCTTAAAAAACTAAGAGGTAGGAGGCATTCTCTCTGGATACAAATACATTTAAATATAGGTAAAATATGTTCAAATTATTGAAATTTCAATAAAACCAATACATTTTAATTTCAACTAGGCCTTTCGCCAGCAAAGCTGGCATCATCAGGCAACACAACAGTTTGCTGGCGAAAGGCCTAGATGAAATTAAAATGTATTGGTTTCATTGAAAATTCAATAATTTGAACATATTAAGTGACCAATATCAACTCTATCTCAACTTCACTATAAGTAAAATAAATAGAAATACTCTTTAAGTACTTAATGAATAAGGATTGAGACTCAAATATGAAGGTTAAGATTGAATGTAATATTTATAGATATTAAAGCCCCATTACACATAAATAATCAAAGCTAAACAACTATAAAATTCAATTAATACAACACAGGTTAGCTTAAAATGAATTTGACATTTATTTTATTTATTCGTAAATTAAAGGAAAACTGAAAACGAGGAACAACTAAAATACAGATTAATAATTAAGAACAAAATATATTTTCATCTACCATTTGAAAACCCTAGGCCTAATATATAACAAACCTTAAATACAAAAAATGCTTTATTTTTAGAGGCCTTTATTTTGATATGTGGCATGGACATAGTTTGATGTTAAAAATGTGTATTTAACCCCATTCTCATAGTAAAAATGGGTTTTCATCCGCAATTGAAAAACCAATAGAGATGTGGCAAAATCTGTACATAAAAAATGTTTAGTTTTTAAAGACTTTTGTTGTGCTAAATGGCAAATTGTCGTATTTAAAACTTCACTCAGATCTATTTAATTTTTTTAATTTTAACGTATTTTGCAATTTTGTATATAGGAAGATTCTTATTGTTAATTGAAAGGGCAAGTCATTGGTAGTGTTGGCTAAATAATGTACATCCTTTTGATATAGAGAAGAGTTACAGTATTGTCACCTACATTTACATATAGAGCCGGCAAGGCCTACGGGTAACAATAATTTGAAAATGTTTTTATCAAAATAATAAGGCTTCAAAGACCTTAAAAATAAGGTTCGACACGACCAATGTTCCAATTTGAAAATTTCCCAAAAACTACACTTACCCCACTCCATGCCCTTTTATTCATTAAATATATTATTACTAAATACTTTGCGGTCAAAGATGGGGGTTTCAGTTGAAACAAAATATGCAGTTTGATTAGCTACAATAGATATTACACTGTTGATCTGCAAACCCTGAATCACAATTAACTAACCAATATCCATTTATGAATAAATAAATAAGTAGACCTGTGAAAAGGCTACTGGCTACTTACATTTATAAACATTGCACTGTGAATATAATGTACCAGGTTGTTTATGTTTACATATTATTGTATCATGTCCTGTCACTTTCCTAGGTCAATAATTATTATTCAAAGCAAGTTAAGTAAAAATAAGCAATTTTTTTAACTTTAAACCATCAGGTTTAATGATTTACTCAGTACAAATTTTTTAGATCAATACACTATTTATACAACTTCAGAAGGTATATATTTGCTTACAAGAAATGTTCAAACTAATCAATCTGATATAAAACATCGACAAAGAAATGTTTTTTACTTTGTAAGTATTAAGTAAGAAAAACATGATTATAATTTGTTGAATTAAATATAATTCCTGTTGGTAAACTACTGTTGCCCATGAAGTACTGAATGGTGATTGAGTCTCTTCTTTTGTGGGGCTTTATAGATTTTAATAGGCATCTTAAAATTTGTGATTGAATTGTATCTGCTACAAATTGGCAAAGCGAACTGGAAAATAATAAACAATTTCAGATGACGTACTGTTGAGTGGCAAACCGAACACCGCCTCGTAACATTTTGGCAGAACCACAATTCTGGGAAACTTCATCAATTAAGTTATTGTAATGATCATTATAAACTTAATACCCCATAAACAAAATCCCGGGCGGCTTTTATAACCCTCAATAAACATCTTTGTACCTTCTTCACTCCAATCCATCGCTGAATTATCACTACTAAACTAAACTTACAACAACCTTACTTAACTTATTACAGCTACAGTTATAACAAACGGACTACCAAACAACACTACCTAATAGTAAACCACGTCTAGATGTAGTGTGAGACTTTTACCAGAACTTCAAAGCGTAACATTCCTTTGATGCGTCAGCGAAAAACCTGCAACTAATGGTTCAAGGTTCTGCTCACCACGACGCTCGATTTGGCGCTTGGATCCACTACACACTAATATAACATGTCAACATGCTTTGCGTGTCGGTATTCTGGTTCAGCATTCGGCTCGGTAGTATGTGGTGGGCTTTAGCCGCCCCTTTTCCTGGTGCCCTACGCAGTCTCAAATATAGCTTACACCTTAAACTGGCCCTGTCGGTCATAATGTCACTTAAGAACTCATCGCCATCTCTTTTATGGCGCTCCAAAAAGGACAAAGAATGTGCCATACGCTTTGCTTTGTGTTCTTGTTTCAACATTTTTGGCACCCATCTGGCACACATTTTTTGTAATGCAGTTTATCAGTAACAATGTTGTAAACTACTGATCTTGAAACTTAGGTAAATTTCTGACTAAGTTCATCAATTGATTGATGACAGTATGTCGTACAGATCATTCTTCGTCATGAACACTTGTCCTTCCTTCATTGAAATGCCTACACCATTTTTGCACATTTCCATCATTCAATAACACCCTCACCGTAAACTTCAAGAAGCTGTCAGTGAATTTCAGCAGGACGAACATTTTTTGCATTTAAAAACCGAATAACTGAGCACACTTCACAGTCTGCGTAATTACTGATTGACATGTTGACAAACAAAGCAGTATAACCACACAACCAACACCGGCAGAAACGTGAAACGTAATGGCGGCGTTGAAGGGGACAGGCCAGTAATTGCTGACCTTGAATAGACGTCACATGACACTCGCGCGGGCATGATGCGCAATCGGTTTTTACCTCAAAATTGAACATTGTAATTGCACAAAACTCGAATTATTCTCCAACACATGATTTTAACATGAGTTATAAATAAATATTATAATTGAGTTATAATGACATACTGGAATAATTAAGTTTTTTTTCTTTTCAATTGCTATGGGACATTTTTATTACTTGCCATTGCCTAGCTAGGTGACAGCATTAGCAAACAAATGATACGCTTTAAAATAACGGGAATAGCCAACTCAAATCACTGGTGGCAAAATTTGATGAATAGAGCATTGAAAAGCTTGTTTGCTGATAAGACAAATTCCTCATCTTCTTAACTACGCCAAAAAATAAAAATTAACTTATGACAAATGTACTTACAGTTTGTTTACACAGATGATCTAACTTATACTGTATGTGTATTTTCTCTACAAACAACTATTAACTGTGTTAGAATCTTTTTAACTTATTATTTAAGTGTCAATAGCTTCATCACATAGTATATTAGCATATTAATCTTTTTAACTTATTATTTAAGTGTCAATAGCTTCATCACATAGTATATTAGCATATTTAAGTGTCAATAGCTTCATCACATAGTATATTAGCATATTAATCTTCTGATTAGAGTTGACTTCAATAAGTTTAATTTATCTATAAACTAGCTGCGCAGTGGTGGCTTACTTAAATCCATATTTAGGCAATTTTTATTGCATATCTACTGTCGATAAGATGTGTTGGGTTCATAGTTTATTGAAGATCTAATGGGTTCTTTTTAATGTGTTTTAATATGAGTGGTTCCACTTTCCTCCGTTTTTCTCCTGTCTCCTCTGTATTTTATGTATTTGTTATTTATCAAGGTTAGACTACAGCTGATGAGAATAAATATATATTTTGTTTTTAATTACTATTACAACCGTAAATAGATAATTCTACAACTGAAGAGAGGTTTTCGTTACCTGAGACATATTTAGCAAGAAAGGTAACATTTAAACATAACTAGAATCTACATTTTCCGGTGACAACCGTGTCAAGGTACTATTTACAATATTTACAAGATAACCGGATGTTTCGCCCATGCATCCTCAGTGGTTTCTCTGAGAATGAGATCGGCGAATGACCTTCCGGCTTATAACAGGTGGTGGAGTTGGGACTGGTTTGGCAGGTATGCTGGAGAGAGAGGCTGAGGCACGTCCCACGAGACCTACGGTCATTGGCAGAAAAAAATCAATATGGAATATAACCGTTTATTTTGTGGTGTTTCAGTTTTACAAGGTTTGGTGAGATGTTGTTATCCCTGCAACGCCTCAGAAAAGCTAATCTTGCGATACTTTTACTGTCTTTTACATTCATTAATTCGAAAAATCGTGTTTTCTTGAATAAACAGTTCTATTACATATTGATTTTCTTCGGCCAATGACCGTAGGTGCCTCCACACCCCTCTCCAGCATACCTGCCAAACCAATCCCCACCCCACCACCTGTCATAAAAGCTGGAAGGTCATTCGTCGATCTCAGTCTCAGAGAAACCACTGAGGATGCCACATCACAGTACGGGCAAAACGTCTGGTTATCTTGTAAATATTGTACATAACCTACATAACCTTGATGCGGTTGTCACCGGAAAATGTAGATTCTAGTTATGACACCGGCTACTTAAGCCTAAGTTCTAAGATTAAATTTCTCTGCGGGGAGGATATATTCAAGAAAACACGACTATACGAATTAGTGAATGTAAAACACAGTAAAATTATCGCAAGATTAGCTTTTTTGAAGCATTGCAGGGATAACAACATCACACCCAAATGTGTGAAACCGAAACACCACAAAATAAACGGTTCTATTCCATATTGATTTTCTTCGGCCAATGACAGTAGATCACGTGGGTCGTGCCTCCGCCTCCCCTCTCCAGCATATTCCATGAATAATTTAAATGGCCTATTTTATAATGTGAATTTGAAAATTAAAGTATTTTCAAAGTTTAAACTAAACAAGTGCTGGAGTAGCAGCTTAGTTGTCAATAATTTAGACTGTATTGCCAACTACTATTGACTATTTCTACTGTACTGCTGAGATTGAACAATGTCCAACCTAACCTAACCTAACCCATACACGTACAGTGGTATTGACCCACCCGCCCACCCATACACGTACGGTGGTATTGACTCACCCGCCCACCCGTACACGTACGGCGGTGATGAGAAAGTTCAACTGAGCTGACAGTCACTGCTTCACTCGTTAAATAAAATTTGCTTGCACCCTATTGAACAGACAAGTGAAGTTTTATTGAAAATAACTTCAAGAAAAACTAACTAATCTACCTTTGGGGCTAAATCCAAGTTGAACTTTCTGTACAAAGTCTTTAACTTGTCCTGGCTCCAACATTTTGATTGGCAGGAATCCTTGTCCTTTTCACTCTCTGATGATTCTTTCTCCCCTTTTTCTAAACCTCCTTCATGATCTCCTTTCCCTGCCTCTTCTCCTTCTGTCTGTGTATCCTTTGAAGGCTGTGGTTCACCATCTTTTTCCAACAGTTTTCTGTTATGACAAAAGTAATAATCAATATACTGTCTGTAATTTATATTAATCATTTATATTTTAATTCTGATTGAATTGTAATAAAATCCAATTAAGTTTAATCCAATATGTTTTTTAATTAAATAAAGTTTAAAACATAGTTAATGATTAATTCAGTCACAGAGAATGAGGTGGATGAATAGATAAAAAGAAATAAAAAAGCTTCAAGTAAAATGAAGAAAAAGGAAATTAATCAGCAATGGTGGAAGTTAGCAATAGTTAAAATATTCAACATAAAAAGGAATAAAACTAAGCTACAGAGGATCTTGTAGAGTAACAAAAGAGGATGTTAAGAAAACAAAAACGCATATAAGAACATCAGTAAAGACATATGTGTGAAATCTTAACCATGTAACTGAGATGGTCTTAGTCCCAATTACCAGGATTCAAGTGTAATTTATAAATACTTGTGTGTATATAATCATAGGTAGACATTGCGAGGGAGGTTTTTGGTGGACCAACATGTGGCCATAATGAAATTAGTACACAAAATACTAGTGTCCTTAGATCATCTCCAAAGCTTACAGTACTCAAGAAATATTTTTACAATATATAAATAGGCTCCAAATGTTTTGATCTTGCCACTATGAGGCATCCTCAACAGTCAAAAGATTAGACTGAGCGCTTGCAGGCACTGCATTCACTTATAAAACAGTGGCAGTACTCACTTTTGTCGCAAGGGTATGGGATCACAGAACTCTAAACTCATGTACAAACACTCTGTTACTTAAAAATATAGAAAAGTCAAACATTGGTTTTCTACCAAACATGATTAGTATAAGGTGGATTTTTAGTAACATTATAGATATTCATACATACAGGTACTAAAACCATTTATTTTTACATATTTGTCCAAACTTGCATACATTAAAGAATGTCCAAACTTGAGGTCTATCATCCAGCCTATTTAAACACTGAATTATAAGTGGAGGGAATTAAATTATTCAAACATAGTTAATATTGTAATTTTAATTTAGCGAAATAAAATATTTACCCTGTTGGCTCTGAAAGGCTTAAGAGGCTCCAGTGGGAGAGATTCTTCTTGCAAAGGTCAGTAAATAAATACGCCAAGTGAGAGATAAAATTTGATTATTTAATTTTGGACAGTATGGAATTTAACAATGAAAGAGATTTATAAATATACAAAACTCACAATGAATTTCAATTGATATCAATTTCAATTAATCTTTACAGACAAATAAATAAATCAAATAAGATTTATAAAAAATTTAGAATTTGAGACTAAAGTTAAGGCTAGAGTGAAAGAGACATCGTCTCAACGAGACTACGACCGAACCGTGAGTTAGTGGTGTTGCATTTTCCAGGCTCCAGCTCCACAGTATTGCCCATGAAGGAGAAGCCGTAAGATGGCACCACCAACCGATTCACTCTAGCATAAATCAAACTCAAAATGTTGCGATTTCACTATGTTCACTGCACAATATCAAGAGTCATTGGCTTCATCCGCTTGATAGTGATATTGTATTGTTGGGTTCTAGTCCTTTGTTCGAATTAAGACATTGGTATTTATGATTTACAGCAGCAACTAATAAATATAATAAAATAAATATTGAAGAAATGTTTACATTGTTGATTGGAAAACTTTGGTTGACAATAAAGTACCTTCCTATATTCCTGAAGGTAAAAATATAATAAAATTACTGTATCCAATCCATACAAATTGTAAGATAGCTGTAATATATTTAGTTTAGACACTGCATCAGACTGTCACAAATACTTACTGAGGTATGAACCATTTTTCTTCAATATTGAAGACTGTAGCAAACTGACTGCCTGCTTTGATCAAGCTTTCACCCTCTTTTAGTAAATTATCTGTTGTCTCATGTTGAAGCTCAGGGGCTTCTCCCTGGCACTCCCCTAACCACTTCTGTAGGCCATCAAAATTGAATGCAGCCCACATCCCACCGTAGTACTCATTGCTGCAAATTAATTTGAAAAACAATTTAAATATATTAGACAGATCAATTGAACAAAAATGTATCTTTGGCCCCCCTTATACTTCACTACAATACTAGTATTTATAAACCTTCAGTATATTTGGCCATCCTTAAAGTAATAGTTCCACTCATCTTTAACAGAAAGATAGACGAAAGATTTGTTTCCTTTCAGAAAGTAAGGAGGGAGTTTTGGAGCAATATAATTTGAACAATTTTTGTCAAATCCAATGTAAATGTCTTTTTACAAACCCCACAAAAATGTTTGACATTCTTATACATTTATTTTATATTCTGTAAAAAGTACTAAATCTTAAATAATTTCCTTAGATACTAGATTATATTATTACTTACAAATAGATATCTCACGTAATAGGATTATTTGTGCTAATAATTTGGTTAGTTAAGTAGGTCTGCTTCTACAACTGGTTTAAACTGCATTACATTTACATGGGACTACACTAGCGCTCCACAATGGACCACAAAACAGTTAATAATTAAAGATACAAAATTTATCATTGGATGAAAAATCTAACTGAGTGCTTATAAAATCAATGCTTTGACTAAACTTAATTTTTATTTAAAATAATCCTAAAATAATTTGGCAGGCTTTATGGAAGATAACAAATTTTTTATTGTTTTTTTTTTAAATTACTTTCTTTCTGTTATCTATATATTTAATTTTGTAAGGCAAATCAGTTGAGTCATAATTCCAAGCGCTACACTACCAATGGCCTTTGGAAATGGCTCATTTTAAAGCTCTGATGTTGTAGATGGCGGGCAAAATAAAAGTTTCACGTCAGCCTTAAGGGCTCCTCCCAATTGGCCTTCAAAGTTCCCATGTTAGTCATGTGTGAAGAATGTTTCTAACTTTTCTTTTGATTTATAGAGTAATATCATTGTATATAATGAAAGGTTATATGCATTAAGTATTCCAGCTGTTAATAAGATAAATTAAATATTCCACATTAATATTTATCATATTAATGGGATATTTAATAAGATAAATTAAATATCCCATCCAATAGCACTGTACATGTATGGATGGGTGGGTGGGTCAATAGTACTGTACGTGTATGGGCGGGTGGGTGGGTAAATACCACTGTACGTGCTATTGATAAAAACGAAGTCAAGCAACATCGAGCGTAGTTGTCCCTTGGATGTGTGACCATCTGAGCGATCCCGTCCTTGCATGCAGCCTGCCTGCCCGGTCACTGGTGGTGGTTCGGAAGTACCCTGAAGCTGTTGGTCCCCAAATGTTATAGAGGGCTTCTTAGCCCTAACTTCGCCTGGTCATATTTGCAATAAATTGCAAGCCCTTTAAAAGCATACACAAGCATACACAGTTTATTTGTAAAAATAACATGAACTTGGATTTGCTAAATGAAATAAATGATACTTGTCAGTGAAATTTAAAGTATATTCTTCGGACTATCAGTTTTTTTTCCAACTTACTTATTCACAAATTTGATACGACTTTCTCCAACAATATAGAGAAAATAAGTACCATAAAAGAATTTTTTTAGTTAAAATACTATGTAAAGGCCTGTTGAATTCAAATTAAAATGAATTTTAAAATCTATACGTATAAAATGCAAACATCACTGACTCACTCATCGCTGTAACTAAAAATGTACTAAGCCTACGAGGCTGAAATTTTGTAGAGTCAAAGGTATTATGTTGTAGATGTGCAAAAAGAAGGGATTTTAAAAAATTTGTTGTAAATCAAATATGGCAGCCTTTTAAGTGCGAAAAATTTTAAATGCCAAAAACAGTGTTTCTCTAATTGGACTTTAGCGGCTAAATGAATGGTTCTACAGCAAAACTAACACATATTCTGTGCCTGATTTGAGACGATCTGCAACTTTGGCCCTATGGCTTTTTGCTCTACCTCACCTCCTTTATCCTTAGGTAGTTAGATTTTCAATTTGTGTTTGTAAATCAAATTGGTTAATTTACAGCCTCTAAGAGTAGACTTACAGATTTTTCTAGACTGTGAAACTTTGTTATCTAGGAGAACATACTATATTTAATGGGAAAATATACAATTTAATCTGAACACGTGTATAGCCAGGTCATAGAACATGGCTAAACATGTAGCTAGAAACACGATATTTCACTGATTCAGAGTCAACTACTGTAATTTGCACCCTCTTAAATTGGACTTACAGATTTTTCTAGACTATGACACTTTCTTATCTAGGAGAACAAAGTGTTTTCAATCGGTAAATTAATAATTTAGTTTTAAAGCATGCATAGCCATATCATAGGACATGGCTAAACATGGCGAGGAACACAATATTTTATTGACTCTAGACAATCAAAGTTTGTAAACTACAAGAAATATATATATGTATATATATAAACAATTTACTACCCATCACTATTTCTCCAAAACTATACGTCCAATTGACTTGAAATTTTGTACATGGGTATATCTTGGCCCCTAGAGGCTCACTAAGAAATGATTTTCCTCTCCGACCTCCGGACTCTGTCCAACTGGCTTCCAAAATTCCCATGGTTCTTAATTCTTCAATTCTTAAGGAGCTATATTAATTGATTAATTTATTTAAATAACAGCTGTTAAATAAAAACAAATTGAGTAAAATTATAGTAGGCTAAACTTTTAAAATTGAAAATAGTTGAGTACAGTAGTAAATTATACAGCTGTTTTAAATTGGATTTTAGATCCAAATAATTTAAATAATAGTGGAAAAATACATAGTAAACTTAAAGCTTGCTGCACATTTCTATTAGGTATAATCAAACTCAATATTATGACTGGCGAAGCGGGCGGGAACAGCCAGTTTAACTATCAATATAAGTGATATAAGGTTTTGTGTAATGGACAAAAGTTAAGTTAGAAACATGTGAGTGTGGTAGATTTTTGCATACGAAAAGTATTTGGGTTCACATGCATAACTACATGGATAGTCTATATCTTGCTGTTTTGGGTTAGATGTTCTTAACATTTTGTTTTAAGTTTTTTATTTCCAATAGTATAAAAATATTGCAACAACAGTTTTATCCCTTTTTTAAGATTTCTATTTGTTTAATGGCCATTTCCTTCCACTGGGAAATAATATAAAGTTTTTACCCATAAATTTAAAGAAATTTATTTTAAATACTGTTAATAAAATATTAGAGATAGGGCATCAGCATACTTACCTTATAAGACAAGTCCACTTATGAATAATAGAAGAGAACATATGTAGGCACAACACATAACACAATGTTCAATGCCACTGACACTTTTAGCCCAGTGAATGAAGGGATAATGTCAGAAGAAATTAGTAACAAGCTGAAATATCCCCCAGTCGTTAGTACCCATTTAGAGGAACAATTTAGCAAAAGGCCCCTAAATTGCCCTCAGTGCCTATCTCACTAGCCTCCCTTGCAAGCGTTTAGAATATCACTTGTATTTCCGTTACCTCAGGTCGTATTCGTTTAATCCATTTGTTTTGTTCCTCATATTACGTTATACAAATAATGTCCTATAATATTTTTAGTTATTATTAAGAGGTTATGAAATATTTTGGAAATTTTAGAAATTTTTAATTTGCTTTTATACATTTTATTTTATACAAACGTTGTCTTCAGCAATTCACTAATATAGTTCAAATAAAAATTAGAGTACAACTCTTAAGCTTTGTTTTGATGTGCATCATTCTTAACTTATGTTAACGGAAATATTTAGAAAGTCACGTAACATGAAGCGCGCACGCCGTAATTCACTCGTCAACACGGCGTCGGCGGTGGAGATGCGCGGTTATCTATATTTCCCCTCTTTACTAAACGTAAACCACATTAGACTTATTAAATGATTGGTGCAGTCTAACTATTAATTTGTATAAGGACCGCAATGATACTCATTGAAGCAATTTTTTTTCTTTCATTTTACATGTAAAAAAAATTTTAAATGACACCTCTAGTAGTAATTAGTGAAGCAATGTCTATTCAATTCAATTCAATTCAAATATCTTTATTCATATGCTGCAGGAATATACAGACAGAATAGTGTCACAATGGTATTTAATACAGACCATCACTAATCTATAGTAAAACTAAACTACAACTAAGATTACATTTATCCAATTATTTACTGTACATAAATACATTTTTATTAAAAGTATTTAATAAAAATTCAAACTAGAGCTGATTTAACATACAGATGTATTCTGTTTAAAAAATTCTTCCATTGAATATACAGGATGACTCACAAGATATTCTTTTAAAGCTTTCTTGAATTTCTTTTCATCACTTATGTTTTTTATTTTAGTCGGAATAAAATTTAAAAGCTTTGAGCCCATGTATGAAGTTTTTTTTTTTGAAAAATTCTAAATTATGTTTTTCAACTGATAGACGATTTCTTGTGCCATAATCATGATTAACCGTAGTTTGAATTCCTAATCGCAATGTAATAGAAATTGTTTCTAAAATATAAATGTTATAAACAGTTAATATGTTAAGTTCCGTAAACTTAAACCTCACCGAATTTTTACGCTTTAAATTTAGCATTACTCTAACAGCTTTTTTTTTGAAGCTTTAGGATTTTATCCATATTAGCTTTTTTAGTGGTCCCATATATACAAATTCCATAGTAAAAATGTGACTGTATTAAGGAGAAGTATATGCTTTTCAAAGTTTCCAAACTACTTATATTGGACATTTTTCTCATAGCATACAGACCAGCTCTCATTCGCCCTAGAACCGCTTCCACATGCAAGTCCCAACCCAAGTTCTGATCAATTATTAAACCAAGAAATTTTGAGTGGCTGGTAAAACTAAGCTTATGATCATTTATATAAATATTTGGTTCAACATTTAGATTTGATTGTTTGGTTTTGAACAGCATTAAATTAGTTTTAACTGGGTTTAGCAACAAATTTCTACCATTAAAAAAAGTGTTCAGAATATTTAAAGTGTTATTTGAATATTTTTCTATGCTTTTTATACTTGAGTCTGAAACTATTAGATTAGTGTCATCAGCATATAAACAAAACTTACTATGATTATTGGTGGTTATATCTGGTAGGCCAGTAATGTAGCAAACGAAAAGTAGCGGACCCAGAATAGAGCCCTGAGGTACACCATAACGAATGGGTTGAAGTTTAGAGGAATATTGTTTAACAAATTTCCCATATTTACGTGAAAGTTGAACATATTGCTGACGATTACTCAAATATGAATGAAACCACCTATATTCTTTATTTTGTATTCCAAATCTATGTAATATATCTAACAGTTTTATCGTGTACAACACTGTCAAATGCACGTGTGAGATCCATAAAAATTCCTACTGGGCTTCTGCCCCTATCGATTTCATTAATTATGTTTTGAACAAAGTCAATTACTGCAGTAACTGTTGACTTTCCCTGTCGAAAAAAACCATGCTGCTGTTTATCCAAAAAATCATTTTTATCCAAGTAGTTAAATAGCTGCTCATAAACAACTTTTTCGTAGATTTTAGATATTGAGTTTAAGAGAGACACTGGTCTGTAACTATCTGGTACTGTTGCGTCTCCCTTTTTATAGATTGGGACTACTTTTGCTACTTTTAGTTGATTAGGAAATAGACCAGACATCATAGAAGAATTAATGAGATGTACAAGGGGTTGTGTAATGTATTTTTTAGCCCTTTTAAAGACAGTGATAGGAACTTCATCGATCCCCGTAGAAAATTTATCTTGAAAAGAGGAAATTACTCTATCAATTTTCTTTGCATCCACCTGCTCAAAGTGAAACTTTTTATTAACAATATTACTAACAGAAGGTGTGTAAACAACATTTTTCTTTGATTTTTGTTGTAAAATATTTGGTATGATTAGTTTTTCAACTGTGGTTGTAAAAAAATTGTTAAAAATGCTGCAAACCCTCATAGGATCCCTAATCAACCTTCCATTACTAACCAAAGAAATACCCCTTATTTTATCACTTCCATTTGTTTCAGAATTAATTATATTCCATGTACTCTTCATTACGTTACTAGAGTTTTTTATTTTACTATCAAAAAATTCTTTTTTAGTTTTATTAATTTTATTTTTCAAAATTATCTTTTTATTTTTAAAAATTTCTGCACATTTTAAGTTGCCTGATCTTGTCAAGCGTTGCAGAAAAACCAGTTCATTTTTATCTTTCTTAATTTCATCTGTAATCCACTTCTTTTGCCTAGACTTCAATGTTATTTTTACTTTTGGAAAACTTACATTATAGTAATACATACAAATTTTATTAAAAACATCATATTTGTTCTCTACTGGAGCATAATAGACATCAGACCATGACTCCCTAGACAGGTATTTAAAAAAAGTTTCAAAATTACTCTTATCAAATTTCCTCACTTCTTTTATGGCAGTTTTATCATTAAATATTTTCCCCTGGTGCATGGGAATATGCATTATCTGTCCATCATGGTCAGATATTGCTGTTATTACTCCTTCTACTTTTATATTATTTTTATTTAAATTTGTTAAGAAGTTATCGATTGAGGATTTTGAGGTATCAGTTACCCTGGTTGGAAAGTCAACAGCATAGTACATACCATATTCCCTTAAGATATGTTTAAAAGATTTTACAATCTGATCATCGTCTAACACATTTATATTTATATCTCCTGCTATGATAATTTTTTTATATTTCCTATTTAAGATTTCCAAAAGTTGGTCTAATTTTTCCAAAAAGAGTTCAGTTCGGCAACGCTTTGGAGAACGATACAGGCAAACGAGCAAAAGGATAAGTTATTGATAAAGATCTCTGAGACACAGCATTCAAATATTTTTTCAGCTGATAAAGCCTCTACAGCAGGTATCACTACCTTTTTGCAGCTAATTTGGTCCCTTACTAGTATCATTACTCCCCCTCGAATTGCTTTTTTTCGGCAAAAATAGGACGATAGTTTAAATCCCTTAATATTAAGTCTGGATAGTTCATATTCATTCAAGCTCTGTTCACAGAGTGCTATTATGTCAGGCTTTAATTCATCTAAGGTCTTCCCTTGTTGGAAGGTATTGAATATTCTGGTGGTATAACATTAGATTTGATTTGGCCGTAAAACGTTTTTCTCCCCCCTCCTCCCCCATGATCTGATGTCTTTACATTCAATATTGTTTTAACATTTTGAGTGGTAGACATTATTACTTGAGAAGGAGCCAAGGCCATGCTTGTGAGTTTAAAGAGTTATTACAGTTATTATTATCGTGACTTGACAATTGCAATGAAGACTCCTCAACCAGTGCTGGTGAACATGACACACAACTGACCAAGTTGATTTCACTATCACTACAGTGAGTGGATTGTAGGTCCCGCACTTGGTACCGCACTTGGTGAAAAGTTTAGGATCAGTAGGCTATACCAGCAAAAACTATATTAGTATCTTTTGTTTACACATTATATGTAGCTAAAATAACCATAATTATTTTCTTCAAGAATGTTAACATTCATTTTAAAGCCAATTTGGACCGGAGTGATTTAGCCTCAACCCTTTGTAGAGTCCTCCCACCATCCCTCACCTATGGACCCAGCGTGTCCCAGACTTAAAATTAATGGCAGCTGTGAAATAATATCAAATTTACTTATTAACATAATTAATTGAGAAATAAATAGCATTTTTCATAGCATCATGGACCTCCTACCCACCACTAAGTTTGTTATTTATCAGGATCTGTGTGACACTATTTATGTCTAAACAAAGATTATTGTTATAACATTTGCATGTATTAATCTAAAGTATCCTCATTACATGCTTTCCTTCATGTGTTGCACGTAGGCTTACAATATAAGCCTTACTTTGTCTTTCTATCTAGTTTATTGATAGCCTGTGAGAGTATGGACAATCCAAACTGGCCTTTCGTCAACCACAACAGTTTCCTCAATCTGAGTCGCAAACACAGGACACAATATATAAAACAAATCAGTTGGTGCAAACGGCTTAACTGTTAGACTCTCGTTTCTCTTCCGTTTTCTTTCAATAGTTCAGATTTCCAAAACCCACTCAGTTGGTGACAAACAATTGCCCAACCCATATCTGAATTTATAGGTACACCCTAAGTAGATGTTGCTCACATGCTTCTGTTCTTGGAGGTAATTTTCCAGGGTCAAAGTTGGACCTAAGGTATAATTTTTCATCATCAGTAAGAATTTAAAATATCATGCTTTATTTAGATTGTTATACTTACTCGATCGATGCAATCTTAGAATAAGGCTCTCTCCACTTTCCAGAAGTTCTGACCATGATACTAATTTTTGTATCAAATGTCATACAAAAAAGTGAAAGAATTTGAATCAAAATAAGACATTTCAATATATTTATTGCTTTCACTTTACATAAACCATATCACATCCTATAAATGTGTGCAAATGAAAAGCTCCTCTACTTTTTCCTTACTGGTTAATTGTAAAATACTTTGTTCTGGAGGTTCTTACACTTTTTTTACAAAAGTACTTTTTCTTGTTTTTAGAAGGAAGAGCTACTAGCAGAACCAACAAGTCTATGTAGAACCTAGAACAATGATTGTAGGACTTTGATACATATTTTTAATTCCAATCGTTGTTATATAAATGTCAGCATCATCTTCTTTTATGAACGTAAATTAAACTCGTCTGTTCATATCTCCTGTGACTTTTTATGAATAAGGTGTCTCCCATCAATCACATACCTAACTTCTGAAAGATTGTGATCTTCGTTCAACCACTTTTCAAAACCTTTCATCAATGAGGATTATTGTGCACTTTCATAATGAAACAATCATATAAAGTCGGAGGCCTAGAAGCCAACTCGAATTCTACAGATTCCTTTAATTTACAAGGACTATCACAAACGTACAATATTCCATTGTACATTTGATGAGGATTTACAGTATTTTGTTTGAACCTGTCCGTTACTTTTCTTTAAATGCCTTTAGTCTTGACCAAGTACTACTTTATGTAAAATTTCAAATTTTCTTGATTCTTTCCTTTTACTCTTTTCGTGGTTTTATGCCAACTCATCATATGAAATGTCACAATTTACTGATTCATCAGAAATACCTTGTAACCAGTTAATAACGATAATATATGTTCTTCGTTGTCCTTATTGAACGGGTTGTGTTCTTTTAGCCACAATGTGAACCTTTCAAGGTCTACCTAAGCCTGAGCTATCTTTGTTTTGCCCTCTCTTTGAAGAGTATCTTCAGTTATACCCCTACCATAAGTACGGCCTCCAAAATACCTCATGGGGCACATGAGACACTGCTCAATGCACATGAATTTACCTGTTCTTCTTACTGAAAAAATACTCTTTTGTCATCATTTCAAGGACGTACAAATGTCTGCTTTTTGCTTAAGGTGAATGTCCAGCAGTGAGGAGAAATGGAAGCATTTCTTCTATTGTACCTATCTGCATTTCCCAATTACTTATCTTATCAGTAAAAACAAACATAAATATTTAATCTATGCATTTCAAAAGATTGACCGTTATGCATACATCCCCATATTCACCTTGAATAACAATGTCTGTTCATCATGTTCTGGACTGTATTGCTGCCATGTTATAACTATAATCTTTGTTTAGACATAAACAGTGCCATACAGAAACTTAGGGGTGGATAGGAGGTCCAGGGTCCATAGGTGATGTATGTTGGGAGGACTCTACTAAGGGTTGGGGCTAAATCACTCCGAACAAAACTGGCTTTAAAATGAGTGTTAACATTTTTGTAGAAAATAATTATAATTATTTGGCTACAAAGAATGTTTAAACAAAAGAGGTCAATATAGTTGTTGGAATAGCCTACCTACACTTTTCACCAAGTACATAGACATTGCTTCACTGAATATCATTATAGGTGGCATTTATATACATTAATAATTAGACTACACCCATCATTTAATAAATCTAATGTGGTTTACATTTAGTAAAGAGAGGGAATATAGTTAAATATACGAATACAACCTACGGTAACGGAGATACAAGTGATATTGTAAACGCTTGCAAGGGAGGCTAGTGAGATAAGCACCGGGGGGAATTTAGGGGACTTTTGCTAAATTGTTCCTCTAAATGGGTACTAACGACTAGTGCATACTTCAGATTGTTACTAATTTCTTCTGACATTGCTTTGTTTTTGCCCTTTATTGACAGGGCTATTTCTTCAGGTGAGCCGACTTGGCTTCAACTGTTTCTGGGTGAATCCACAGAGCAATGCACATATATCAATACAGTTTTTTATATAGTTTGTATGCATAATATATAAAGATGGTTGAGAGGTAGAAAGAAAGTGACATGGGATGTTGTTATGGGATAGTGTTATGGGATTACTGTGATGATTCCATACTTTTGAGTTGGTAACTGTTGGCATGGGAAGGAAGGGGTCTGACTACTTTAGTGGGTTGGTAGAATCCTAACCAGGATCAGAACCACCTGATCCTATCAACCCAGCCTGTTCTAAAAACCAACAATAACCTGGTTGTAATCCTTGCAACAAAAAATATTGTAAAACCTATCCAATTCATTTTTCAGGCACATCATTTACCAGTTCCACTACCTCCTTAATCTAAAAGATCCTTGGAAACCACACCTGTCATTCCACCAACTTAATTTACCAACTCTGTTGCCAAAAGAGGGTCTTACCACTGAAAGCCTCCATAAACACATGAATGGCCATAGACATATTTGCAAAGTCCAAAATCCTGAAAAACCTGTATTTTCCTCATACCAAAGCCAAGATTTTGACCAGTATTGCACCACCAAAGGGAGTTACATCACTTCCATCCCATGCCAACAGTTCCCAACTCAGAATAATGAAATGAGCACACCAATGGATACCTACATACCATGAACCTCCTATTCTCAACATCAGATAGATCATATACCACTTCCTTGCTTGCTACTCCTCAACCATCAGCAAACTTTATAAACAAACTATGAAAAACCGTATTAATAACTGTGTATCACTCAATGGATATAACCCCCCCCCCCCCAGACAGTTGAAGCTAAGTCAGTCTCTGCTCAGTGACAATGAAAGTTTGTGTTATGTATTGTGCCTAGACATGTTCTCTTCTATTATGCGTAAGTGGACTTGTCTTCTCATGTAAGTTTCCTGATGTCTTATCTCTCATATGATATTAATTCCTTTAACCAAACCTAACTTTTATATACTGCCAGAGATGGTGTGACTGATTCATGACAACTCAATTCCCTCCCACAGACACCTGCTCATGAGATGATCTACGAGGTACGTCCAGAAAGTAAGTTCCGTTTCCATTTATATCCGCTGCAGCGCTGCGATCGCAGTTCCGCGCATGCGCGGCAGACGCTCTGTATCAAGGAGAAGAAACGTGTGCCATTTTGAGATCGCTGTCAGTCTCGTACGCTTTGTTGTGCTTGTTTAAAATGTCGGTGTTGATCGAAAATCCCGCCGCTTGTGAAATCAGATCTGTGATTCGTTTTCTGAATGCTAAGAAAGTGAAACCAATTGACATTTATCGGCAAATTTGCGAGGTTTACGGACAAAATGCGATGAGTGATTCAATGGTGAGAAGATGGGTCCGACAGTTTAATGAAGGACGTAATGAAGTGCATGATGAAGAACGAAGTGGGCGTCCATCTTTGATTACAGAAGAACTGGTTCACACGATTGATGAGAAGATCAAGGAAAACCGTAAGTTTACAATGAGTGCTCTCGCTATGGAATTCCCCCAAATCTCACGATCATTAATTCATGAAATTGTTACCGAAAAACTGAAACTTCGAAAACTTTGCTCACGTTGGGTACCGAAAATTCTTACTGAGCAACACAAAACACAACGGATGGGTAGTGCACTTCAGTTTTTGAACCGTTATGATGAATGCGGTGAAGATTTTCTGTCACAGATAGTCAGTCACAGGAGATGAAACTTGAAATCTGTTCTTACATCTGAAGTCTTTCCTTGGCGGTCAACACTTCAACGATGACGAAGAGCTGAAAGAAAATGTTTCCAAATGGTTGAAGACACAGGCGGCAACCTTCTATGAAGAAGGCATAAAAAAACTTGTGCCACGCTATGACAAATGCCTGCAAAATTTCGGCAGTTATGTAGAAAAGTAGTTTAAGAGTTGTAGATTTTAGTGCAATAAATATTTTTTCTGTATCTGTAGACAAATTATTTTTATTACCAAACGGAACTTACTTTCTGGACGTACCTCGTATAGCACACCGGCATTGTGCTGTAATCTAGCTACTTGTGTGCAGTGTTTTAGAGATTTTAGATAACAGGTACTGTCCTTAATATTTTTAATACTGTCACAGTGTTCACTCACTAGTTGCTATCGGTATGAACACTATGAGAGAAACCTAAGATATCCATGTTGGGTCCGCCCAGGGTGTGGATGTTGATACTGGAGTGTCAAGCTTGTCAGATTTAAAAATTAGACCTCTACAATATGGTTACAAAATCTAACAAGCAAAAGACATCTCAATTACCCTGATAAATGAATTGCCTTTTCTGAGGATAGTCAACCTTATTGAAATAACATAGACCACTCTCATTTATCTACACTTATTACACTCATTTTTTGATACTCTATAGGAGTAAATGTCAGAGAAAAAATACAACGTAAAGAGTTGTTAACAGTTTAAAAATGTCTTGTAAAAATTATAACTTATTCAATAAAAGAATTCTTGAGGAAATCTATTAAAAGTAGCAAGATTGAATCTAAAAAATTAGTATACAAAATTATTGTTTTTTATTTTGCTTGATCCTTACCAAGGCCTTACTTTTGTTCGAATACTAAGGTTAACACTTTTCTTATATAAGACATAATATTTAACCTTTGTCAAAAGGGAAAAACCTCATTGCATTATGTTGTGCAGAATATTCTTTACAAGAAAATACATGAAAGTATATACTTTATTTTGATAGGTTAATTTTGATAGAAGAGTTTTAAACAACAAAATTTAAACACAGTCTGCCATTATAGGAGTTTGTTACCAGCAGATGAAAGATTAACGCTTACTACAAAAAACTATAAAAACTTATTTAACATTTATTTTTCAAATCACTAATACTGGTATTTTTTTATCTAAGACTGAACCAGAGATGATATAAAACACTACCTGTCGAGATGAAGCACCCTTTTACCAACTCGACTTGCTGCTGCCGCCACAATTGATTCTGTCATACCTGAAAAATCAACATACATATAATCACACTTGCAGCTAATTTCTTACTAAGAAATAACCTACTGTGTAACTTGCATGGTTTTAAATCGATTAATGGAATCGAACATGATTCCAGAACAAGTTTCAAAACAATATTTACAAAAACAGATACCAGAATTTAAATCCATTACTACATTATTTTTCCTTGCTTCAATTAAATTATACATTTATTATATTTAAAGATAATATTTATTATATTCAACATATTTTAAAGAATGTAAGCAGTAAGTGTTTCCAAGTGAAGTTAAATGGCAGTAAGACTTGGCAAAATGCAGGTTGTCTGGTAGCCAAGTGGGGAAGGAGAGTCAACTGACATGACTCTTCAAAACACATGATGGTTTGAAGACAGATGGATGGAAAACAGTCTTCTGATAGTCAACTGACTTACATGTAGTTCCAAAATCAACACCAGGCTCTACCAAGTCGGAGGTTAGATTGCAACAACACTTTTTGCTAAAGAAAACCGTTAATTCAAGAGTTTAATGTGTTGTGCAAAGACAATGTTAATTTTTTGTTTTTTATACAATTTGTTGAATTTTTACCACTTTAAAACCTTAAATTATTTATATTCAGTAGAGCGTCATTTATCCGATGTAAGCAGACTATGATGATGTTGGATAAGCAAAAATGTGGGATAGTAGGAAATGATAGTAAAAACTCAAATTAGGACTAATAAATGAATTTCATTAAGGATTTAAACTACAGTACTGTATAAACAATAACTGTTGTTCCAGTTTTTACAATAAAACAATTAATTTATTGATAAAATGTTTCAAAAACAAACTATCCTTATGTTAAAATTATTAAATTTTCAATAAAAATGTATTGGTTTTGTTGAAAATTTAATAATTTGAACATATTAAGTGACCAATATCAACTCTATCTCAACTTCAAAACCATCATTACCTTATTAGAATCACTTTACAGTATTAAATACTATATTTGTACAATACAGTGATAAAAAAAGCAACAATTACAGTAGTTACAATACACACTAGTAAACATTAGTTAACATTAACCTTCATCCACTCGCGTGAGCGGTAGATTGGCCGCTATTTTACGTTTTTAGTTTTCCCTCCTACCTAATCGATCGGAGGGGGTTAAGGGGCACCATTATTCTCCCTATATATCCCCATCAACTAGATCGCACTGTCTTGGAGATCAGTGTGTCGCAGTCTTAGGCCCAGTGCAGTTGGAAAGTTGTTTACTCCTAGTTAGCAGCTAATATGCCGCCAAGCGAATGCTTATTGAAATTTTTTGTGTTCAATAACTCTCATAAAATATAAGTAATATCTTTATACTTCTTATTGTTGTCATAAGTTTTATATTTTGTAAGGCAATATTAACTTACATCATAACCTTTTAATTGGAATGTTTGTGTTTCTCACTTTCTTATACATATTATTATAAAGGATATTCTAATAAACAGAGATTAATTTTAGAATAGCCTACTGTATTGTATAATTGCATCATATCAAGTTGATTTTTACAAGGAACAGAGTTTATTTCTACTGTATTGTATAATTTTATTATCTCAACTAGGTTTGAACATGAAAATGTCTTCCTGCTCAAAACAGAGAAAATTTGTCAGGTACATTTGTCAAATTGCATTTTTTTATTGATGGTTGTATCCATGCATTATAACTGGAGTTTACATTTTTTGGTACATGATCTGAAAATTTTCACAGCAAAGTTGTTTACATATTTTTCTCTCAGCCTGAACTGAGAAACTGTTATACGATTTAAAAATAGTGTGCAAAAAAGAATGTAAATTGCTGGGACAATCAAAAGGAGATACAGTGCACTTGTGACTATCTGGATCATTGTGGCGGCAAACCGATACGGATAGCACTATATCTTTATATATGCCGGAGTCCAAGGTTAAGTGGTCCGAGTAAGGTTTTTGGCCATTCAACGATATTATGCATATCATGCATATTAGATGACTGTCTTCACTTTTATAACTAACTTATATTATAATTAGAATATGTTATTATATTGATTATTCAAATAAAGTTGATAGTTTTTTGCTAAAATGTAGTCTATGGTATTTACTATACTGCTAGCAAATGCAGCATAAAGTAAGACTTGTCAGTCATTTTTTAACTGTTTTAACAACAACTTTCTCGGTTTTCAGCCATTATTTAAATGATACAAGAACACGTATGTACACAGAATAGTGATAAAACAAAAGACTAAAAAGAATGAAAAGGAATAGAAGAATTAATGACACAAAACAGTTAGACTTCACTATTGAGCTGGGTCACTGAATCTAACTATGGTACTGATAGCAAGGTTACAACAAATACATACATTGTACAGGAAATGTGGTGAATAGTGCAATATTCCATAAACATGGAAGGGGCAGTAAATATAATGTTATGCATAACAAAGGAATCGAGAACTGAATGTACCTTCATTTACAGCAAATGTGTACCACTACATCCTTATATCAGTAATAATAAACTTTATATACATGATTAATGCTTATTCTATGCATATAAGTAGCAGTGCAACATTTGCATACGCTCTCGAAGACAACCTGATTATTGCTGAGGAAATAAGCTACCTTTATTTTAATCAAATCCAAATAAGACAGATTCCGGATATTTGCAATCCACTAGTTGTGAGATCACTTAAAATGTAAATCTTTAAAATCCAATATCTAATGGCATTAAATGTTGCTAAATTTCATGTTAAAAATTATTGATTTTTTCTTTACTACTTTTTCTGACTTTTGAAATTTAGATACCGTAGTAAAATTTCTACTCTAGTATTTTAGGACTATATTACAGTGTATTAGTATAGTATTAGTAATATGGGGTGTAATAGCCATTCTAGTATATTTAATATACTGGTACTAATACTAGCATATTAGACAACATGAGAGCTTTCATTTAACCCTCCCAATGTTAGTTGTCTGCAACGCAACAGCGATATTGCGTATTATGGTGTTAGTTGTCGCAAAAACTTACAGTAACAGTTCGGTTAAACTACCCTAAAGCAGTTACTAACAATAATTTTTTATACATATTTGATATTGTTTTAATCGTAATTTCTCCACGTTTATTGTTCAAGACACTTAAACAGTATTTTTCTTGAACAATTAAAATTAGGTGCAGTTGTACCAATTAGTAAAAAAGGCTTTTCCTCTAAATAATTAAACAATATAAGACTAATTATCCTGTTGTGCATTTTTTCAAATATGTTTGAAAATGTATATAGTTATGCTAACTCAAATTTATAGATAGTCTTAATTATTTTTAGCAAAAACCAGTTTCAAAAAAGGAAAATTGACTACAGATGTTCTACTAAACATGTCTGATTCAATTTATAGTAGTTTAAAACAATTAAAAAAGTTAGCATGTTTGCTTAGTAACCTCAGGCGTGCTTTTGACCAGGTAAATTACAAACTCCTCTTCAGTGAAATTCATTCACTAAAAGTAAAAGGGGTGGCTCTGAACTGGTTTAGAGGTGTTCTCACTAATCATAAACAATAAGTAAAAAATTTAAACATCTTAAGCTCTCCTTATGATAAGTTTATATCAAAAACTGTAATGAATTTGGACTACAGAAAGCATACTAATGGACTTTTCTTTGATTTGAATTGAGCTTTTGACGTTCTGGAAAAATTGGAGAACGCAAGCATTAGGGGTATGATCCTCGACTTGTTTTGCTCTTTTCTTGTAGGTCGCCATCAGTTTGTCAAGATTCCATATTTCCCTTAAAGATTTCTTGATACATGGTTTATACTACTGCATCCAAGACTTTTTATGTAAATAACTTTCATCAGTTTGCTTCTGTGCTTTTGGTTTACTTAGCCTAAGATTTTGTTGTATAAAGAATGTTGTTTGAACTATTACATGTGACAATGTTTGGTTTTTGGTAAATAAAATCTGAACCATTAAAGCTGGAGTTCCTAAATGATCAGTCTTGTCTGCAAATCTTTCAGATTTTTGTAAATGGCTTATTACAAAAACATTTCTTAGGAAAACTATTTGCTTTTTCTGATTGCATTGCTATTTTTTATTCTGAAATATCATACCAAAATATTTTATTTTCTATGGTGGAAGACTTGCAAGAGTTAAGGAAATGCTGTGATGAAAATAAAAAAAACTTATTTTTTTTTACCGGTGCAAATTGTACTTGTTTAAGTACAGAAAAGGCAGACCGTGGTATTTTGAATGAAAGGCTTTCTTGGGATATGCACATACATTTCTTATCTAGTAAACTAAACTTTTGTGTTGTAATTTATATTTTTAACCCTTGAGAAGTCGTGCTATGGTTGAAATAAGCAACAGGGGATATAATTATTCTGCGTGGGGCAAGCCTGGCAGTCAGACTGGTTTGGCACTCCACGTATTTCCAACCAATCTACTAGCTGAAATGCCTTGTCCAAAACCCCACCCAACCTTCGCATTTGTGCTTTAGTAGTCATTGCTCCTCACTTCCGCTGTGCTTTAGACCACATGCGACCATTTTTGTCCTTGTTTCTTTTACATGTGCGGTGCTTTTGACCGCGTGTGTGACTTTTGGTGATAATTACTATTTATAATTGTTATATATGAATTGATTTTAGTAAACAACGTACATAATGAATGAACAAAAGATAGAAAGGCTTAATGAGTTATTTGACATAGTTGAAAAGGAAGAATCTAGGAACGTTTGGATTGAATAAAAAGCATTGCGTGAGTGCGGTCTGAAAGACTGCATGCGCAACATTTGACGTTATAATTTTGTGATGAAAAATTATTGAAAAACTTATATTTTGCGTTTATTCAATCTAGAGTCTGCAACTCAATGTTGGAGCAGAAATTTTAAATACGATGTTATTTTTATTTAATTACTATTAATTTTTTATTGTAGGACAGCAAGTAAAACAAGGTGTTGAATTGGACTCAGTTTTGCATTGTGATCGTTATAAGTTGCTCTGCCACTATAAACTGTGGCAATGTAATTCGGAGTTGTATTAAGTTTTTTCACTATGGAATAAATTATTATTGTTATTTGATGAATATCACAAAGTTTTTGTTCATAATAAAGAGATTAGAGAATAAGTGTTAATTAACTCGTGTTAGATTTATTTAATAAATGTTAATTTTAAAATTACATAGGTAGCAATTGATTAATGTATTGTATTTCATGCACTTTTTAAAAGCTATACATTAGTCAAGAGTAATATTAAATTTTCTGCAGTCTCCTCTTTCATCTAGGTACTTCTTGATCTCTCAAGTTGAATTCCTCAAGAGTGTAATAATGGGTTAGTCAGAACCCAATTTTTTTAGTCTTCTGATGTCTCCTTCAGTAGCCTACCTTCTGATGAACTAACCAATTTTGTTCTGTTTGTGGCATTATTGCTTAGTGTATCTTAGGAGTTTATCATATGATAGATCCAGGACATAGCCTATTGATGTAAATTATTATTACATATAAGTGCTTGGTTATGTTAGTGTATTGTAGGTCAGAGAGGTGGGACGGTACCTTTATGCTAACAAAAGATTTATTTAGTCGTTTTTCATTGAATACTGGATCATTGCTTGTAAAATTTTACTGAGCCATATTTACATCTATAAATATATTTATTTCTAACTTCTCGATGTTCTTGCCTGCAGTACTGCATGTTCAGTGCATACAGGTAGGCATTTATGAGGCATGAATTTATATTTCGTTTCAGTGTGGAAATAAATCTTTTCATAATTTCAATCCCATGTCCTTACTGAAACACCATTTACAATCTCATTAACTTGAATGAGAGCTGTTTTATGTTTTGATGTTTAATCCCTTGGTGAATCGTTACTAAGAAAATAAACAAAACGAGCTTGAGAAGAGAATCTTGAAAGCTCCTCTATTTGTTGTCAAGATATTATTCCTGCATCGTTTATAGTATGATAAATTTCTACCACTTGGACTAGTTTTCTAACGACTCCACCACTTTCCAACAAATTTAAAGCTGTAATTCTGCCTCCAATGTTTGTCTGAATGTTTATCTTTATTAAGTCATTCCAAGGCAGTCAAAGACTTTGCAAATACCAAGATATACACTACAAATGTTTCATGCTTCCAAGATTATATTAGGTTTTCCAGTAAGAAATTTTAATATCTTGCTACCACATCTGAGTTTGATTAAATATTCTGAAATTCCTAAGGATGTTAATAAGTCCTTTTTACATTCAAGGATCATTTATAGATTCAAACCAAAGATAAACGTGTAATAATTGTCAAAGTACAATTAAAGTAAAGTGAAAGTTTTGCTGAAACAGTACGTTCCGTGCATATTTTGTTTGAGACAATGCACCAAATGAGTCACCTGTCTGAAGAATAAAAAAGAAATCCAAATAAACTGATGCAAATTTGGACCATTGATATTAAAAGAGCAATAAGTCTCTGAACTGATCTGTAGAAAATACTGATGTTCTAAAAGTTCATGTCAAGCACAATTTAAGAACTCGATTCATTTGTGTAGGCAGGAGTTAAGTTTAAATAGAAAGCAACTTAGGCATATTTTTGAAAAAACCTTCATATGACCCTTTTTTAAATTGAACTCGTACAAGAGATCAAACCGAGATACACTGTGGATACTTGGGAAAATGAAAAACATAATTTTTCAAAAACATTGCTCTCTTCAGTGATAATGTAATTAAGGTAATCTGCCAAATCTGGAGACTGAAAATCCTAGACAAGTTCATGAAAAACCGTTGTATACACCAAAAATTAGTTTGGTTTGTGTTTTGGACTAACAATGTCATTGGACCATACTCTGAAAACGCAGCAAGATGGCTTGAGTGTGATTGGTGAACGTTACTGGGAAATGATAGGAGTTTCTTTGGCTCCATCTTGGGGGAATGGATGTAGAAAACTTATGATTCCTGCTGGATTGTGCAACGTGTCATGCTGCTGAAGACACAATTGATGATTGCGTGGCCGATTACCAGGAAATATAATTTTAAAAATTTGAATCAAAACTGACCAGCAAGATCGTGTTATCTAACACATTTGACTAATTTCTTTAGGCTATATGAAGTCACATGTATTCTAACATACCAGTAGTCCAAAGGATATTCCACAAGGAGGAAATTCGTCGTATTGTCAATCACATACAGTTAGAAGTACGAGTATATACAAACTTTGTATAAAGAATTAGTTAGCCATCAGGCTGCAGGTAGGCATTTATCAGGCATAGTATTTCATAAAGGAGAAGGATCAGCTGATAATCACCAGCTGTTCATTTTTCATTGGGCTATTAATTAATGACACTTTCTAAATATTAAAATTTTAAATGACAATTATTTAGTAGATATTAAAATTTTTTAAATAAAAAGCATGAAAAAGTTAATATTTTACTAACAATATGCTTTGGCACAGTGGACTCGATAATTAAACCTACTTATGTATCTAATATTATTTTCTGTAACTATAGTTAATACAATTTTCTTTGACAAATTATATTATAAAATTATTGAATATTTTATGATGAACCATCCTATAAAATTACTGTTTATTTTATACTCCATTTAATCAATTAAACTAAAGAATGTACACTACATTCAGCAGTTAAACTTTGTTGTACAAATATAATAATTTGTAAAAAATAAAGGCCTTTCTTGGTATAGGTAAAAATATTTAAATTAAATTTCACCTTAATATTCCAGTTTAAAAGAGACTTTAAGTTTCTAGCTTATAGAGTAAGTACCACAGATAAAGAGCAACAATAAAACATTTCTTCAATCTCCTTATTGATAGTACAGCCAATCCGTATGCAACGGATGTTACTTTTTACTGTAACTCAAAATTCACTATTTTTTTCTGTATTTTATGCACATAATTATAATAATCATAATCATTCTTTATTGTCACATAAATAACGTTTACATTTTAGCATTGCTAAAAAACAGGTGACATTGTCAGTATATTTACAAGAGTATAGTTCATATGAAATATGTACTTTTTGTCATACATTTAAATAATACTTATGCTATGATATAAATAATAAAATTTTCTTAACTATCACACACCATCACAAAAATCTCTCAACAAAATACAATAAAAATAGGTTTTTAATCCTTAGTAATACAAATCAGCTTAAAAAAATTCATCTAACCTATAGCAATTTTTTTCCAACAGGAAATTGGAAACTGCACTTTTGAAGAACTTGTCTCTTACAAGGCATTTTATGTTTGAAAATAACTTATTAAATGCTCTTTTCCCCATGTATAATGGTGATCTTTCAGTTAACGACAATCTATGGATAGGATATTGAAGATCATTTTTGAATCGAGTGTTGTATTTGTGATGAAACTGCTGGCCCGATATTAGGTCAAAATTGGTGTGCACTAACTAACATAAGAACTTTGTAAATATATAAACTAGGTATTGTCAAAATATTTAAGTCCTTGAAAATTTGCTTGCAATATGCTCTCCAAGACGAGTTTGTCATGATCCTTAAGAGCCTCTTTTGTATTTTAAATATAATTTCAGATTGACAAGTACAACCCCAAAACTCGATTCCATAAATAACTATAGGGAGAAAAAATAGGCATAGTAAACCATAATCTTTGTTTTAAAATCGACTACATCTTTGAGGACCCTCATTTGGAAACAAGACGAATTACGTTTTTAAATATTTTCTTTTGCAGTTGTCCATTTAAAATTAGCATCCAAAACTACTCCTAAAACGTAACACTTTTTGCCAAATCCAAGCACTGCCCTTGAAAATTAATATCTCTGTCAATTTTTAAAATATGTTGTGGAGTGCTAAATTGTAATATTTCTGTTTTACTGCAATTCAATTTCAGACCATTTGCTTCAAACCAAGGTGTAAGTTTTATTAAAGATTGATCAATATACATTTCTAGTTCACTATATTGCTATTCGCTTTTATAATTGCCGTAGTGTCATCGGCGTACAATATTACGCTATGAGAAATATTAATTGGAAAGTCATTTATGTACAAAATAAATAGTAAGGGGTCCAGAATAGATCCTTGAGGCACCCCCACCTGTATTTTTTTCCATTCAGACTTTGTTTTGGTGTTATTTTTTACTATTACCGTGCGCTGGTACCTATTTTCTAGATAAGACCTAATCCATTCAACTGCTTTCGATGAAAAATTATAGAAGTAGAGCTTGTTCAACAAAAGGTGATCACCCCAGCAGTCCTCTGCGATCCATCCAAGGCCCAAGAAACTTCCTCGCAAAGCTTTGAAATTGCACTTATTGTACTTCGGCTCTTTCTAAACCCAAACTGATCATCCACCAATATTTTACAATGTTCCAAAAAATAAGAGATTTGAAGCAATGCAGATTTTTCAAATATTTTTGAAAAAGCGGGTAACACTAAAACTGGTCTATAATTATCTAGATTATGTCTTTCTCCCTTTTTGTAAAGTGGCTTCACCTCAGCATATTTTAAATTGTCCAAAAAGTGTGAATTTTGAAAATATTTGGTTATAATTACACTAAGTGGTTGTGAAATCAAATCTGAAACTCTCTTTAGTAAATCTAATGGAATTTCATCCCACCCTGCAGTTTTTTTTATTTTTCAGACATTTTATTATTTGCGTTACCTCATTCGAACTAACGTTTTTAAAAGTAAACTCTATATCCCCGACTTGTGGAACATTTTGGAGAAGCCTGAAAGCTTTATTGTATACTGGTGACACTCCTATATCACGAGCCGTTTCTGTAAATTTATTATTAAAAAATTCAACAATTTCACTTGGCTCACTGACAGGCTTATTTTCTAGAATTAGGTCTGGTAGATTGTTACTTTTATCTTTATTACATCCCAATTCCGATCTCACAATACTCCAAGCAGCTTTACTCTTATTTTCTGGATTTTTCAAGAAATGTGAATTGCTAATTAATTTGGCCTTGTTACAGACAGATCTAAATATACATTTATACCTTTTAACATAATTTATGAAATTTATGTCATTAGATTCTTTGGCTAGTCTACTGAATTCTCTCTTTCTTTTACTTGAAACTCGGATATCTTAAGTTACCCAGTTTTTAACTTTCTTCCCATTTTTATTTTTCTTCATAAAAAACTTTAAAGGAAAAACTTCTTCAAACAGGTTTTGAAAATTTTTAAAGAAAGATAGGCAATTTTGTTGTAACGAACAATGAAAACCAACACCCCAATCCATATGCCTTAACCTCGGTAAAAATTTCAATATTTTTATCAGCAAAAAATCTACTTTTGTATTGCAAGTTACCAGAGCCTTGGTTACATTCAGATTTGCAGTCTAGCATATTAATAAATAAAGCTCTGTGTAATCAGATATACCCAATTCCAGATTCATTGTGAGCCTAGAATCCTGTGAAATGACTTTCCGAGTAAAAATGTTATCTATACATGTTTTTGTCGATCTAGTTATTCGAGATGCAGATAAAAAATTAATGTGATAACCATGACTTTCTAAAAGAGACATTAATTTGATTCTTAGTTGTGGATCCTTACAGTTTTCTGAGAAATCCACATTAAAATCGCCTATTATGTAAACATTCCCAACTGATTTTATTCTATGCAAAACATTTAACATTGACTGAAATTTCAATAAAAACTGTTTAAAATTTGCATTGTTTGGTACTCTGTACACAGTAATAATTATTACTTGTTTAAATAAAATTTCAATACATTATATTTCAAGAACAGATTCTTCACTAAGACAACACAGATCATCTCTTACATTGAAATCCAAATCGTTTTTAATTAAGATGCAAGTACCACCATGAATGCCTTCTTCTCTTACAGACAAACGAGCAAGTTTGTGGTTAGGGATAGAGTTCATTATATGTATATTGTCCTTTTGAAGCCAATGTTCATTTAAGCATAAAGCTGCAATATTAGAATTTTCTAACATTAATTCTAAATCGTGCCTTATATTTACTATACCTCCATTTATATTCAAATGCATCAGCCATACATACTCAATACTTTCTTTAGCCTCATCACAAATAGCACATACACCTATTTTCTCATCATTAAGATACTAAAAGAGGTTGTGTTAATCAGTAAGGCAAGTTTGGTTGTGTAAACCTAAATAATTTAAGTACAATAATTAATCTTAGAGTGTAACAGATAACCCCGCAACAGCATGGTTTTGTCTCTGGCAGGTCAATGGCTACAAACTTGATCGTATTTCACAGCTGTGTGATTGAGGCCTTCGGGAGGGGTGAACAAGTTGACTCTCTCTATCTTGATTTCTCTAAGGCCTTTGACCGGGTGTATCATCGGCGTCTTCTTGGAAAGCTATATGCATATGGTGTTACCGGAAAACTTCTAAGTTGGTTTTCCAGCTATCTCCAAGACTGGCAGCTGACTGTGAGGTTCGCTTCGTCAACATCTATAGCCTTCTTGGGAACATCTGGAGTACCTCAGGGATCAATTCTGGGGCCTACACTTTTCAATATTTTTATAAATGACATTACCAGCTGTATATCCACCGATTGTCTCCTGTTTGCGGGTGACATTAAAGTGTATTGCGCAATCAGATCAGAGCAGGACTGTAGAGCTCTTCAAGATGATCTACTGGCCATTCACAGGTGGTGTTCAGATAACAATATGGACCTGAATTTGAAAAAGTGTCTAGCCTTTACCTTTCACAGATCTACTGCTCCCTTCGTGTACCCTTACAGGTTGGGAGCTGATGTTTTGGGCAGACCAACAACCGTCAAGGATCTCGGAGTGGAGTTATTGCCCTCACTGAGTAGTGAAGCCCATATTGAGAAGATTTGCATGCAGGCTGGTGTAGAGCGTTGGGTCTTCTTGTCCGTTCTTCTAGAGACCTCTCCCAGCTGCGAACACTAAGAACTCTCTACTGCTGCAACGTGAGACCCTTATTGGAGTATTGCTCAGTGGTTTGGGCTCCTCACCAGGTGACTCTTCGAGACTGTCTCCAGAAGATACAGAACCGATTTTTGAGGCTGGTGGGGTTTCGAATTGGATATCGATACTTGGAAGTTCCATTGTGTGAGGTGTCCGATATGATGAATCTTCCAAGTCTGCAAACCAGGCGTGATGTCCAAGATGTTGTCTTCCTCTACAAGCTGGTTAACGGACTCGTCGACTGCCCTGATCTGCTGGGTAGGATTTACTTCCATCTCCCATCTGCCACTAGATCCAGAGACCTCTTCGTACGAAGGCAACACAGAACGAACTATGCCCAGCAGTCAACCATGTCTCGGATTCAGCAGCTCGGTAACAGAGTCTCGCCACACATGGACTTCTTTGCAGACAGTGAACACCATATAAGGCATATAGTTATAGGTTTACGTTGATTTTTTTTTGCATGTTTGTATTTCCATAGTCGTTACTTAAATTTCTACTTGCTGTTTTCTATTAAATTGCTTGTATTTTCAGTTAGCATGGTTAGTTAGTCTATATACTGTTATCATGTTCAATATTTATCGTTGTTATCTAGTCCGTAAGTCGTTGTGCTGTGTAGATCTTACCATTGTTAAGCTTCAATATCTATTTAGTACATGAAGTACAGTAAATCTTTTTCATGTTAGTCAGCCTTCCTGTTCATTGATCAGCAAATACAGGGTGAGGCAGACCACCCGTGCAGCATGTATAGCAGGAGAACGGTTTGGTCTAGTGGCCTAAAACAAAATGCTTTCCCCCTATATTGCATATGGGGAGTCCATTAAAAATGTTTTCATCAACCTTTTCGTAAAGAGTGTTGAAAAACTAGGGGTCATGGGTTCGAATCTCTAAATTATCAAATGCAAACATATGGCAAATAATACATCATTTTAAAGATCTTGTTGAAAGAAACTCATTGATGAAAACAAAATTCATTTATCATGACACATTTCAAAATGGCGGCCATTTTTGTGGAAAATATTGACGTTTACGGAATACCCTATAGTTTTCTTACTGTTTGAGATAGGTTCATTCCGATTTCAATTTTTTACTTGCAAAACCCTCAGCTTCACTCTGATATGCCGCATGACTACTTTTATCATTATTTTGATATTGGCCCCCTAATACGAATTTTGAAAAATTAAAAATTCCTTAAAGTCAAAATTTTTAAATAGCAACATGCATCATGTTGTATATCATTTTAAAGCGCTTGTTAAGACAAACAAATTTTGCATTACACCTTTTTTTGTATCTCCAGTGGTTTTTGAGAAATAAGCACAAACGTGTTTTTAATAATAATTTTCCCACCTTTTTACGTTACTTTGGCCACTGACATCCAAAACTGAAAGCACTGAGTCAAAATCTAACATTTTAATTGCGTAAATCGAAATAAGGAATTATGTAAGCAAATTTATTTTTTATTAAGATACTTCAATTTGACAAATACAGGCAAAAAGCGTTTTACATTAAGTACTGTGTTATCATTGCTAATAATACAGATATGGTATTATTACTAATCTGGTATTATTACAATCTGGTTTAAAGCTTATTACTAAGATAATCTTGAAGGGAATATGTGGCAGATGGCCTTTTGGTTCCAGATTTGTATGATTCTCTAAAATTAAGAGACCTTTGTAAAAAACTGAAATCACCATAATTGTAATTTTATCATTTAAAATTGTTTGTTGTATTTTTATACTTTAATATTATAAATAAATATTAATAGTTTTTATACACAGTACCATTACTCGCTTCGCATGGTTAGGTACCTTTCACAATTGGCCTTTACTGTTCAGTACAACCAGTTGATACTTTGCTCCTGGGTTACTGCAATTATTATTAATCTTATGATTGTTTAATCAGCTGATTATTTTCAGCTGTTTATAAAATCAGCTGTTCTAGTGCATTATTGTACACTTCATTTTAGTTCCTGAAACAAAACTTATTTTATTTGACAACCACTTTAATTCTCCACTTTATTCCTTATTTTGTTCTTTTATTGTGAATGATAGTTCTGTATTTACTGAAATGCCGTACACAAATGAAGAGGCTTTCCAAATGCTAATGGTGTTAGGCGAATGTTTCCAGAATTACTCAGCTGCTGCGAATCTCTACGCAGAACGTTATCCAGACAGAGAAGTTCAATCACGAATGGCCTTTCAAAGACTTGCTAGTCGTGTGCGTGAAAAAGGACAGGTTCAGCCTGATTTCAATAAAGGAAAAACCCTAGCTAGGCCTGTAAGAAGTGATACGGCACCAGACATTTTGGCAGCGGTTCAACTCAATCCAACTGACTCGTCCAGAAGAATAGCTCTAGATGCGGGTGTGAGTCAAAGGTCAGTGTTGAGAATCTTGAAAGATAACAAAATGCACCCATACAAGATATCATTACACCAAGAACTGCATGGTGATGATAGCCATCGAAGAATGACTTTTTGTTTGTGGGCTAGGGAAATGTTACAACAACGTGAACATTTTTTTCGTAATGTACTGTGGTGTGACGAAGCAACTTTCCGCAGCAACGGTGAAGTGAACCGCCATAATATGAGGTACTGGGCCTATGAGAATCCACACTGGATGCGAGAGGTGGATAACCAGAGATACTGGACTTTGAATACTTGGTGTGGCATCCTTGGTAGAAAAATTATAGGTCCCTTTTTCTTCAGAGAACACCTAGTTGGAGACACTTATAACAACTTTTTGCTAAATCACCTGCCTTACCTATTAATAGATATACCCGACGAAGACATAGAACATTTGTGGTTCATGAATGATGGGGCACCACCTCACTACGCCAACAACGTCAGACAAACTCTTGATGAACAATATCCTGAAAGATGGATTGGAAGAGGTGGTCCTGTCAACTACCCTCCAAGATCTCCTGATTTAACTTGTATGGATTTCTACTTGTGGGGTAGGCTGAAAGATTTAGTGTACAAAAGACGACCAACAACAATCGAAGATATGATGCAGAGAATCAGACATGGTATAAATTCTATCAGTGGCGAAGAAGTATTGCGAGCTGTAGATAGCTTCACCTCCAGAATAGAACTATGTATAGAAAATAATGGTTTTCAATTCGAGCACATGTAATTTACAGTAAAGTAAGTTCAGTTGGATTCTGGATATTTTTGTACGATACTCTTATTACTTATTAATTTTTTTAAGGTTGCAATTATGTTAAAAGTTGCAAATAAATACAAATAAATACAAGAATTTACAAATCTTGTAAAAAATACAAATCGTGTATTTTTTAAGAGACATTAAGAGTAAAAATACCAATTTATATTTTTATAAATCTGATCATTTTTTTAAATACAAAATGTATGGCCAAAGTAACGTAAAAAGGTGGGAAAATTATTATTAAAAACACGTTTGTGCTTATTTCTCAAAAACCACTGGAGATACAAAAAAAAGTGTAATGCAAAATTTGTTTGTCTTAACAAGCGCTTTAAAATGATATACAACATGATGCATGTTGCTATTTAAAAATTTTGACTTTAAGGAATTTTTAATTTTTCAAAATTCGTATTAGGGGGCCAATATCAAAATAATGATAAAAGTAGTCATGCGGCATATCAGAGTGAAGCTGAGGGTTTTGCAAGTAAAAAATTGAAATCGGAATGAACCTATCTCAAACAATAAGAAAACTATAGGGTATTCCGTAAACGTCAATATTTTCCACAAAAATGGCCGCCATTTTGAAATGTGTCATGATAAATGAATTTTGTTTTCATCAATGAGTTTCTTTCAACAAGACCTTTAAAATGATGTATTATTTGCCATATGTTTGCATTTGATAATTTAGAGATTCGAACCCATGACCCCTAGTTTTTCAACACTCTTTACGAAAAGATTGATGAAAACATTTTTAATGGACTCCCCATATGCAATATAGGGGGAAAGCATTTTGTTTTAGGCCACTAGACCAAACCGTTCTCCTGCTATACATGCTGCACGGGTGGTCTGCCTCACCCTGTACTTACATTTCAATTTTCACTTTGTGTTAAGCGTAGATGGTTCCTCATTTAACATGTGTTATATTGGCTAATTTTATTATCATTGTACATATAGTTTTTGTGTTATTATTATGTGTAAATTATTCTCCTTCTTTTTCATTATAGATTTCGTTCCTATCATAAAGCTAGATTTTCTACACACTGTACCTCCCTTATCTGCCTCTAAATAAATTTGCTTGGAAAAAAACAAAACAAATTAAAAAAGCATGAAGAGAGCTCGAAGGGAGACAAAATTGTTACACTTACCTACATTCTAGTTATTCAAATCGCATGTCATATCTATTTACTCTCTTGTAAAATGGTTTGTATCGTAAATAAATAAATAAGTAACGGATGTTACACGATTGTGAACTCACTGCATGCAGTCATGAACATTTAACAAAAAGGCAGTTAATCTAGAATGTCTTTTAAATATCATCCTTATGACAGCTATCTAGATTAAGTCTCCTTATCATATTCACTAATAAGAATTGACAAATATTAGAAGACAACTTAAAAAAAATAATACGCTCTGTATCAGTTGTTACACACATTTCGTAACGGATGTTACATATTTTTCATCTTTAAGAAAAGTACTTTAAATTGCGATCCAAACACTAACAATGAATGAATACAGCAAATGAATATTCATGTCATTGTATTTATGCATTTAAAATATTTTTTACAGTAGATAGCATTAAAACGTACTAATAACAAAATAATGCTCTCGCTTCTCAATAGTCATTGCCGTATACCTCTTCTGTTTTTTTTTCTTTCTTCATTTCTGTACCAAACACATTTACATAATTCTGTTTTCCTGGGGCTTGCCAGCTCACTTCATCACTTTCATGCCATTGTATTACTGTATTTGTTCTTTAGTGTCTTCACAAATTTTATTCCTAGGAGTTGTAGTTTTAACAGTAAACAAATCGTTGCTCAAATATTCTGTAATCAGTTGATGACTAACTGCTTTTTGTTTCTTAGGACTAAATGGCAGTGCTTTTCTAACTTAGAGACAGCCTGGGTGAGAGTATTTTTCTTCTTGTATGAGCAAAGCACTTTTTCGAGGGTAGCTAGACCTACTGTCGGAGCAAGCTGTAGTGAGTTGCCTGCCAGGCATTAACTCTAAAACTAAATTTCTTTTGTTGCCTTTAACTTTTCTCCCTCTGACATTTTTCTTTTATTTTTTCCTATTTTCTTTATTTTTGGCACTGTCTTTTTGTATACAATACTCTTTCTACTTCTCATAATTTTTTTCTTGAAATAGTGCACTTTTTCATCCTGTTTTTAAAACTTGTGAGGATTTTCTAATACTTCTGTAACAACTGAACATCAATTTACTTTGATTTTTATGATAGGTTTTATTTGAAAGCAATAGTTTAAGTTGTATCTCAGTGTTTAATAGATGTCTAACAGTAACACTTTTAAGGTCATCAACAACGTATGAAAAGCTACAAGAGTGAATTAGTGCGCTTGCCATAAAAAGGTATCCTTGGCCTGCAGTTAAGAGATAAATTTTCAACAAACTATAAATCACTTTATTAGGAAGATATTCTCAAGTTTATTAATAAAGTAGAATCATTAAATATTCTAACCATTACAATGTAGTTTTGAGTAAACAAGCGTATATTGTCTTCCAATGGCCAAAATAAAATGTTAAAGAAGCATTATTAGGCACAAGGTAGTCCTAGGCTAATTCAAACAATTCTTGATAGGCCTAATACTATTAGTTATAAATAATGGTTTATTAAAACGTTGGATTTAGGGAAGACTTAAAAAAAAGGAATTTTTTTTTTTTTTTTTCTTCGCACAGTGCATAAATAATTGGCATAAACTATAAATTCAGCTTTATAATATCAGGTTAGCCATATGTTAGTCAAAATGTTGATAAACAGAAAGAAACAATTTGTGCCTTGTAACATCCGTTACGTAACGGATGTTACACATTTTTAACTCTAAAAACTGATTGTGTTAATCAACTAAACAAACTAAAATGCTGAATAGAAGCACATTTATATAAACCTTACTTCTGGAGAGTTTAACTTATTTTGATAATACTTTGGAGTAAAAATAATAACTTTTTAATGTTTTAGTGTAAAGGATGTTACATCTGACCTATAAGTTTTCAAAAAGAAATAAAGTAGAAATGACTCTTACCTGGATATTCATGTTTTAGGAAGAGCTTAACAATTACATGATCTTTGAAAACAGCTAGCTTTGATCAGCACACCAACAGTAGTGCATTCATAAAAACATTACCAACTTAGTCAAATCCTACAGCAATGACTACAGTTTGTCTGTCAAGCAACTTTAAATGTCTAAAAAAGCACTTAAAACTTTGGATTGAAAAACAATACTTGGTATTTAATTAGTACAACTAATACTATAATCAAAATGCCAATATTACTTAGTTTTCATTTAAAAACCATTTTTACTAAAATTCACTTTTTACATAGATTGGCTAAGTTCCCAATTTAGGTAAAATTCAATAGTACAAAATTTAGAAACTCCCAATCCAGAAAAATATTTCTTTTATATTGAGTGAGGAGAATAAAAACGAGTAAAAGCTTTTACTTTCAGTATGACAAGTAAATACTTGCGAGTTCGTGAATAAAACAAGAAAAAAGTAAATACTCGTAGTAATTACTAGTCAATAAAGTATTTGCTTAGAAATGAGGTGAATAAAAAAGTATTTACTCGTGGATTTGCGAGTCTGTCCAGACCCATGCTAGCACCTTTTACTAAAATGACATTGCAAATATTTAAATATATTTTGGTCACTTTTAATAGTCATACATATTACGGATTTGTTTATTAATAAGTTTAGTAACATATAAGTCTTTTTGAGTTAATATTTGTTAAGTAAAATTTAAAATATTCTACGTAGGAATAAGTAGTTTTTCTAGAGAAACATTGGGAAGTATTTGCTGCATGCAGATAACTCTGTTCACTTGAATGTTGTAACATTCAAGTTTAAATTGCACTCAGACTCAAACAAAGTTGTGGTGTTCATGCACCCACAAATTTTTTCAATTATGTTAATATAAATGTACCAATGCATCAAGTATTTATTATTTGAATAAGTAAATAATACTTTATTTGAATTGAATAAGTAAATAAATAAATGTGAATTAGGAAATATTAAAATCAAACATATGAAAAATACGAATTAAACATAAAAATAAAGAAATTAAATGTAATGTGACAAAACAAGAAAATAATTTTTTTAAATCCCTAAATATAAATGAAACATTAAGATTGGAGGCTCTCACTAACGTGTTATACACACACGAACCCTCTGGTGATATACACGTCTCAAACACATTCGCTTATACACAGCGTGCTTCAAACGTGAGCATGTGCCAGCAGCATGTGCACACTCACACATACGGGTAGGCACCCGCAATACATATAAGTTTATATACTCATGTGTACGTAACTTGTACAATTTTTATTTTTCTATATTTTTAATTTTATTACTTTTTTAGGTACAGGATAACGGATTGGGTGATAGAACATTTATTTTTTACAAAAAGGCTAGGGCTTTTATAGCAGAATCTTCTTCTATGGTAGCTATAGAACCATCTTTTACATAGTTGTCTTTGTTGCATCTTTTCTCGTTGGATTTTCAAACGGGTCAGTTTAAGGTACCCTGTGGAACATCTACAGGTGAGTCGGTCCCTCAATCACTACTTAAATATGAACAGAACGTGTGAACAGTGAACACATGTGTGGTATGCAAACGTCGCACTAACTGATGCTAGACAAGCACGTTAAGAACTGCAGCGTTTCAAAAGTATTTACTTGGCTCCACGAAGTTGCAAGTATTTACTCGCAAGTATTTCTTTAGTAATTCCTCGTCAACGTTAAGTAAAAGGTTTTAAGTTACTTTTACTTTACTCGTGAGCAAATACTTCGAGCTTTTATGAGCTTTATTCACTTCATCCATTAACTGTGCCATGTTTAAGTTTTACTCACAGCTGTTAAAACTTATAAAAAGAACTAAGTAATGTTTAATAAGCAAAAGTTTCTAGATTTAAACCATTGACATTTTATAGAGATTGGACCATTTGAATTTGGATTACAGGTATTGGCTTGTCCATTAAATTATGTACGACTCAATCTGTACTCTCATTTAAGATTTTATTACCATTCCTTATGGGCCATTCCATTATGTGGTAATATTTTTTAATTTGCTTCAAAAATGTAGTTATTAAGAATGGTTTTGATTTTTTTAGTTTCAATAGATTTCATTTCAAATGGTTTAAAATATATAACATTATTCTAATAGTTGTTAAACACCCTTAATAGGTTAAAAACATCAACTCATATCATACAGCATTTTTCAAATATCAAACTTATATAATTATTACTTTTAGTTATTAAAAATACTTGTTACTAACTGAACCTAACATAAAGTATTATTAAAAATAATTAATTAAACATGAACTGTCTACATAATGACAATTTATGCATATTTTGCAACGACCATGTTGATGCAGATGCAGCGAAGCACTCATAGAGTTAACCTAACACATTCTCCACAAAGACTTGATATCCTAGCCTTTTAAACCAGAGCCTAGCCTTTAGGACAGCCTGCCAACAAAAATATATATGCTACAAATTTATATTTGGTTGTTAGTCATTGTTAGTTACAGTCATCGTGCAAACAGCCATAGTGTATGATTCGCTGCAAGGTTTTTTTTTATAAGAAATAACTAGTCTATTTTACAAAAAATAGTTGATGTATTTGTGTACTCCATGATAGATATGTCAACAAAATTAAAGTTAATACAAAGATATGGTGAAATATGCAACATGCTTAAAAGTTATGTTATAATTCTAATTTTTTTTAGAGATCTAGGTCCAGAATCACATATTATGCTGAGTAATAACTATCACATCTGAATATAAAAACAGGCTGGGGCATTTAAAACCCATTTCAGCAAAAAACATCCGGATAATGTTTATCAAGAAACAGAATATGCTGAGCTATTTCTTCAATAGCTATTCAAGATACTTAGCTATTTAGATTTCAGACATTAAAGAACCGTCAATACCTGAATATTATGATTATTGAGCAAATTAGTGAGATTCAAGTTAAAAATCATAGCCTGCACTTGGGTTAGTTAGTGCCTAGGACTTCCGAGTCGCCTAGGCTTAAGTAAAAGAATAGCCTATTCTAAATAAAGATTCAAACTTTCAACAACATAGGGTTACCCGAATTTATGATCTGACCATAATCTAGACTACAATTAAGAAAAATGAGTAATCTTGAGCCCAACAATCAATTGAATGAATTTAACTGTAACTGAAAGAAACATATTGTAACTAATGAGAAATGCACTTAGTCCTACAGGAGTATAAGGGATTAAAATCCTTCCTAATTTTTTTTTTTTTTTTTAATGTAAAAACCTGCAAAAGGATTTTCATCAAATAAATTGCTAAAACTGGTTCTATTTGAGGTTTTAATGAAATATACTTTCAATTGATTTGTACAGTAAAAATTACCTGTGCCAATGACGATAACGTCATATTCACTTGGTAGATCATCCATATTTGTTCAAATAAGGATGAAATCAAAATTTATTAACTTTTAATGAAAAAATTATCCGAGTAAAGAACAAAATGTTTACTGCATAACAGAAGAGAAAATGTTTTACGGTACGATGCAATGGAGAGGAGAACAATTAAAGATTAGTCACAGCCCTGCTCACACCGTAACCAACCAGATAGGCCTATCAGCTTGCCTTATTCTACGTCTACGTTGTCGGTTGTCGTTGTAATGCTTTGCTTTCGCGTTGAACTGACAATTGACAATACGGTTTTCATAGATGTCTAAAATTTGACAGCACTTCTCAGCTGCTAAAACAATTTCATAGACTACTAAAAAATAACATTAATGTTTATTCTCACTACTATGGGTCATATAATATACGGTTGAGTTAGATGCAGGCTATACACTATGTTTAAACCGTTCGTTTAAGTTTTCAGATCTTTATTTATTAATACATCTTTTTAATCATAATTAACAATAAATAAACATAGGTTTCCTTTATAATGGATTATTCAACAATAAAATATTTATATACCAAAACCATACTCAATACAGCAAAATATACATTACATACAATATTCACGATTCGGTAAATCCGGTACCGTTAGGCCGGAGACACACGGTGGTTTTTAACGATCAGATTATTTACTGATAACGCCAAGCATAGAAGTGCAGCACTTGCATACACGTTATTATCTTCTGATACCGACACAGTGGCGTCATCAAGAAATATCTGTTTTTATTCAGCTTATTCAACTGTATCCAGCTGATTCACACCTTATAATTCTTATTTATTAAGTTTGAAATGGACAGAAAGTCCTTTAGTTATACAAACACAAACTTATATCAATCAATGAAGAGATGAATTTGGAGCCTGTTTAACCTAACTTAAATAACCTAAAAGGAAATCCAACCTAACTTATTCTGACCTGTCGGTACTGGTGGTGCAGTGCTGCAACTCAGTTATTTGGGGACAAAATGTTGAGGAGATTTTAGGCGATGTGTTCTATGCTCAGTCCTCGTAATACCGACACGGTGTCCGCTCAATGGTTGCCATCGATGTGGACACTACTAGAGAAGTCTGAGTGTCCATGCTAGATGGTAGTCAAGGTTCTGATGTTGTGTAGGGAAAGATAATTAATTTACAGTACATCTTACATCCCACAGCGTCCAGGAATCCACCAGCAGTGGCGTTGGATCTGTCACTTTTCCAATAGTAGGTTAGGACAATAGGTTAGCTAGGTTACATTTCTAGGTTTAATAAGGGTCAAGGCTGGAGGTCAGGTAGGCTATTTAAGGTTGAAGTAGCTTTCCAGATCATAAAAGTTATGTTCTATCAGCATAGATTTTAAGCATGCCTTGAACTTGTTTGTTTGTACCTTTGTTTGTTTGTTGAACCTTGTTGTTGTAATGTCACAGTACGTGTATGGGTGGGCGAGTGGGTCAATGCCACAGTGCGTGTATGGGTGGGCGGGTGGGTCAATTCCATGTACATGTATGAGCGGGCGGGTGGGTCAATACCACTGTACGTGTATGGGCGGCTGGGTGGGTCAATGTCACTGTACGTGTATGAAAGGGCGGGTGGGTCAATGCCACTTCAGCAAATGTGTGCTATTATTTCTACGTCAATGGAATGAAATTTATTTTGTGCAGTGCTGTTGTTCATAATTTTAATGCTTGAACAAAAATTGAGTGTCTTTTATTTCTTTAATATCATTTGGCAGAGTTTGAACAAGTTTTTCTCCCAAGTATTCAAGCTTTTTTCGTATACTGACAGTTTGTGATATTAAGAAACATTATTTTTAAATCTAGTTTTGTATGTGTGAGTTGGCTTATTTTCATCTAAGATCTTTCCCTGTTTTACAACGAACATGATGCATTCAAAACAAAAAGAGATGGAACAGTCCATATCTGTATTTGTTGCTTAAACACTTTTTGACAGTGACTCTGCGAGGGTGGTGGCACTCGAGATGCGACATGGACTACCTGTGTTAATCCCAGCGACCCAAAGGGCCATAAAACTGGCACTCGAGGTGCGACATGCCACCTCAGGTAGCCCGGCGAAGGGTTGAGGGGTTGTAGACGCGCTCTCTCTGTGTGTCCATACTCGTGTGTGTATATGTATATATATATATATATATATATATATATATATATATATATATATATATATATATATATATACACAAAATAGGACCTACGTTACTAGGATAATCACACCATTTCAATAACTAGTGTAATTAAATACAGACTTTCACACTTAAAAGGAATCAATATTTTCCGGAAATACAATTATTTTTATTTCAATAAAAAGTAGTAGAACTATAATTTTTTATGGACACTCCGATCTGCTTTACATAGCTAAATAGATTATTATTAGCTAACCTAACCTAACTTAACTTAACCTAACCTAACCTAACCTTTTTTTTTAACAACCTAACAACCAAATTTTTAAACTATTTGACGCCGTTAAACATTTTTATTGTAATAAATTTTTTGTTTAAGTTAAACTATAAATTGCCATTGAGCGATGATTAATTATTGAATCATCGTTAATCATGTGTCTCATTGTATGGCTGTAGTTTTCAGATAATTTTATCACTGTAAATATATCAATTATTAGCCGCCAGACCAACACGGCCATACTGCTAGCCGAAGCGCCATGTCGCACCTCGAGTGTTAGTTTTGGGTTCTCTTTCGCTGCATGTCGCACCTCGAGTGTCCAATTATGACCCTCAGGTAGTCCATGTCGCACCTCGGGTGCCCCCGCGAGGGCAACCTTACCATTGTTCTGACTGCCTTGTTTTCCATACGAAGATTTTATTGATAAGTGTTTTTGTGGCTCCCCATAAAATTATTGAATAATTTTAAAGGATTCGAATAAAGAAAAATAATCAGTCCTTGCAAGTTGGGAATTTTGAAATCTGCTGACTTGTCTCAGAAGAAACATGAAACATGCCCTTTACTAGCATTGTTTCCAAAACTTCTACATGGTTTTTCAAGGTCAGCCCATTATCCAGTCTCATTCCTAAGAAATCTGTAGCATGAGCTACTTCTAATAGTTCATCTGCAACAGATAGGCTAGGAGGAACTGTGAGGTTTCTCCTTTGTTGTGCCTGTAAATATATATAATTTGTTTTGGATTGATCCAATATAAGTGATTTTTCTATAAAATATTGTGCCAATTGGTTTACTCTCTGATCTGTTTCTATTTCTGATTTTTATGTTTTATAAATACAGTAGTGTCATCTGCAAATCGGAAAATATTATTTGTTATGTTGTTTTTGTAAATGATAAAAAGAATCGGGCCTTGGATTAAGCCCTGCGGCACTCCTATTTTAATTTTCTTGGTATCTGATTTTACTTGTGAAATTTTGAAAGAGTTGATGTGCTGGATTTTTGTCAATTTTTTTACTGTTCTTTAAATATGAATTAAATACATTAAAGGCCTGAAAGAAGATGAAAATAAAATGTTCAATTTCATTCGTTCAATTAATAAAGTAGTTGACAGATTATATGTATTCCGATCTTTTCTAATTTTTTAATTAGGATGGGTATACTGACACAGTCGAAGTCCTTCGACATGTCGGCAAAACATCCAATCACCGACTCATCTCCCTCCAATGCATCAATACACCCCTCCACGAAGTCTGTGAATGCTAATATGCAAGTGTTTCATCTTAACTGGGGGACGGCCCACGAGGAGTTGAACGAAAATCTCCATTGAAATTCTAGACCGAGTTTTGTATCAAATCAAAGGTCTATTCAAGAGAAATTAATTGCCGCAAACCAGACTTCAAAAGGTTTATCCTATCCAGAGTAGTGGCCATTTGAATTTCAAAGTGATTAATTAGAACAATAATATTTATCCATTATTTAACGGTTTGAATAAAGTTATTCTGATACTTTATGGAACACAATTTTATTTACCCAATTATATTTATTATGCCAATGTACATCGTTTCCGTCTTCAACAGTGCCATTCATATCTGCACCCATACACGTACATTGACAGTGACCAACCCGTCCACCCTTACACGTACATTAGTAAAATGTACGTAAAAATGTAGTAGTAAAAACGTAAAATGTAGTAAAAAAAAATAAATAAATAAATAAGGACTTCGTTAATTTACCCCTCCTAAATCCATACTCTCTGGCGCACAGAAGTTTACGTTTCTCCAGGAAGTTTGTGAGGTGTTCAAATTTTGCTCTTTCAATTTAAAAAAAAGATCGTAGGAGTGAGACTGGGAGATAGTTACTCACCTCGGTTTCATCCTCCTTCTTAAAGATAGGTTTCATTATAGAAACTTTACACTGTTGAAGGAAGACTCTCTTCTTCACCACATTGTTGATGATTGGTGGGGAGTGGTTCAGCTTGTTCTAACCTACAAAACTTGAAAGCTTCCTTGGTAATCTCATCGATATTACCACTAGATAAACCACTAGATGTTTTTGGCTGAAACTTAGAAATTATGTCCAGAACATTTTACTACAATTAATTATTGAAAGCATTGTGAAGGCTAACGTTATTGATATTATCTAATATCTATAAAGCCGCATGTGTTTAATGATATAGGTATATTTGTCTTGTTGGATTTTATTGCATTGCCTACATATATAAAAAATCTATTTAACGTTTCTGCAATATCCTTTTTGTTTTTTTAAATCTCTCCACTAACAAGATTTGTTAGTGCCAAGTTGTTTTACCTTTGATGTCCTTGTAGTTGGCTATTGAAGCATGAATTTTCCAAACCTCACCGGATTTATTATTGGATTATCTCACGGCTTTATTCATCCACTATGATTTGGTCTTATTTATTGTACTAAGGTTTCAATGTAAGCAGTTTTGCCAGCCATTTCCTTAGTTCAGCTAACTGAGTGTCTGGCTTGTCTGTTAGTTAAAATTGACCAACACTACGTGGTTCAGATTCGTCGTAAAGCTGTAGATCCCTTAGTTGCCTTGTGGCTATTAATAAATAGTTATTTCTGAGGAACAGTCGATCTTAGTAACAATGACTACACTTATTCATATACACTCAATTGTACATTGTACATATAATCAAGGATTATATTGTCCTATTACTTTTACGTCAAACGAACTAACTAATTAGGGAGAACAGCCGCTTCCGTACTCACTACTCAGCCTGTAGTGCTGTACATTAAAGCTACATAAATAACTCTTCTTGGCGTCCACTTTAAAAAGTAAATAGAAAAAAAATAACTATAGGGAAGTTTTGCCAATCACTCTGAGAGTCAGCTCAGGTTAGAAACGGAACGGCACTTCTTAGGCTAGGCTGGCGTATTTTGTATAAATATTGCAACTTAGTTGTTTGTAAAAAATATTGAAGTCCGAAATTAAACTTTACCATGGTGAGTATTGATTACATTGAATTAAAATAATCGTAGTATGTTTACACGTAGTATTTGTTTGGAAGCTAATGTGTCCTTTGGTTTGGTTACAAGCTATTTGCTTTCTCATTCAGTAATAACCCTATGTGATAAAAATCGAATTTGTGATTAGTTCTGGATGTAATTTTAACGTCAACTTTTTATGGACGTAATTTCAACGTAATATGGTATTTATGCGCTTTCCAGACGCCTCGCCAATTTTGACTTTATTACCAGTTGGTAGAATCAGGTCTTTATTTTATGAGAAAAACACTTTATTCCGCGGAAATAACGTTTTATACGAAGAAAACGTAAATTTTGAATAAAGTCAATGTTATTTTCCGATTTATCTCCGCTTTTTAATGATTAAAAAAGGCTTAATTTTTGTAATACGATGTCATTTTTCATGATGAACACAAATTTGGAAACTATTTAGGTCTACGACAATTATTTCTCGAAATATTACAGAAAAACTACATTTGCGGCAAATCACCTATGGCACAATGTTAGTAGGAGCTATGGATAGCTACTAAAAACAAATTTGCACATTCTTGCCGGTGTCACGTAGTTAAATGACTTGAAGTTAATGCAAATTATGAATTTTTGTTGAGTATATAGACCTTTGGGATAAGTTAGTTAGCCTATGTTTGGTAAGGTAAGTAAAAAGTGTATTTTTTGGGTAGAAAATTTGATTTTATAGATAGACAAATGACTGTCTGACCATGTTTAAAATGCGATTGAGAAAATACACTGGATTGCCTGTAAGGTTGAACTTGTTTGGTTTTAATACAGACATGGTAAGTGATGTAGACACAGCAATGTTTATTGTTTACTTCATGATGTTGTTCAAATAATTTTAAATAAGGACTGCGATTTTCAAGTTTGTGATTACAATGAATATTGTATTTAGTTAGTGTAATTTGTTTTATTCACATTTTAATATCAGTTATGTTTTAATATGATTAAAGTTAATTTAGTATTCTTTATTTTATTTACATTTTTTATTTATTTGTCTTTTTAAATATGATCAAAGTGAATATGACGAGGTTAAAAAGGTCATAAGAAAACATTTTATAAATAATATTGTAATTTGCAAATTGACTGAAGTTTATTTGTAAATTGAACTTATAACATTTCTTAAAAATTGAGGTTATTCATAATGCAGCAAAGTAATAATAATTTGGCCAATACCTGACATAAACATATGTTTATCTATATTTATAAAAGAGGATGTTTGTATATATATATATATATGTATATATATATATATATACATATATACAAACATCCTCTTATATATATATATATATATATATAAGAGGATGTTTGTATATTTGAAGTTTATGCGCTGCCAAACCATCCAACCGATCGCCATGAAACTTTAGGATGTTGTCCTGTATACTTCCGAGATGGTTTCTGTGAAGTTTGATGCAGATCCGTCCACAGGGTCCCGCCCAACGGGCTCCTAAAAATCCCATGTTATTCAAATGGAGAATCTGAATTGTTAACAAAAAACATATGACTGTGTGGTTTAATGTAGTTTCACATGCCATAAGCAGATTGAAGTTCCCACAACAACAGTACTGTATATGTTTTGATTTATTGTAGTTCTACATTTCACCTTGAGAGTGTAGCACACACTACTTTTACTTGATCAGGTGAACTGTATTTGGTGTTAACCTTTTTTCCTCGGTAATTAAAACATGTGGTGAAACGTGAAAATAAAAAATAAATAATTATTTGTTTTGCAGTTTACTTTTTATGACATGCCTCCTAAAAAATCTAATATTGGTAGAAGAAGCAAGAATGCTCGAATTCTTTCAGCTATTAGGTTCTAAATCAAACTCAATATTATGACCAGCGAAGCGGGCGGGTACAGCTAGTAATCTATATTTATAAAAGAGGATGTTTGTGTATATATATATATATATGTTTGAAGTTTATGCGCTGCCAAAGAATCCAACCGATCGCCATGAAACTTTAGGATGTTGTCCTGTATACTCCCGAGATGGTTTCTGTGAAGTTTGATGCAGATCCGTCCACAGGGTCCCGCCCCACAGGCTCCTAAAGATCCCATGTTATTCAAATGGAGAATCTGAATTGTTTACAAAAAACATATGACTGTGTGGTTTAATGTAGTTTCACATGCCATAAGCAGATTGAAGTTCTCACAACAACAGTACTGTATATGTTTTGATTTATTGTAGTTCTACATTTCACCTTGAGAGTGTAGCACACACTACTTTTACTTGATCAGAATATATCAAATAAGAAGACCAAAAATGTTGTTTACCCTCTTGCACTCATTTAATAAATAATGGTTTTTTATATAATTATTTTTATTGCTTTATTTTTGTATGTCAATGAAAAATGAAAGGCGAGACAACGTCCGCCGGGTTCAGCTAGTCTTACTAATAAAAACACAGATCCAACCTTACAGGCAATCCAGTGTACTTTCCCACACACATTCTTAACGTGGTCAGACAGTATATATTCTTATTCAGCATTAAAAAACAAGTAAAAAGAATCAGAATAATCTTTATTACAATATTTTTAAGATATGCAATGGTATCACAAAAATAATACTATGTACAAAGTTTTTAGTAAATGACATAAAAATTGTATTTCAGTGGAGCTCTTCATAACATCATATTCCAAGTGTTTTGGCAAAATTCATCCATGGAATAGATTTGATTGTCTAGTAGTAATGTCTTTAGTTTGTTCTTTAGTGCTGCACTTGGTTCTTGCCTGAGGTTTTGAGGTAGATTGTTAAAGATTTTCATACTGGCATATAGTGGGTGTCTTGCAAACAGGGATGTTCGGTGAGATGGAAGGTTGAAACGGTTTGCATGTCTTGTACTATAATTGTGTATAGCAGTTCCTTGCACAGGTTGCTCCACTGATGTGTAGTGTGCTACCTCACAAATGTACAGCCCATGTACGGTCAAGATACGGAGGTTTTTGAAATGCTCTCGACAGCTTTCCATAGAGTTGAGGCTTAGTATAGTTCTTATTGCTCTCTTCTGTACTATTAATATTTTGTCCATGTTAGTCTTGGAAGTACCACTCCATGCAACTTTATGTGGGTTTCACAGAAAGCATGGTATATCATTTTGGGGTGCCAATTTGCATTATTCTTTGTATTACAAATATGCCAGTATTCAATTTCCTGCATATAGTGTCAATATGGGCAGTTCAGGTGGAACTACTGTCAATGGTAATGCCCAGAAAGCATAGTCTCTTCCACCTCCATTTCAGGTAAAGCTGTTTCCTTTCTTCCTCTTCTGCCAAACATAAGTTGCTTTGTTTTTGTGCATTTATGACAAGGTCGTTTTCATGCCAGTATTTAGTAGCTAGATTTTTAGCAATAAAAGCACTCACTTGAAGCGGTTCAGGGTTTTCTTTGCCCAAGACAAGTGTGTTATCGTCGGCGTACATGATGGGTTTACAGCTATCTCATAGATAAATGAATAAATGACCTACCAATAAACGACCTACCAGACCTAGATAGTCTGGTAGGTCGTTTGTAGAAAGTATAAAAAGAGCAGGGCCCAAAACTGAACCTTTAGGCACACCTCTTTTTATTGGCAGAGGCGTTGAAACCACTTTTTTAGTAGTACTCTTGTCTTGGTATAGGAGCTCCACGACCTGATATCTGTCTGACAAATAGTTGAGGAGCCATTTTTCTGCTTTTTCCTCCACTTGAAGGGATTGTAACTTGGTGAGGATAAGGTCGTGGCTGAGGCAGTCAAAAGCCTTGCTAAAATTTAGCATAATGCCTGCCACTATTCTGCCAGCTTCGATGTGGTTAGCAGTTTCCTCAAGCAGACTTATTAAGGCTGTTGTTGTGGATTTTTGTTTAACCCATGTTGGTTAGGTATCATCAGCTCATTTCCATTGCAGTGGTCCAATAATTTTTTGAGCGCTATCTTCTCTATCAGTTTGGAGATGGTTGAGATGACTGATATGGGTCTGTAACTATTGGCTTCCAATCTGTTTCCACCCTTATGTTTCGGGTACACTTTGGACTTTTTAAGCTGTAAAGGAAAAATTCCTCGTCAAAAAGACTTATTTATTATGATTGACAAAGGCTCAGACAGCTCATCACAGCAGTATTTTAAAGTTTTTTAGGATATCTCATTCAGCCCAGCTGAATGCCTTGATTTTAGGGATTTTATCACATTTTGTACCTCTTCTGAAGACGTGATTAAAAAAAGGGAAAAAAAGGTAATTATGCACTTTCTTTCCACCTCTGAAAATACGATTTCTTGTTGAAGAAGTGGTGAAATATGAGTTTATATCTCTTGATGAGCTTGATTTCATCCGCGTAAATTTAGTTTTTCCCCGAAATGTCGAAAAACTAGTTTTTTATCTGATAGAGAAAAAACAAACTTTTTAAAATCGTTATTTTTAGACCATTTTTTCATTTCTGGTGTTTTTTTATGCTGAACACAAATATATAGCTGGTTTTGTAGTTAAATTATTTTTTCAGCCCAAAAAATTCATTTTTCCTGACATAACCTAACTTATCCTAATCGTCTGTTTTCTCAACAAAAAATCATAATTTACTTTAAATTCGAGTGTGTGGACTCCGTGACGGCCTGCTGGCCATCACTCCGGCGGAAATATAGGTAAATTTAATTTTTGTGATTAATAGTTGTTGTAGATAATGATAGCGTAATGGCCACTAATCGCGATTCTCCGCGATAGTAGTTTTTCCATTATATCTCAAGAAATAGTTGTAATAGACCAAATTAGTATTAAGCGTAAAAAACACATTAAAATAAAAAAAATGATTAAAATACCATTTAAATTAACGGAAATATGACAAAAATACTCATAGTTGTGACATTGGCTTTTTATAATTTTTCGGTAAAATACATTATATCTGCAGAATAAAAAGCATATCTTGTGAAAATACAGCCAATTCTAGACCCATTTCAAGCAAAATGTTCCAAATTTGTTTGTTGGTAAGAAACTGCATAAATACCGAAAAAAATTGTTGAAAAATTCCAATTTTCAAATAAGTTGGTTTTTTCATTATTACATAAAAAACTAAATTTTTGGTACAAACTACTTTTTTTTTCTTTTTTTTTGCAGCTAAAATCAACCTCCTCAAGAATTATAAATTCATATTTTACTTTTTCAACAATAAATCACATTTTCAGAGGCGTCTAGAAAGTGCATGATTACCATCAATACTAGTATATCAACTGTATATTTAACCTTAACAATTTAGAGAGAGAGATATATATATTTTGTTTTTTAATACACTGTAAACGTTAAGATTAAGTTAGATAAGTCACTTTAATTAAGCATCTACGTTTCATTGTATTATTTTTACGGTACAATGCAGATTGTATCTATCCCAAAAAAGATATTTTGACTTTGTTCTAATTTATGGCTCTTAAGTTCTTACTCATATATATTCACTAAAGTACACATTTTGGACTAAAAGCTTTAGATAGTTCAGGCACTAGTGGTGCAGTACTGTAATCCAACTATTCGGGGACAAAGTGTTGTGGATATGTAGGCTAGGCCTATATGGTTTATGCTTGGTCCTCTTGTTACTGACCCAGCATTTGTCGATCGTTGCCACTGAAGGGATCATGGCTGCAGGTGTTAAGGGGGTTGTGCAGTAATAAAAACACTCTGGATGTTTTAATTACTGCACGAGAGATATTAAATAACTAACTGTGAAGTAATTCATTCAATCTAGCTTAAAACTAGCGGAAGCATGGTGTTCTATTAAACATTATAATATTTTTTAAATTAGATCCCATTTCTCTCCCATGATGAAATTTTACATACAGGTGCAGAAATAGTATGCCCATAACAAACGTTTTTGCAAACAAAATCAAAAGGGTCCTTTTCGATATTTTTCAAACAAACTTTTTATTTTTTGAAAAAAATTTTGAAATGAATGTAATATTGCCATGCAGTATGTTAATGAAAGCCCTTTAAATTCTGAAGAAAATGATACCAATATCGACTTTCTAGGAGCATTTTTGCCTGATTTAACGCCTATTTTAAGTACTAGCGCAAGGTCAAAATCGATACTTTTTAGCGTTTTTGACCCTTGATAACTAAAAAACTAAGAGCTCCAAAAATTTACAATTTTGGATTTTTAATAGTCTTACTGGGTACTATTAGTATACAAAAAATCATCAAAATCCAAGAGGTCAAGGTTAGATCATCAGTTGACTTGATGGAATGACCCCAATCACTCATTACCATCACCAAAAGCCACAGCGCCACCAGCCAATTCTCCCGAGAGGTCTGCAGCAGATAATACATCACCTCCACCCTGAACCGAGTGCGCTTATCAATAGATCTGATATTATCAGGCAGGGCATTCCAAAGTCTGCACGCGGATACAATGAATGATTTGTTGAAAGTGGTGGTGTAGTAAACTGGAATAGCTAACATTGACTCCCCTCGTCTGGTTCTACGCACACCAACTTGTGACAAGTAAACAAATTGCTCTGACAGATAATTAGGATTTTGGTTTAGAAGAATATTGTGCAACAAAATCAGAATGTAGAATTGGCGGAAGGTGTTTAACTTTAAGTTGGATAATTGATTGAAAAATGGAGTAACATGATCCCTCCGCCTCAGGTTGAAAATAAATCTGATGTAGTAGTTTTGGGCACGCTATAATCTTTCCCCGAGCTCAACAGACATGTCATTGATTACAGTGTCACAGTAATTACAGTGAGTGAAAACTACAGTCTTTACTTACAACACCTTGACATTGAGAGGAAAAAATATGACAAATCTTTTGAAATTATGTATAGCAGCAAAACTCTACAGCAACTTGATCAGTCCAGTTCAAATGTTTGTTCATAATAAGTCTTAAGTTTTAAACTTTGTCACAAAACAGTAATTCAGTATTTTTAAGTTTGAGTTTTGGTATATTTGTCAGGTCAGTGTTAGAAGTAAGTCTAGAAAAGCTCAACAATATTGCTTGGGTTTTGGCCTCATTGAGCTTCAAGCCATGCTTGAGAGCCCAAATTGTGATGTACTGGATATCACGGTTCATGTTAGTTAAAGTAGTAGGCAAGTCTTTCAGAGGGAAGTGAGTATATATTTGTAGATCATCAGCGTACAAGTGGAATTTGCAGGAAGTGATGACAGTAGTAACATCGTTAATGTAAAGTAAGAATAAGAGTGGCCCAAGTACGGAGCCTTAGGGCACAACTCTTGTCACCAGTTCCCAGTCGGATTCCATGTTGTCTGCCTTTACACACTGTCGACAGCCTGTCAAGTATGACCTGACCCAGTCAATGCAAGCTGAGATACTTGAAGCTTCTTGTATTTTTATACAGGATCTTAATATTGTATTGATATCTGTATATAGGACTCCTGGTTCAAATGGTAACATGTTTTGTACAGCTCTTGATAAGCTTTTAAAAATCATCTCTTATAAAAAGTCAAACTGTACAATTTTAATTGGCGGTGACTTTAATGTAAATATTTTAAAAAAGGATGCACTGATGTGTTTCTGAATATTTTAAAATCATGATTTATATTGTGTAAATAAAAAACCCACAAGGGGCAAAAGTTGTCTTGACAACATTGCAACAAATATCAACCAATACTACTATAGACAAATGTTGTGGAACTACAAAATTTCTGATCATGAAATATTGTGTTTTGAGTTTCTTATGGCTAAGTCAATATGCTCTAAGTTTAATGTTGTATCTTCTAGAAAATTAGATGAAAATAGCCTTTTGAGTTTGTCATATAATCTTTTTCATGTTCAGTGGGGTTCACTTTATAGTATTTCTAGTGTAGATGATGCTTTTGAATATTTTCTAAAAACCTTTTTAGATGTTTACAATCAGTGTTGCCCCAGACGGACAAAGAGAGTTAGTGAAAGATTGAAAAGAAAGGGTGCTCCTTGGTTTGATAAAGCACTGCAAAATAAAAAGAATACTCTCATACTTATGAAAGATGTTTTAAAAATACCATTGTATAACAATAATCCTAATGCAAAGTTAATATTAAATAACTATAGGAAAATGTACAGGGCTAGTATAAAACATGCAAAAGTAAAATATAATGAAGAATTTATTAAAAACTCAAAAAACAAATGCTCGGCGGCTTGGCGTGTAATAAAATCAGAATCTGGTATGTTGAAATACAAAAAGGATCCACCACCACCTTCTACAGCTGATCAATTCAATGATTGGAACTCAGACTTTGGGGAGAAACTGTTAGCTAAATTTTCCAACCAGTATTCCAATGGTAAATTCACCAAATTCATGGAATGTCTGGGTAGTTTTCCCAATGTTCTGGATTTTGAGCCCTTTTCAGTTCCAAGTTTGTATAAGATCATAAAGGCATTGTCCTCCTCATAAAGTGAGGATATTTACGGTGTATAAAATCATGTTTTGAAGTGTATAGCTTCTGCAGTCCTAGAACCCTTGTCTTATTTGGTAAATCTCTCACTGAGTCAAGGTTATTTTCCAGATTGCCTTAAGGTTTCTAAAATGATTCCGTTGCATAAAAAAGGAGATAGAAATGGCATTTCCAATTACTGACCCATTTCTATGGTTCCAGTGTTTTCGAAGGTATTGGAATTATGTGCAAGATCTCAGCTTTTTCAGCATTTTGACAAGTATGGTATTTTAACTAAAAATCAGTTTGGCTTTATTCCTCAATCCTCCACGATCAAAGCTCTTGAGTGTATTGTGACAGAGATTTTGACATCTTTTGAGGCCGGTGAGCACCTAGGATTGGCCATGGTTGATTTGAAGAAGGCCTTTGACAGTGTTCCTCATAAGATTCTCTTGGAAAAACTTAGCTACTATGGAGTTCAAAATAAAGCTCTTAAATTTTTTGAAACTTAAACGTCAAATGCCAGGGAAGTATACACTGGAATCCCTCAAGGGTCAGTTTTGGGACCCTTTCTTTTCGTCATATTCATAAATGATCTGCCCAAAAATATGATCTGTAAAACTATTCTGTATGCAGACACCTCTTTTATAATTTCAGGTAAACATTTTGAAACAGTTGCAGTAGGTATTGAGAGAGCAATTAGGGATTCTGCATTATGGTTTGAGGCCAATTGTTTGGAAGTTAATGAAGATAAAACTGAAAACATAAATTTCACCTTAAGTAGGACCTCACGAGATCATCAGAATCCAATTCGACTATTAGGTATTTACCTAGAATCGACATTATCATGGGAATTCCATACTGGATCCGTAGTCTCTAAATTATCCCGTACTTGCTATTTGCTTCGAAAATTGAAGGGCTCTGTTTCTCAAAAAATGTTAGTTATGGCCTACTTCAGCTTCTTCCATTGTCACCTGCTGTATGGAAATATGTTTTGGGGAAATAGTACTGGTGCGGCCCAGGTTCTCCTATGGCAAAAAAAAGTATTGCGTATTATGGCAGGTGTTTCAAAAAGAGAGAGCTGTAAGCCCTTATTCAGACATTTTTCTATTTTGACAGTTAAAAGCATTTTTATCTTTCAAAACATTTTATATGTTGAAGAAAATCTAAATGAATTCTCTTCCAGAAGCGCCATTCATGATTATGCAACCAGACAGTCGCAAGACCTTGTCATTACTAGACCTAGATTACAAAAGTTTGCTAACAGTCATAAATACCTGCAGATCAAAATGTTTGAGCATTTTCGTAATTTAGATATTAATATTTTTAAACAACAACTAAATAGTATTTTGGTTGACAACGCTTTTTATTCATTGGATGAATTTTTTTAATTTAGATTTATTTAGATATAGTAATGTAGTAGAATTATCATGTTGCATTTTACAGGAATATGTCTCTTGATTCAATTACACTGTAAAGAAATATAGTATAGAATATTGACGATGTCTATTATACATTGTAATATGTTTTAAATGACAAATAAACGTATTTCTATTAAAAAAAAAAAAAACCCATGAGAAAAACCACCAGAGATTTTTTTTGTAAAGAAGGGGATAGTAAACACAGTCGAAAGCTTTAGAAAAATCAAATAGAGTCAAGATGGTAAGTAGAGACTTGTCAATGGCAGACCGAACATCATCAGTAATTTTAAGAAACACAATGTATTTTTAAAAATTAAAACACAAGTACTTTGTACTGTAGTTTTTTTTTTTAATTTAGGTATTTTTTAACCCTTCAGTGCATGCATTGCGGAGTAAAAGTCCGCATTTCCGAAAAATCAATATTATATAAAAACTTATTATGTCTAATGGCTGTGGTTCCTAGTACCTTATCCCTTATCCTTAATAAATACATTGATTAGTAAAGAATAAAAATGTACACTATGTTTATGAGAGCATAAACATGGTCGCACACTGCAAATGGCGCTGCTAGACAATTTATTAGCGGACTCACAGTCCGCACCAGTTATTCCGTGCTCTGGAAAGGCGAGGCCATTCCATTGGTTTTTAGTAGTGGACTCTCAGTCCACTCGTGTGAACTGGTGTTAAAGTTTACCATGCATGTACTAGAGGGTTAAGTCTTAATTTTTAATCCTTTATTAGTTTGGTAGCAGCCCTACGAAAGCCATACGATGTATATATAATATAATATGGTGAAGTGTGTAATTAAGCACCTGTGTCTGAAGTTTTCTCTGATTGCTCAGCGAACATGAATTTGTGGTTTTCACAAAGCATACTCAAAAACAGGCACATTAAAAGACCACAATACCAATCCTTATTTTTTTGGTATTTTGGAAATCGCAATCAGCTCCAGATATGTAGAAAGAATGGCAGCTTTTAGCTCAATTTTTAATCTACTCAGCAAAAGATAATACACCAGAGAATTTATAAACCTCTTCTATGGTAATATGTAATGTTGTGTCGAGTATATCTTGACTTGAACTGGGCACCGAGTCAACTCGAGTTATGACTCGACTAAACCTGCATTTGCAGGCGCAGTCCTCTGAGCCACTCAACTCACAATTTGCCGTCGAGTCATCGGCTCAATTTGCCATTGTGACTTACGTCAGACTTTAATCTACTTGCACTTGAAGTCCAATGACTGAGTCACTCAACTCCCCAGTCGTCGCCGTTGAGTCAGACAGTTACATCATCCTCTGCATTTAGTTGAGTTATAGACTTAGAGTGTAGAATTAGTTTAAAGAGAACATACTTATTTTCAATTATTTTAATTGACTTTATATTGAATTTTTGAGTAGATAAAACAAATATCGTACTAAAATAAGATCTTTATTCAAAATTAAATTAGCATGTTAAATTAACTAATAGACAAATCGAAGAAAGAGTGTGTTTGTTTCAACAGAAACGAAACAAACTAACCATAAATAAAATTATATTAAAATAAAAACAAAAGTAAGAAAATACTTAGTCAATAAATTAGCTTGAGCATTTTTAATTTCAATAAGTAAAAAAAAAATTAACAAAAGTCTTAAAACCATCTTAACTATTTGTAAAAAATACAGAGATCCCAATCGTCACCTTCATATGAATTCAGTTTTCTATAAATCCTTGTCTCAATAGTCAACTGATTGTGGATTTTACCGACGAGTTCTAACTCATCATAAACTTTCATGCGAGTTTGGTTTTGATTTTTTCTAGCTCGAGTCAACTCACCGGCTGCCGAATCAGAAGTCCTTGTTAACCTACGGGTGAGTTAGATTTTGATTCGGTCATTATCTTTTTAGGGCTTAACTCGAGTCAACTTAATGGCATTGAGTCAGAACACTTTGTGAACCTTTGGGTGTATTCGTTTTAGTCTCGTTAATAGAATTAACTAAGCTTTTTCTTTATTAACCACAAAGAAGTTTCTAAGTTCCACGACTCGTAAGCGTTTTGAAGGAAATATGCCATTTAACTTGTTCTTTGTTGATCTGTAAATTTTTTTTCACTGCTGATCATGATGATCTTTCTTGACTACAAAAAGAAGATCCAAATCTAATAGCAGGACAATCTTGGGCAGTGACACTTGGGTAATGGACCTGATTGATTACTGTTAATCTTCACAGGATGCTCCAGAATAACTCATTATTATCCGATAATATGTTTTCAGGCATTCTTTGCTAGCACTTCAACAATGGACTCGGCGGATGTTGTTGCAGTAGACTGTTAAGATCATTTACCAAGGTTTTTAAATCTGTGTTTTCTTTGATCAGTCTCCCAACTTCAAAGTACATTATTTAACTGGTTATCAAAGACTCCGGGACTTCAGTTAATTTTCAATCCACAATTTCTGCATTAAAAAAAAAGTTAAAAGTGCACTAAGTCAGTTATATGTTGATGAAACTCATTGAATCATGTAAAATAGGCCAACATAAGTTGTTTCCAAAAACTAGACAAAATCTAAAACATTGTTATCGATATTTAAAAACTAATTATTCTATCCTAATGAACCACCAGGAATGTGTCAGATGAAGCTAATGTAAAAAGCTCTAAATGTCTGACTAATTAAACTGTTTACCAAATTACTATATACAAAATCTGTAATCTACCCAAGGCTTAGCAGATACATTAAAAAGTCCAGTGAACAGGCACATTCAGCAACATTTCTATGATTTTGATAAATATTAAACTGTATATTCTTTCCTCTTTGATCATGGATATTAATAGAAGTCAAACTTTTTAAGTATACACTTTTGTTAACATCTAAGATCATGTATATCATAGCCAGCTCTTCTGACAAAATGCTGTTTTTCTTTTGTACACTGTTCCAAGACAATTTTTATGTACCTTCATCAGCTATTGTAGTAACACTAATTATTTCTACGTTATAAATAAAAAAAAAACTTATATTTTATATGCCGTATTATTAAATACAATGAAAAAAAAGAGAGAAGAAAACTCACTCTAATAAGTCTTGTGGCATTGTTATGGGTCAAAATTAGAAGTATGTCAGTTCCTGTTCTTTAACATGTTAGCTGCCATCCTCAAAATGAATATTTTTGCTCTAAATTGCCAAAAACTGTTATGCAAATATTAAAAACAATGCATTATATTTACTATGCCACCATTTCTAAGTATAAAAATAGTACATACATAGGCATTATATGTATATAAATATGTCGGGAGTATTGGCCCGACACAGTTTTTTTAGTAGTATATATGGCACATAAAAAACTCTGTCGGGCATATCGGCCTGACACATTTTGTGGTAAATTTGTTTTCATGGTTTGGCTACACTGACTGCATGATGAAAGTAATCTAGTATTCAATATATATTACGTTATTTCAATACCAACGTTCACTAAATAAGTCTGTTTAACCTATACTCCGAACAACTTGCCCGTAGAACATGCCAAAATTTAAAGCTATATGAACAACTTTGTACACAACCAAAAACGTAGAAGTTCGCTCTGTAAATAATATGATGCTTGCAGTACAATAAAGTATGATCGGTTTCTTTAAGAAAGCAGGACCAGTCGAGTAACAATAAAATAACCAAAAGGTTATTGAACAACAATGTTGGGCGTAGTGGCCCGACAGCATCTAGCTGAGACAGTGAGCTGTCGGGCGTACTGGACTGACACGGCAGCTAAAGTGTTAATACTTGCACAACAATCCATCTCGTAACAACAAAAATATTACTTTTATATCATTACTAGATTATGTTAGGTTAAAAGTTAGTGGCCACTTTATGTACAAAATAGCTTTAAATGCTAAAGATTTGACACATTCAATTTTTTTAGGGATATTACGTTAATATCATTACTAGGATATGTTACGTTAGGTTAAAAGTGAGCTTTATAATATTTAAGTACAGTAAAATCTAACTCAACACCCGATAACTCGACAGTAAATAGATAATAGGGTGCAAGTCTACCTGGCTTTATTTTATGTGTATTTTGACTTTAGGAGAACCGAAACAAGTCCTAAACTCGTTGGATATTTGAGATTTCTTCGCAGATACTGAAACTAAATACTTTTAAGTGATAAATTTATAATTTAATTCAAATTTATTGTGAGTTCATTTACTAAAATACATTAAAAATTCCAATGTTCTGGATAAATCAAAAACCCCTAAACTTGACAACCTCTGAGTCCACAAAGTGTTGAGTTAGTGAGGTTTTACTGTACCAAAGTACCTTTAAATTCTAAAAGTTTGTCAAATTCAAATTCACACGGGTTATTACTTGATTATCAATATTAGATTACGTTAGTTTAGTTTAAAGTAAGTGGGCACTATAATACATAAGTACCAAAATAGCTTTTAATTCTAAAAGTTTGTTGAATTCACAAAGGATATATGTTCATATGAAATTAGACATCCCTGGAACATTATAGAATGGTGACAGTGTTGGGGCGATTTCCAAGTGGTGATAATTTTTGTAATTTTGTTGTCTTTGTCAGAAATACGAAGAACTAGTTTGGTCGGGTTAAGTAATGTATTGTCAGTGGTTTGGAAAAGTTTATTGGCATCTTAATATTAAAATGAATAAAGCAAAGTTTAGTTCATTCTAATATAATGAAAATGCAAAAGTAAAAATGAGATAGACTCTTAAATTGATAAAAAAAAAATCGCCCTTTAATATGAAATGCAATATATACCAGGAGTGTCCAACTAGTGGCCTGCGATAAGATTTCAAAAAGCATGTGCGAGGATTGAAGCTAATTTGGCAGTGTGTCTGGGCTGACCTTGACTAGTGAGAGGGGGTGCTAGGCTAGCCTGTCGGCCGGAGTGGGGCCAGTGGCTAGTAGAGGGAGAGCTCACGGTTATATCCCCCATTCCCCTCCCATGCAAAGTAGTAGACCCGGCTGCACTCCACTGTACTTCCACCCCTTCAATCAATGAACATAAACTGAACCATCTACCTACGTACAAGTTAGCGTCTGTTCTGTTCCTTGCTTGCTCTAGTCCTAATCGCATCCGTACATTTATCTATCTATTAAAGTGCTATTTTAATTAGTGTGGCTTTTGTTGTGGCATTATTAAAGTGAAGTTTGTGCAATTTATTTATTAAAATGAGTGGAAAGTCAGTGAAATGTAAGATGGACACTGAAAACAGAATTTACAAGGACAGTTGGGAAAGTGACTATTTAATTGCAAACAATAATGGAAAGTTACAATGCTTTGTGTGTATGCAAGTGTTTTCAGTGCCGAAAAAATACAATGTTAAAAGACACTATTTAACAATACATGAGAGCAAATTTGCTAATTGTAAAGAAAATGTGTGAAGTGTTTTTGTTGGGGACCTGAAGAAGTAGTTGAAACAGCAGAATGGTATGTTTACAAAAATTTCTCATCTTCAATCTCGTTCTTTGTATGCTTCTTATGCAGTTTCTCTTGAGATTGCAAAGGCAAAAAAACCTTTCACTAATGGAAATATAGTAAAAAAGTGAGCTATTGAAACGGCAAAAGCATTTTAGGACACTAAACTAGCTGAAAAATTTTGAGTCAGTGCCACTCTCTCTTCAAACAATGCAAAGAAGAGTCGTTTATATGAGAGAACAAGTTGAGAAATATATGCCAAGTCTTCTTAAAGACAGTAATTTTTTTTCACTTTGTCTGGATGAAAGTTCTGACCAATCAGATACAGCTCAGCTGTTAATATTTGTTTTCACCTCCTCCAAAGATTTTTCAGTTCAAGAGGAGCTATTTGATATGTGTTCCCTTCATGGTACCACTAAAGGACAAGACATATATGATGCAGTAATGAAGCTATTGAAAGAATTGGGAGCCTCAAGTCATTGTAACGGACGGTGCCCCTTCTAAGTCAGGAAAGAACATAGGATTGAAAGGTTTGCTTGAAAAAAATAGAGTAAATTGCCCAATGATTCATTGTGTGATTCTCAAGGGACCTTTATGTGGAAATTCTGTAAAGCAAGATAGTATTTTCAAACTAGTTGTTAAAATTGTAAATATGATACGAGGAGGCCTGAACGCACTTTGGCACAGCCAATTGAAGCAGTTTTTGGAGGAGATTGATTCAGAATATGGCGACTTACTGCTTTTCAACAATGTGAGATGGTTAAGTGCAGGAAAGTGCCTTGAGAAGTTTTTCGTCCTTAGAAACAATACTTGTTAGTTCTTACAAACATATGTAGCTCTGACACTACAGGCCTGGAAGTAGAATTTATAAAGCCAGAATGTTGAATGCAGCTGGAGTTTTTTTTACAATCTTGACAAAACACTTCAACAATTTCAATCTTCAGCTTCCAGGAAGAAACAAATTATTAACAGACTTGGTGGGTGTGATGAATGGTTAAAAAAATAAGCTAACTTTTTAAGAATTCTCTAGTAAAAAAATGAGATGACACATTTTCCAAGCAGTGTTCAAATACTTTATGAACTTGAAGAGAAAGGTGAAGATTTGGACTTTTCTGACTGCAGTTTAGATATAGAAAGAATAACCAAACAATTCAACAGTAGGTTTCAGAAACGTGTTGGGTTGAAACCACATGTCCTACTGTTCAGCGATCCTCTAGGTGCTGAAATTGAAAATTAAGAAGCACATTTGCAGCTGGAACTGTGTGATCTTCAAGCTGGCCCATTCTTCCAAAGGAGAAATGAAAAAGGGCCAGATTTTTTCAAACTATTGTCTGAAGATAAATTTCCAAACTTACGAAATTTTGGTCTCAAAATGACACTCATGTTCAGAAGCACCCACATATGAGAAAGCGTCTTTTTAATCATAAAGTTTATCAAAAATAAAATCAGAACGAGCCCAACTGACACTTAACTGCACCATCTCATGAGATTGTCTAGAACAGAGTTGGATGTAGATATTCAATCTTTGGTGGATACAGCTGTAAGGCCTCAAACATCACTCTGAGCTGAATTTATTTATAAAATATTTTTTTGTAATATTTACCATATCTATGTATGGTATGGCAAATTGGTTGCGTCAAAATTTCAAGCACTACATTCCATCTACAGCCTTTGGAAAGGGCTCATTTTAAAGCCCAGATATTGTAGATGGCGGGAAAAATAAAAGTTTCACATTCCGCCCCATCAACCCTCAAAGTTCCCATCTTAATCTTATGGGAAGAAGGTTTCTAACTTTTGCATGTTTTAAACTGTGTTAATATGCATTGAATATTCCAGCTGTTAATAAAACAAATGAAATATTCCAGCTGTTATTGTTTTATACCCTAATTAACAAGGCATTAGGCAAAACCTTTAAGAAGTATTCACCTGAACAAACCATTGTTTACACATGGGCAACTTCATGTTGCATTTATTTAATAGAGTAAAATCCCCAAACGGAATTAAAGTGTTCGTTGAAAATACAGTCGACCAAAATAACAAAACAGACAATTCTAACACAACAAATATGGTGTATAGAGACGTTTTAATACAGCAATAATACTTTTTAATTTAGAAATATGATGATGAGTTTTACAAAACTATTAATAACTCAATATTATACATTAAATATTTAACAGCAACATTTTTATTTATTTAGGGACTTTTCCCCCTACAAGCCACTAGTTTTATCTTAATTTGCTTTATTTTATTATTTTTACAATTAAATTTTTATCAGCTGTAAGTACATAAATATGAAAATTGTTACAGGAATTGGACTTGACTAAAACATGAGTTTAAAAACTACAAATATATCCCAGGAGTTTCCTTCCAGACACCCTTCCCTTCAAAGTGTGGCCCTGGCTCCACCCCCTTACAGTTTCGACCCCCAGCCTTTTTAAGTTTAAGCTCTGATTTATACAATAGTATACATTTTTTCAGTACTATTTTGCTTTTCTAACAAAACAAACAATTTACTGAACAACTAATAGTTCGACATTTCATGTTTCCCAGTTCCGTAACCAGTATGACAGCGATGTCACTGTATGGAGTCCTCAGGGTCGGCTTCATCAAGTGGAATATGCCATGGAGGCAGTGAAACTGGGTTCAGCAACAGTTGGTTTGAAAAGCAAGACACATGCTGTGATTATAGCATTGAAGAGAGCTACCTCTGAATTGTCTGCTCATCAGAAAAAAATAATTCCTATTGATAACCATATAGGAATAAGTATTGCTGGGCTTACAGCTGATGCTAGAGTTTTGAGGTGAGTCTTGTCGTATCTTTGCTGGAATATTTGTACTTGTTAGCCTTCCTCAATATTCATACTGAAAGTCAACTGTGATGTCTGTAAGCTTGAATTAAACCCATTGGTAATTCCATTTTGATTTTGTTAATGAGATGTTAGTGTGAGCTATTGTACATATATGTTTAGTTATCAATTGTTGGCATGTTTGTTCCTTTAGAATATATAACATACTAGTTGTAGAAAGAGCCATGCCATATATTAGAAAGGTAGTTTAGTAGTTGTTGTAGGAGGGAGGCAAAGGCTGGTTAATTAATTAATTGTGTGGTGCCAAACAACAGATCTAATTGTAATATATAACATAGTAGTTGTAGAAAGAGCCATGCCATACATTAGAAAGGTAGTTTAGTAGTTGTTGTAGGAGGGAGGCAAAGGCTGGTTAATTATTTAATTGTGTGGTGCCAAACAACAGATCTAATTGTAATATATAACATAGTAGTTGTAGAAAGAGCCATGCCATACATTAGAAAGGTAGTTTAGTAGTTGTTATAGGAGGGAGGCAAAGGCTGGTTAATTAATTAATTGTATGTTGCCAAACAACAGATCTAATTGTAATATATAACATAGTAGTTTTAGAAAGAGCCATGCCATACATTAGAAAGGTAGTTTAGTAGTTGTTATAGGAGGGAGGCAAAGGCTGGTTAATTAATTAATTGTGTGGTGCCAAACAACAGATCTAATTGTAATATATAACATAGTAGTTGTAGAAAGAGCCATGCCATACGTTAGAAAGGTAGTTTAGTAGTTGTTGTAGGAGGGAGGCAAAGGCTGGTTAATTAATTAATTGTGTGGTGCCAAACAACAGATCTAATTGTAATATATAACATAGTAGTTGTAGAAAGAGCCATGCCATACGTTAGAAAGGTAGTTTAGTAGTTGTTGTAGGAGGGAGGCAAAGGCTGGTTAATTAATTAATTGTGTGGTGCCAAACAACAGATCTAATTGTAATATATAACATAGTAGTTGTAGAAAGAGCCATGCCATACATTAGAAAGGTAGTTTAGTAGTTGTTATAGGAGGGAGGCAAAGGCTGGTTAGTTAATTAATTGTGTGGTGCCAAACAACAGATCTAATTGTAATATATAACATAGTAGTTGTAGAAAGAGCCATGCCATACATTAGAAAGGTAGTTTAGTAGTTGTTATAGGAGGGAGGCAAAGGCTGGTTAATTAATTAATTGTGTGGTGCCAAACAACAGATCTAATTGTAATATATAACATAGTAGTTGTAGAAAGAGCCATGCCATACATTAGAAAGGTAGTTTAGTAGTTGTTGTAGGAGGGAGGCAAAGGCTGATTAATTAATTAATTGTGTGGTGCCAAACAACAGATCTAATTGTAATCAAATGTTCTGCTTGTGTTTTAATTCAATTATTATTCACTATTTACATTTGCAATGAACTCTGTTTATTAATTTTGTCCACCATTTAAATAACAATGCTAAGGAGTTTAATTTTACTGCAAATTAAACTATACTGTACAAAACAACAAATAATTCAGGGCAATATTTGCGATCTAATGAACTGATTAAGCTTTTTTTTCATTTTATTTGAGTAAGAAATTCAACATTAAAAAAAACACAAAAAACTTGTCATTGTAAGGTTAATTTTACTAAATTATTATCACAAAACAGTTTTTGTTGCAGACAGATTCTCATCTCATAGTAAGACCTGGTTACATTTAGTTTATAATTTCAAATGGTCTCATTTTAGTCACAGTTTGAATTTTTTTTTATTCAGTACAAATTTTACAGCCATTATTAAATAGCCTAACCTTCGAAATGTGTGCAGTGTCGAAACATCGCTCTTTTATACATATTCACGACCATTTCTCTCGGCACTCAAAACCTTAAGTCCACCGTGCACGTGAGTCACGCAGACGACGGTTGGAAGAAACAAAACGGTTTGTGAGACGGTCATGTTGTCTGTCCTCAACAGAAGAACTTGAAGTAAGTCTCGGAGACGGTCCGCTTGTCAATCGGAATATCCAGATAAATACCTTTTCTATTTTTTACTAAAAATTATACAAATTTAGTAATGGCACACTAAATTATCCCAGTTAGGGATATTAGGAATCAAAAGGGGTGAACATGGCCAAAATCATGAAATTATAATTATTAAAAATTAAAACAATATTGCCATGACGCTACCCGGCATCTTGGTAATCTTTCTAAATTAAAACCTTCATTATTATTACAGGGGCTTTCATCAAGATGCCGGGGATTAGCCTTTTTTAACTTAAAATTCTTCAACGGAATCTAGCTCTCAAGATTTGCTATTGCCATATTTTGGACATGGGACACCATTAGGTAACAGGATTAGGGATGTCGCTGCAGGTCACTAATCTTGTATTTTACTGTAATATCAAATGAATCGAAATTAACAAAGCTGGCTGCCAAGTTGTCCCTTGCCTCACCCTCTGGAATTAAAATTGTAAATTGGGCTTAATCACTTTCCAGATTGTGACTTAATTGGTTTGGATCCAGCTGGGCTAGAAACTTATAAATTCAACCCTATCTCACCAAGAGCCTTAGACCAGCTTAAAATTCCCCCGTTGGTCACAAATGGCATACTTGCATATTCATGCATACGTTTATAATAACCTTACTTATAAATTAATAGGCCCTTTAATGTCAATGGCAGTTTAGTATTTTCCATGTTCATTCTTAACAAACTTTAACTAAAAAGAAACTCAACTGGAAGTAAATTTATTTTAAATCTACAAAAAGCCTCTAACACTGTTTTTGAAGGTTTCATTTGAATGTCACTTGGCAATGGTAGAGTCTTAAATACTTTAGTTAATAGAATATTGACATCAGCTCCCGTGTCAATCTTAAAGTTGATCATCATCCTATTTATTTCATGCCCTGTGATTTGCTTTGATACTGTCTACATCAAATATAGCCCCTGTTTGCTTTACGAACAAACCATTTAATGTCGGTTAATTCTGGGTGTGTGATTCCACTTGATGCACACTACAGTATATATTCTTTGGCAAAACGGGGCTGCTTTTTATGTTTTGAGCAAAATTAATTTTGTTCTTATGGAAGTATCCATATCTTTAACAACTTATATTAACCTTAACATTATTTGTATATTACAATAGAACCATTTTTGACTGGATGACATTGTTTATTTATCAGTGATTGGTGTGTTGGGTAATTACTAATTAAATCAATGTTATTACTAGAAATTGATTTATTTTAACTGTTTCTCATTAAAAGTTTTATAAATGTAATTTTCAGCAACTTCTACTGACCTGCAGTTCTGTATTACCTTTTGTAATGAGACATATTTGGGAAAAGTGTTCTTTTGTAGTTGTAGAAGCAATTTCAATTATTATTTGTGATCATAAAAGTTTGTCTTCTTAATCCAAAATTCACAAGAATAAATGAATGCTTTAAGATTAATTCATTTTGGCCTTTTTTTTCTAAATCATTTAATTAAACTTCTTCATCATGTTGGAACAACCGTTTAATTTCTTTTATCATGGATTATTATTTTAAAAATGGTTTATGTATTAATAAATTGATCTAGTATAAATTTAATTAAATTTTATTGGTTTTCCAGTCGCTACATGCGAACAGAGTGCCTTAATTACAAATACAGTCATGATGACTTGATGCCCGTGTCACGGTTACTTGCTAATGTCGGCAACAAGATGCAAGTCTGCACCCAACGTTACGATCGACGACCTTTTGGTGTTGGCTTGCTTGTAGCTGGTTATGATGTGAGTAGCTTAGTTTTATTTAATACCCTTATGAAAAGTTGTGATATTAATTACAAATAAAGTTAAGCTGATTAGTAAAGCTCTCTTTTTCATAAACGCTGTTTACCAGTGCTGGTTAACTCATTTGAATATAAAGTTAATCTATACTTACTAATCTGTTTGAATAGAGGAAAGCTTGTAATGGGGGAAAGGATTTTGGATAGGTCTAATGCCAAAACCTTGAAAATAGTGCCGAGTGATCATATATTAATGTTCGTTATCCTTCGTTTAGGTAGTAAAATAAAACAGTTTCCAAACATATTTTCAAAAAACAAGTTTAGATTTCTACAGTTAACACATTCAGTGCAAAGGCTGTATTTCCGTTTTCACCATGTGTGACTGCATATATAAATTTACCCCAATGGCTGAATTTTTTTATTTTCAAAAACTAATTTTTGTGATTGTATAGTGTCAATGAATGGTTGTCACAAGTATTCTGTATGTGTGGAAGGCTCAACAAATTTAATTTTTTGTATGATTATTACAAAAGAAGCTTGCAAAACGTCGAAAAAAGGTTTAAGCAACCACAGTATTGTTTGGGGAGGGTGGTTTGGTCAATACCTCATTAGTGTCTGGGAGGGTGGATTAGTTAATACCTCTGTAGTGTCTGGGAGGGTGGATTAGTTAATACCTCTGTAGTGTCTGGGAGCGTGGGTTAGTTAATACCTCTGTAGTATCTGGAAGGGTGGGTTGGACAATACCTCAGTAGTGTCTGGGAGCGTGGGTAAGTTAATACCTCTGTAGTGTCTGGAAGGGTGGGTTGGACAATACCTCAGTAGTGTCTGGGAGCGTGGGTTAGTTAATACAATACCTCTGTAGTATCTGGAAGGGTGGGTTGGACAAAATCCTCAGTAGTTTTCTGGGAAGGTGGATTAGTTAATACCCCTCTGTAGTGTCTGGGAGCGTGGGTAAGTTAATACCTCTGTAGTGTCTGAAGGGTGGGTTGGACAATACCTCAGAAGTGCTGGAGCGTGGGTTAGTTAATACCTCTGTAGTGTCTGGAAGGGTGGGTTGGACAATACCTCAGTAGTGTCTGGGAGCGTGGGTTAGTTAATACCTCTGTAGTATCTGGAAGGGTGGGTTGGACAATACCTCAGTAGTGTCTGGGAAGGTGGATTAGTTAATACCTCTGTAGTGTCTGGGAGCGTGGGTTAGTTAATACCTCTGTAGTGTCTGGAAGGGTGGGTTGGACAATACCTCAGTAGTGTCTGGGAAGGTGGATTAGTTATCCCTTTCGCTTCCGACGTCCGTTATGTGGTATTTGCGAAGACTTCCACGGTCCTTTTTTGATGAAAATGCATTGTTTTAAGAAATATGCTATATATTTTTTATTTATGAATGGAATTGAATGATTTTTGTTTTGTTTTTTTTTTTGTCATTAAATTCTCTATAAATATAATTGATAAAGTAATATTTATTAGTTAAAAAATGTTTATTTATATGTATATACATGTATAAATAATTTTTAATTTTTTTTATTTTTGTAGTTTGAACTAACCTACAGTGCACAAAAAAAATCTTAGAACATTTTCAAGATATACATTTTAAAGATATTCTTGTTGCTAACATGCTTACAAATTTGTATGGTCTTACCTTTAAAAATGTCTGAGTTGTAGAATTTTTTTTTTTTAACATGTTGTTTGGAATTTTCGCCCAATTTCAACGCTAATGGGCGATCGTTCTCGTTTTCGTCTACCGTTACTCATATTTACACTTCGATATAAACACTAAACAAACTATAAAGAAGCAAATACTAATTATGAAATAAATAAAACACTCTAAAAACAACTAAAAGTAATACGCAACACAGCTAACATCAAACGGACACATATGCTGAAGGTTAGCAGTAAACTACTGATTCAGAACAACAACTCAAGTTGTAAGTCACAGACGTTCAAATTCAAAGATGCGTAAAATTAAAGTTATTATTCCAAAGACGATAAAACCTAATTTCTAGTGTAACCTGTATGTTTATGCATACGTTGCTATAGTTTCATGATAATCGGACGAATTTAAGTAACTGAAAAAAAATTTTCCGCGGACATCCGATATATCGGACGTTGGAAGTTTTCGAAAAAACCATGACGTCCGATATAACGGACGTCGGAAGCGAAGTGGTTAATACCTCTGTAGTGTCTGGGAAGGTAGATTAGTTAATACCTCTGTAGTGTCTGGAAGGGTGGGTTGGACAATACCTCAGTAGTATCTGGGAGCGTGGGTTAGTTAATACCTCTGTAGTGTCTGGAAGGGTGGGTTGGACAATACCTCAGTAGTGTCTGGGAAGGTGGATTAGTTAATACCTCTGTAGTGTCTGCGAGGGTGGATTAGTTAACACCTCTGTAGTGTGTGGAAGAGTGGGTGGTCGATTCAGTACCACTGTAGTTTCTGGGAGGGTGGGTTAGTCAATACATCTGTAGTGTCTGGGAGTATACAATAAAGTACAACAGGGCAATGAAAGAATGAAAAATTACTTTGTTGTAGAAATTTAATAACAATTTGGAGGTTAGGACTTACTTCTGACTTGTCATTCCCACTGTACGTGTATGGGTAGGCGGATGGGTCATTCTCACTGTACGTGTATGGGTGGGCGAGTGGGTCATTACCACTGTACGTGTATGGGTGGGTCAGCCCCTGGTGAACAACTTTGCCAAAACATTAATGTCCAAGATTTTTTCACACCACTTTACTTTGTAATAAACGAGTTAGTTAGTAATATAAGGAATTAAGGAAAACAAGTGAAAAAGATTAAAAACTAATATTATCAGGTCCATTTCTAACATGCTACAGAACACAATTCAGGTCAGTGAGGGCGTTTGTAGAACATAAATACAGAATATATAATTTTTCCTTCTTTGCAGTACATTCTACATCTTTTTTGCTTAATTTTATTCCTAATTTCTTGAAAAAAACAAGTTAAAAAAAATATTAGAAACTCCAAAAGTAAGCGTAACCGGAAACAGAAAACCACATCCTACCCGTAGGATACAGCAGAAGTGCGGGACCTACTAGCAAGCGAACCAGGCAAAGGCTGGGCAAATACTGATTTAGAATGTAAGTGAGGCAGTATGGCTGACTAGACGGCCATCAGCCACCACTTGGCCGACTAAACGGCCACGCAGCCACTAGCGATCAGACGGCGTGGCCGACTTTACGGCCACGTAGCACTGAATGTGTAAAATGAGAGAGAACTTGAACAAATTGTTTTTTCTTTTGAAAGTAAGTATTCATCAGGGAATGACATTATCATAATTGTTATTGTAAAAAAAGTCTTACCTTCAATTTGAAAACCACTATTACATATTTTAAATTCATAGTTAATTTCAGGTATTTTGCTAGATAAACTTAAAATATTTAGCTAAGATTATCCCGATTTTCAAAAAAAGGACATTTAAATGATCCCTCATGTTACCGCCCATTATTACTGTGTAACGATAACTCTACTGATGAGTTAGTTTAATTTAAATTCTTTGTTAATTTGATAAAATTAATGCAAATACATTTTAATTCTCTTATCTCAGGGTTAAATTTAATGGGTAAATTGGTGAGGCTGTAAATTACAATGAATAAAGACTCTTGTATTACAAAGTTAATTTATTAATACATTCGTTTATTTATTATTTACTTTACTTTCTTTTTCAAAATTTAAATATAACAAAAATGAATTTAATTATTTATTGATTATTAATGACTAAAACATAGGATATTCAGTTAGTAACTAAACTTATCTTTAAACTTAGTTGTTTGTAGCTCCACGTGGTCTTCATTTTTCATGAATTAGTGTTTGTATCGAATTTACAAAAGTTTTACGAAAAAGATCTGAACTACTTAATTGTTTTCCATTAACATACTTTCACAATTTGATGAATTTAGTTTTAATTTAAACAGTCACACGCGGTAACACATGCGGTCTGCCGGGTGCATCACCATGTCTCTTGGTGTTGCTTCTTCCGTAGATTGACTGAAAGTGAACGAGCTTGGAACGTTTAGCGTGGGTTCCCCTTCCTACGTTTTTGTCCGTTAAAACCAATGATATTGGGTTAGAGATGCAACTTCCGCCCATGCCATGCGGTTCTTACCCCGGTAAGTGGTGCCCCTAGTGATTGTTTTCTTAACTAGACACGTCTCTCATCTACTTTGGACTCGACCAGTGCATGTCACAGTGACACCCCTCTGGGTTGCCATATAGACTCGTCTGGCGACGCGACGGCACATGTCTTATCTGTCTTGTTAACAATGAAAGGAATGTGTTTACGTCTAGCACGACTGCTTTGAAATAAATATATCTGCCCACTTCCTTCTTCTTGCTGGTTCTTAATTTACAATGATTTCCGAATATTATTTGAATGTTTGGTCATTGTTTTAATTAAATGTATCTATTTATTTAATAAAATAATTCATTATTTATTCAATTTAATTAATTTATAAATCAATTTGGTGGACCTGTTACAACTGCTACCAATTTTCTCAAAAATTGTTGAAAAAGCAGTGTACATTCAGTTAAAAAACTTTTTGTATGAAAATAAATTACTAGACAAAGAGCAACATGGATTCCAATCAAGGAAATCAACAATTACAGCAGGAATAGAATTTATTTAGTCAATAATATAATCAATTGATAAAGGAGAAAAAGTTGTAGGCTTTTTTTGGATTTAACTATAGTATCACAGTAAAAGACACTAGAGATTTTGATAGTGTCACATACAAAACTTTTACACTCTAGAGGATTTAGGTATTAGTGGTAAAGAGCTCAATTGGTTTTAATCCTATCTCTCTTTTAGGCAGCAGTATGTTGAAATTGAGAATAATGAATCCTTAAGCAAGCATAACTATATCAGGAAATATAATTCCCAATTACAGGTTGTTCGACACGGAGTTCTACAGGGATCGATCCTGGGGCCACTCTAATTTCTTTGTTATATAGGGGGATTACCAGGCTTCATTTCGGAGAATGGGAGGGCATGTTTGTATGCTGATGACACTAATATAACTATTGCAGCAGGTAATTCACAGGAGAGTATTGAGATTTCATCATATATTAGTCTTTCCAATGCAAAGCAAATTTTTAACAGCAAGAATCTTCTTTTAAATCTAAATAAATCAAATGTTATATCATTTTCTACTAAATAAAGTAGAAAAAAGTTAAATCCAAACATATTCTTAGACAGTGACAAATTATTACAAATGGAATCTACAAAATTTCTCATTCTTATAATTGACAAACACCTAGATTGGAGTAATCATATCGATCATGTTATCAATAAAATGTCTTCTGGTTTTTATGCCATGAGCCAATTACGGAAATTACCAACCTATTTCCATACTGTCAAGCTTGTCCAAGATACTAGAAATAGCCGTTTATAACCAAATATTGAATTTTATGGAAACTAGTCCAAAAATCAAGCCATCACAATTCAGCTTTCGGCCAGGGAAATCAACTAAATTGGCTCTAATTCAATTTGCAGAGAAAATTGTTCTTGCACTTGAATCAAAACAGTTGATCTCAGGTCGCTTTATTGATTTAAGCAAAGCTTTTGATCTTGTAAAGTTCCCCTTACTTATAGAAAACCTAACAGAAATTGGTATTTGCGGACAAGTTTAAATTGGTTTACAGGCTATATGGAGAATCGATATCAGTTTGTCGAAATTAACCACTATGCTACAGAAAAAAATATGCAGATCCAACTTACAGAAAAATATTTCTGGAATCCTCAGGGGTCTATTCTTGGCCCGTTACTTTAAATTTTTTATGTAAATGACATTGTACAGGCAGTTCCTATTAACAAATTAATCACCTTTGCAGATGATACAACATTAATTAACATAAGCAACAAGATTACCAATCTTGAAATCGATACATATATAGATATCAATCAAGTTGCTCATTATTCTGATACAATTGACATGGTGATAAATGAAACCAAACCAACATTTATCCACTTTAAATCATAAAAAAAAGGAAACCCAACCAAATGAACGTATTCCTCAAAGAAAATGATTTAAATTCAAACCTATAGTACAAAATTCCTTGGTGTAATAGTAGACTCTCAACTGAATTGGAATGAACACATTGATCATCTTTCTACATATTATCCTTGGGAATTCACATTTTAAAAAGGATCTCTAAATTGGAAAATGAAAAAATGACCATAAATTGCTATTATGCATTCATATTTTCATATATAAATAATTCAATATTATTTTGGGGATCCTCATCAAGTTCAATGCAAAAGAGCATTGCGGTACGTTGAAAATAAAAAACCTTCAGAGTTATGTAAAAGGGGATTTGTTAATAACAATATCTTGACTGTTGCATCATTATACATACTTGAGTGCATCCTTAACTGTAAAACCATTAATACATTGAAATTAAAAAAAACAACATAATTACAACACATGTAACACTAATTTTTCAGAATATCACTTCCTAAAACTCACTGAAAGTAAACCATCCTACATTGGCCGAAAATTCATTGACAAATTACCATTAGAAATGAAATGTCAATTAGAATCAAAACATTTCAAGAAAAAATTACAAGCTTGGCTTTTCAAAGAATGTTATTATAGTATTAATAAGTTTTTTGATAGGGATCACACATTCTTATAGAAAACGAATATTTTATACTCTAGTACCTAAGTGGATAAAGATGTACTAGAGTATAAATGACCGTCAATACCTATGTACGTGTAAGGATGGACGGGTGGGTCAAAACCACTGTATGTGTATGGGTGGGCGGGTGGGTCAAAATCACTTTACGTGTATGGGTGGGTGGGTGGGTTAATACCACTGACCGTGTATGGGTGGGCAGGAGGGCCAATACCACCTTAAGTGTATGGGTGGGTGGATGGGTCAATACCACCGTACGTGTATGGGTGGGTGGGTGAGTCAATACCACTGTACGTATATGGTTGGGCGGGTGGGTCAATACCTCTGTACGTATGGGTGGGTGGGTGGGTCAATACCAGTGTACGTGTATGGGTTTTACGTACAAATCTATGCAATTACTGTACTTTGTAAATTGTACATTTGACAACTTTTATATCTTTTGAATGAGGTTTTTGTAAAAGCTATAAATAAAAATAAAAAAGGCAGATTTGTAGTTTGGAAACCTTTTTAATAGTATACTACTCATTGGTGCATTCCCATTTACCATATGACAAAAGTGTATATGGAGCGACTACAAATAAAATTTTAAATCAACTCTTACCTCAACAAAAAAGGGCAATCAGGATAATGTACAATTTATAAAGGATTCAGTATAACATTTATTTGGTGATCTGGGAATACTGACAGTTTAAGCTTTGTATATTTTTTAAACAGTAACTTATGTCAAACAGTTTGCAGACCCCGTATTTAATGAAATAAGCATACATATAACACTCACAATCACTTTCAAAGAAGTGACAAGCACAATTTAGAGCTTTGTAAAAAGAAAACTCAGTTTATTGGGAAAACTTTTCCACAACATTTCTTAACAGAAAAAAAATATCAAATTTTTTAAAATCAATTTAAAACTTGCACCTTATTCCTTTGAAGATTTTTGGGATAACCAAGTTCTTCAGTATAATAAATAATTATAATACTGAAACTCTTTTATATGTATTGTTATAGGATTAGTGACGCTATTCTATGTACAATTGTATATTATATGAATATACAATTCAATTTCAATTTTGAAATTGAAATTAAGGCTTATGTTTTAATGTTAAAATGCCATACTGTAATGTTTAGAATATATTACCAAGTGTAAATAAACATTTGCTGAACTAAGGCTTGTGTTTTAATGTTAAAATGCAATCTTGTAATGTTGCCTAGTGTATATAAACATTTGCAGGACAAAGGACCTCACATCTACCAAACATGCCCTTCTGCCAACTTCTATGATTGCAAAGCAATGGCTATTGGTTCTCGGTCTCAGAGTGCCCGTACTTATTTAGAGAAAAATTTGGACAAGTTCTCTAGTTGTGATACAGAAGAGTTGCTGAAACATGGCCTGAGAGCTCTACGAGACACACTGCCTAATGAGATTGATCTGAATAACAAGGTACCGTAATCAGGTTTATAACTGTAGAGATTAATGTAGATCACCTACGTGAGAATCTTTGCTACTTCTTCAAAGTGGCACGAATTGCTTTCTATTGAAGCGGTCATCTGTTTCATTTCCCTAAACTGCCACGTTATTAGAAAGATATGGATAAATTAGGCCATAACTACTCATTCAGAAGCACTTTTAAGAATAAAGCTTGTAGAGAGCCTGTTAAATGCAAAGATTACTAAAAAAAATCTATATAGATATTAAAATTTGAATCGATGTCAGTCCCAAGCAACTTGCAGTGTTTACTGACAACTATTTTATCACCGTCAAAACAAAAAGGGCGCCATTATTTGTTGGCTAAACAATTATTCAATTAGAGTTTTAGACTAGTTATCTATTAAATTATTCTCCTTTCAACATTAGGATAGCAAATATGTGTCTGTTTCAAATGCTACTTTCAATTCTTCATAATTAGGGGCCAAGAGGGAGAAGGAAATATTTTCTGAAAAAAGTATGAGCCCAAAACTGAGTCCTGGGGAACGCATGATGATAGTAGCTGGCCTTAAAGCAGAATAACGTGACAGGGCGACATTGTCGCAGAATGAAAGAGACGGCTGCAGAAAGAAATTGTCTTGTTAAGAAACTATTTTTCCGTACGGCAAAATTACAACATTAATTTCTGCAGAACGATATCTGATTTTGTGTTTAAACAATTAATTAGAACCGTATTTGTAGTGCAACGTAACAACAAACTATATACTGACTGGTTCAGAATGACAAATGTCATTTGGATTTTATGAAATGAACAATAGCTAACTGCAGTGAGACGAAAGTCAGGCGCCGGTCATCCTCAATGCATGTGCAAGTTTGCATTAACCCTAACCACACTACGCCACTATAGAGATGGGTAAAGGTATGTTCATTTGCAAGACTAGTACACAACCGAATTGTTCACTGAAAAGAACTAGGTGAATGAGCTAGTTCAAAATGACAGAACGAACAATGACTTGTACAAGCGACGGTTGGAGTGATTTATAGTTTTGTTATGACTTTTGTTTCGTAGACACATGATTATAATATATACTTGTAAATTTGTTTAGCCATCCTTCTTCAAATTTCCGTTTTTATTACTAATATTGATAAAAATAAATAATTACATATAATGATTTTTTTGTCAGTGGTCCTTCCCAGCTCTGATGTTCACTTTGAATTGAATTAGTTCAAATGATAATGAACGAACTTGTTCACTCATTCACTAAGCTGACTAGTTCATTTCACTTGATCGTTCGTGAAGTACCCAACTCTTCACTCCTGCTTTCCAATTACGATCGGATCGTTATATCGTGTTTGAGTAATGATAACTTCAGTTGTTACGTTATCATTGATTGATAATGGCTGCCTCTGGAGAGGGTATTGTTTGTAGTTACTGATCAGAGAAAATACTATTATCTTAAAACACATTATTTATGACATAATCCAGGACGTTCTGTGATCTAGTATACGTCTGCAACCAATGAAAATATTGGTTATTTTTTCAACCCAGTACAACAGTACGACAGCTTCTGCTAGTAAGTCAGGCAGGTTATCGGAATCAGGTCAGGTAATAAACATGGCTTTTATCTCACCATAATTGAGTTCGGCAACATCAGAGTGTGTTCTTGCATTGTCTAAAAGCAGAATTGCTGTTGTAGGCAGGTCTTTTGATTTGAAAATGTTGTCAATGGAAGGAATAACAACAGTAAAATACCACTCCTTAAATATTGTACCGTCCATCCAAGCACTTTTCTGGTGTCTATGCCAAACAGGCAATACAGTTACATTACATGCGTCAGCAGATCTTTTAAATGTTTTTAAAGGCATGGGGATTTTATGGCTTTCCAATGAGACAGAGTTTTAGCTTATGCTTTCCTATCGCATTACTGGAAATTCAAACCACTTTTGTTGCAGTTATGCAACTGTTCTCCAGAAATGCCCTCGTTTTCGAATAGCTGTTGCAATCTTTCTTTAAAAACACATACACTAACTTCATTTGCAGAAAAATTTTCCCCACAAATTTTAAGTCCTCTCACGCCATAACGCTTCTGCCATCTATCCAGTCAGCAAGAACTTGCAGAAAAAGCACTACTCTCTTTGTCTCGAAATTGTTCGTAGAATTTAAGAGCTTTTTCTTGCAATATAGGCCCCAAAATTGGTGTTCCTTTTACTTGTGATTTCTGAATTACGCATAAAGGGCCTTACCAACTTTGTCAAATTCACCATCTATCATATTTTTTCTTTCTTAGAATAGAATAGAATAATTTTTATTGTCATCTTCATAAGTATACATAGAATGGACAAGGTCAAAAACAATATATAACAAAGATTACTAAACAATTCAAGGAGTCAGCACACATTCTTTTCGCACACGATTCTTCAATATCACATCTCTGTTTTTTCCATCCTATTATTGTGCTCCGTCCCACTCCCAAGTCCAAAACAACTTTATTCACATTCTTACTCTTGTTAAGTTTTTTTAAAGCATCTAATTTAGTTTCCATCGACAAATTGGTTTGTTTTCTTTTCATTACTGATGCCATCTCAAAACAAATACACTAATCAGAAAACAAAAACCACTAAAGATTTAAAACTTCCTACAAATTACTAACATTTAACAATAAACAAACAATTAATCAACAATAAACAGTAAACAATGAGTTTATGATTGTTTTAGAAGAGATGTTATACATTTACGTAACTCGTTTGAAATGAAATGAAAAATACCTTTATTAAGGGGACGAGTTAAGTCCTCTCTAACACTTAACTCCAAAGTTGACATTATAACACTATGACAGACAAAGATGACGACTGCACTATTAAATAAGTTTTAAATTATAACCACGCTCACAGCACTCCACCAAGTGGCCACCCCTCCTAGGCGAGTCCAAGAGACATACGCTTCATCTTTGACGATGTGAGGTCAGTAACTCATACGCTTGATTTCAACAACCCTATTCTCTTCAAAGTAGCCTCTCCTAATCGGCAATCGAAATGTTTTGTTATTTACGTTTCAGTATCAGGTGTCTTCAAATAAACACTCAGTATTTAAATACCTCATTGCTTACATTTTAAGTTTCTTTATTATATATTTCAAAACCGGTAAGTATTTGTTAGAAATTTTACACTATTTTTAACTAAAAATATTCAAAGAATTATAAAAAATAAATTGTATTTAAACAATTGAAATTTTAACAATTCAAACAAACAATGTGCAATTTTGTGCCTTATAATGCCAAAATAAAAGAAAAAAAATAAGAATAATAGAAGCAGCAAAGTTAGTAAAATGGAGTAAATTTAAAAGAAGTTTTTATTTATTTTTTTTTTAACTTCACTCGCCAGTTGACATTGGCCTACAGGCATGTGCATCAACTTTATTCAACGAGTGAAGTACCAACCGTTGGCTCTGTGGGGATTCGAACCTTGGACCGTGCCCTCCGCAATCCGAAGCCGTATCCACTGAGCCACCACGCCGGCAAAGTGATGGGGCATAAGCAAACTTAGGCCTAACTGAGAAGACAAGTTTACCTAAACAGAGTAGAAGAAAACAAATTATACATTAAAATATATATTTGTTTTCTTCTACTCTGTATGAGTGGACTTGTCTTTTCAGGTAAGTCTGCTAATGCCCTATCACTCCTATTATACTAATCCATGGTATTCGCTTTAACCTAACCTAAAATAGAATAAATAATAGAACATCAAACAAAATTTCAAATGGCATAGAACTATAACATTGAAATTAAAATCTGTAAATAATAAGTCATATGAAAAATTAACTACCAATTCGTTAGTGCCTATGTAATTATTCTGCAAATGTACTAACAGAAGATGGGAAGCACACCTCCTTTTTAACGTTAATTATTTATATTTTTGCTGCTTCGTTTTCTATAACCAGTGCTTCTTAATTAGGATTTGACTGTAATTTTTAGTAAAATTATTCAGCTTAAAATAGCTAAATTTTTTCAGAATGTGGCAATAGGGTTGGTTGGTGAAAAGACTCCTCTAAGAGTCTTTGATGAGGAAGAGACTGGACGATACTTGGCCTTGATTGAAGGAGAGGAGCGGCGAGGCACGAGTAGTGGAGCTCCAAATGATGACCCCCCTGCCCCACCTCCTGGACCCACTGAGGGGGAAGGTCCCCAGGACCCCCAAGCAGCCGTGGCCATGGACACGGAATAGAGTTTGAGGTCTTAAGCTTTTTCCAAGAGCGTAAACCTTTTTCTTCTTGGACGACTCCTGATAAAAACTACTTGGCCGTGGTTGCAGATTAAAACCTGAAGTAATGCATTCGTACATTTTTGTGTGGTTCGGTTTGGAATGAATAAGACGGGAATAATTTGCAACCACGGCCAAAAAAAACCATGGAATTATTTAAGTTTTAAATATACTTTTGAAATATTTCTTAATTAAATTTAAATATTCAAATAAAAGCTCTTTTGTTTATTTGTACACCTACTTCCTGATATAAGTGTTAATCAGTTTCAAGGCAGTGTGAGAGTACAAGTTATTTTCTTAATAAATTCACTAAAAAAATAAGGGTGCAATAACACATCGTATATTCACAATATTTTCAAAAGGTAATACTGTAGTCCTGCTAGTCCAATTTCGGTAATCCGAAACAGGAATTAAAAAAAGATTTTGGAAAATGAAAATGCAGTTACAGTACCAACTCCTGCTGTGATATCTAAAAATGATAAGAAAATATTTTTTCCAGCTCTTACCTGTTAATATATTTAAATGTTACTTTTGTCTGAAAAAATTATTTTAATTTCTTTGCTAAAAAAAGAATTCCTCTCCCTTGAAGCTAAATTACGCCAGCGTCCCAAAAACATGGTACCCTCTGGGATCATGGCGGGATGTTGCTCTATGTCATGTAATGCGAAATCAAACCAGCCCGCTCTTCACAGTATAAATAACAATAAAATAATTTCAGAACTAAAACTTAGAAAGCAGTGATATGAAATGGAAACAAAAACCTGAGATATTTAAACACACAAGTTCAAACTGTTCAATAAAACCGGTCTGGATATCAGAAAATTCTGTTATCAGAGGTCCGGATATGAGAGTGTTTACTTAATAATCTACATCTGAAATATGAGTGAAATTACTTTGCCATGCAGATATCACTCATACATGACATACTGTAAAGGTATACTGAAGGATAATAACTATTTCTTACGTGTAAGCCAAGTCAAATCATAGCACAGACAATCAAGTTAGTTTAACACACTTTGCTTATGTTTCCACACCATGTCCACCGTGTAGCTTTTCCTTGGAATTAAAATGGAGATGTAGGAGGATGTAAATGATATAGAAACGTGTAAAATTAATATTTGCTTGAAGGATGGCACAACAATTTTGAAATTGTTGACTTAATTAATGAACCATACATCTTTTGAATAGAGATTTTTCAGAGTAAAGGAAAAAATTATCTATATATTTTATAAAAGCCAAATGCCACAGACTTACTCACTCACTCATTACAAAATCTCAAAAAACACCAAACGGATTTACTCAAAAAATTTGAAAGGAAGTTAGCTTTAGTATCAAAGGGACCCACTAAGAAAGGATTTTTCGAAATTTCATTCCTAATGGGTACAAACAGCCCCTAAAAATTTCCTTTATTCCATAAGAATAACATTGGGTTGATTTTAATAAACTAATAACAGCTGTTTTGTAAATAAATAAACATGTTTATTTTGTATGTCTGACGTTATCCTATTGATGCATTATTAGTTTAATCTTCTGCTGTTTAACAAAAGCATAAGGTATTTATACTAATAAATAGGTAGCAATGCAAGTAGTGTGAGTGATATGCTGTAAATAATTTTAATATTGTGATTTTATGTTATATAGTTAGTCTATTATTTGTAGTCAAAAGTCACATGCCACAGCCAAGGTGTAGCAAGAGTCGAGGTTGGCACGCGAAGTGTGCAGGGGTGTCCCCTAGTACCAATATTTAAAAATATCATTCCCAAGCAACATATACTGGAATATTTTAAATGAAATGAAAAATCTGTCTTCTTGTATAACAATATAAAGAAATATACTTAAGAAAAAAGTCGAAAACAATCAGAATGCTGTTGGTCACTACTACTAACTACAACTAAGATTCCTCCATTATAGACATATGTTTCGAAACTCATTTTTTAGGAATTGTTGTACATTACTCACTTGAATGAGATGTTGGTGTAAGCAACATTAAGATAATTAAGTCATTATTATTATTTTCTCCTCTGGCCTCTGGTATGAGAAGTTTATTTTATTTATCGCTTATTGTTATTTTATGTATGTTTTCCATTCGCCATGAAACGGATTTGTTGATAACTTCTCGGTCCTCGCGCACAGGCTTTAGCCCATGAGTGGATCATTCTCAGTTGTATTTTGTATTTAAATTGTTAATAATGTTCTTTTTCTAGAATAAACTGAGATTTTTTATTTGATTTGATCTTGTTTTGAATTGGTAACTTACAGGCATTTTAGAGACCACATTTATTTGGTCACACTGCAACACTTTGCTATTGGTTTATATAGTAATAATCCTTTTTGAAAAGGTATCATTTGCAGTAAAACAGTTCATACGAATAGTACAGGGTGTTTCTAAAAGAATGACCTGATTTAAACTTGTACTATTATTAAAATAAATGTCACAAATGCTCCGTAACTAGTTACTTCCCCAATGAACTGTTGACTCTGACAACTTTATCTTTCAACAAGATGGAGCACCACCGCTCTTGCACTTCAACATACGCAGTTTCCTCGTTGACACTTGCCTCAACGTTGGATGGCGACCTGACCACATGACCATGCTTTAGTCTTGGGTGTCCTAGGTCCCCTGACATGTAACCTTTTCCTGTGGGGATAGGTTAAATAACATGTTTATGTTCCTCCTTAGCTTGTAATATTGAGAACTTAAAAACAGAATATCAGCTTCAGTAACAGAAGACACCTTACGCACAATTTGGAACGTCAGCTATCGACTAGATGTCATCTGTGCTGCAAATGGAGGACATATGGAACATTTATGTTAAATTGTCATAAACTTCATTCTTTTGTAAGTATTTAATATCCAATAGGTTTGAGTAAAGCTCTTGTTTTTAATAAATAATGCTATTTAAAATTGGGTAATTCTTTTTGAAACACCTTGTATTATCAGTTTTGTTGAGAAAATTATTATTAAGTAAATAATAAACTTTACCTGTTGCCTAACAATCTAAAAAAGTTTTAAAGCCTAAAAATTAGACCTAATTTTAAAGTGATGGAAAGAACCTTTCCATTTTCACTTCTACAAATAAAGAATGGCACGATTGTAAAACTTTTTCAACTTCGAAATCACTTGTTGTTTTTTTGTGAGTTGCCAAGTTTCTAAGACACAACAATACCTTATATCCATAGAAACCATCATCCAGTTGTTTCAGTTCTTTCAATAAATTCTCCCATTATTTCACATAACCTTCTGGGACGCGCGCCGTTGTACAAAGTACAACAGTAGTCGTATTTTTATATTTACCGGTTTAATTTTTACCTGGAATGCCGGTAACCGCGATCTATTCCTAGGCACCTCCCTCCCCTACTCTGTTATTGCCTCGCATATTGTTCTGGTCAAGGTCGCCTTTGTCAGGTGGAATTTAGTCCAGTCGCGTCAGAGTTGTTGTACTTTGTCCAACGTGCGCATCCTCGAGTAGTGTCTTATTAGTGTAGTTAACATTGTTCAAATTGCGTAAATGATAGTTTTGTGTGTTTTATTTTATTGTTATATTACTATTTTGTATATTAGTGTTGTATATATAGTTATTTTGTTGCATTTAAATAGTGTTAACTTTGTTTATTTTGTTTTTATTCTGTATATACTGTTAGGAATTGCCATTATATGTGTGATGGATGTACTGAGAACAAGTGAAATTGATCATATTCTGCAAAATAGTTCTGAAGATGATGATATAGATGGGTTTATGACAGATTGTAGTGTTGAACAAATTGAACATAATCATATTTCGGATTACAGTGAACTTGAGATAAATGATGAAAGTGACTTAGAAATCTGTGATGATGCCGAGTTTGTTCTGGGTAAAGATGGTGAGAATAAACCATTTTGTATGTGACGACAATTTTTTATTGATATTGTTTTACTTTCATTATAATTCTTATTATTATTGTTTAATTTAGTTACTAATAAATTGATATGTAATATTACATTTTTATTTATTTATAACCCTATAAATTATTGTATTAGTAACAAATCAACTTAAAATAATACTAATATATACATATAAAGGTCAGTTACAGTATTAATTATAACTATTTTGGAATGAAAGCCCAAAAACACATATGTTGTATACGGGCGCGCGTCTCGGAAGGATAATAATGGAGAGGAGTAATCGGTTTTCTCAATTAGCAAAATTCTGATTTTGAATATTCCTAACACATTGTAGTACAGTATAAATATAAATAGGCCCCTTCACAAGAAGGTTTATCATTTGTAGCCTCACCATACGAGACAAATTTCCAAACGATTGGATCACATTAATTTTCACCTAGGTTTTAAGTTCTGAAAGACAGACTTATTTCACTTGTAATTTACTGCTGCATTGTCTGCCGTGTATGTAGTTATTTTTCTAATGTCCAGTTGTTTTTAACCAAAAGCCCCGTAATACGATCAGATGTTTCATTGCTGTCTTCATAAAAGTCTAGAACGATTGATTGAATACCTACCAGTGTATAATAATGTACACAAGGTGGAAATGAAATAATTTTCTATTTTATGCATACTCAAAATTGAGTAGAAAGAGTTCCAAGGGATTGTGAGTGAGTGCTTATACGTTACACACCAGAGCTTCACACTTTGTACACCCTCATGCCAGTTTGGCAGCAATATTTGAGTCAGGGAAGTATGTACGACTTAATTGCATTCCACAGTTCATAGAAAATTATATGAATGGTGTTGAGTATGATGAAATACATACGCTACCACAGCAGTGATCACTTGTCTTCTTCAGTTTCCCCAAAAAAGGTTGTTATTGATATATATCATGCCAAAGAACATATTTCTTCAATTTCAGATATCCTATCTTTTGGTCCTGAATTCCAAGCTGCTCGTTGAGAGCTTCAATGTGCCTTAAACCTGACTAGCTTCTTTCAAGTCTCAATTTAGATTTGACCCTTACCTTTACTTTCTGGCCATGCTATTGAATTGAGTCAAAACTTCACACTCCAAAAAGTGTATTCTTTAATGCTGAAGTTAATTTCTTCTCCCAGCTTCCTTCAGATCGAAACTTGCTGTCACTGAACGAGGAGCCATAAACTCTTTGAAATCCAATGACATCATAATCCTTTTTGCAGCTAAAGGCTTCACCAATGGCATTGGCATTCTCAACAAATTTGATTACATCCGTGAAATTACCAGCTGTCCAATTATTCTACCAACAGATAAGACGGATCCACCAAATGACGGGATGAAGAACTGAAAAATCGTCAAATTCAAAACCTAATTACTGCCTTCTAAGTCCGGCCTACCAATTAGCATCCTATCCCACCATTGATTTATGGCTTAACAAAAATCCATAAAGGCATCATCTCTCCTCAAGGAGGGCATATTGTGGCGAGACAGAAGATTCCGTTACTGAATGTCTGTATTTGCTGATGAATATCACGTTCAGGACACTATCATTTCCCCAGTTTTCTCCTCCAATCTCTCCTTATACCAAACTGGATATACCACTGATGCGACTTCACTGTTCTCAAATGTACCTCACGCTCATAACCTAGTCGCCATAGAGCACTTCCTTAATACACGCCTATCTAGTTATTTTCAGCAATAAACAGCAATTATCAACTTTTAAAGGAGTAAAAAAATCGTTTAAAATGGAAAGCTACTTAAATTTATAAAGTTGTACGTATAAATGGAATTTTTAGATATATCATATGTAGACTAATGTTTTAAGGTTTTGGTCTAATGCCTGCTTGTGTAGTTGTGGGATCGACACCGTGTTTTGTGGGATTTCATTAAAACTTGATTAACAGCTACAGCTTGACAGTTCCCCATATAGCACTGTTTAATTGCATTAAGGAAGCGTGTGGAATACAAAGGTCAGCTGAAAACATAACAAATCATTTGATATACATTAGTAATCAGACAGCAAACTGTTGGTAACGCCTTGACCCATTCATTGAATGCCACATAAATATAGTGTGCAAGAAGCAGGTAGCTATGTTGCGGAGCGGTGACTGAAGTAACAGCTGCTTCAGATAACGACTATCAATAAATCAGCTGTTTTATGAGACCCATTAATCCTTCCTATCAGCAAGACTGCAAACTGTCACCAACGAGTTACCTGCAGGTTACGTGTTAATGTTTAGAGCTTAACTGGTGTTAGTCTTATCACGAGGAGTATTAAGTAAGATAATCTTCTAAATAGTGAAGAGCAGACAATTTAAAGGACAGACTTATTAAAAGTAGTTTGACCTCTTTAATTAAAATTCTGGGTTTTCTAGTACTATTAGAATTTATAGAAAACTAATTTCTTTATAATTAAATACAGTTTAGGCCTGGAGGAAGTCACAGCGGCTATTTATTCAACGATAGCCGCTCTTATATTACATATTGGTCTGTTTCAAAAATGTTTTCCATTAGAGCCTCCGAATTGAATTTAAATATTATAAATGGTTAAGTTACCTGTAAAATCTATCCAGCTCAAATTACTATAGATGCCAGAGGTGCCCATTCCCTAGAATAGCGATGGCGCATTCCTCCCCTAAAAATAGTTAATCATTTCCAATTTTGAATAGAACGTAAACCGTAGTTGCTGTACATATTTTCAACGAATTTAAAGGATATTTATACAGAGTAATTCAAGAATTTCTCCCCCACTTCTACAGCACATTCTATTAGTTATAACAAAATTGTGCATAAACATATTTAACGCTTCGTTAGAGAATTATAGATAGATTCCAGGGTTAGGCGTGAAATAAAGCCACACTGAACTTTTTAAAAGTGGCCAATTTGGTTGTATCTTATGTATTTTAACCTGAAAGAAAAACTATTAAAGTCTGTTTTAGAACTGTACAATTAGTATTTTTAGGGATTAAGAATTAAATACAAGAAATTAGGGCATGAAACCCTGGTTTTTTACGTTTGATGTACAATCTGATTTTGTGAAATGGGTAATAAATACATATTAACCTACATCTAACTAAGTAGCTAATTTAAAAACACTCTAAATTATAGGCTTACTTTATTTCCCAAGTTTTTATTATTTACTGTCATAATTTGAATCAAATGAAAGGAAAGAACTGAAAAAGATGCAAGCACGCCCACACAGACAGGCTGCCTCTCTGATTATTTATGTCAACAAGTAACAATGCAAACAAAGTAATAAATCACGTATGGTCTAGGCTAGGGGATTCCATTTTTGCATGTGTTGCGGAAATGATGAGCCACTGCGGGCTGGAGTCTTTTGATATTTTCTAGGCCAACACAAAAGAACGGAACAAGGTCATGGTTTGTCTGTGGTCTAATCGCCTAAAATATGCGTAGCCTATCCCCAATTATAAAATTTCAGTAATAAGTTTCAATATACAGTGGTTTTTTATGTTAATTTTTACATTATTTGGACGATCATGACAAGAAAAGCATATGTCTTCAAAAGCCAATATCGAACTTATTAATATTCCCTACAACACCTAGTAAACTCCCCCCAGTTTATAGTCCGAGTAGTATAACTTTGGTAATGGCGGAACGGCCACGTGCCTTTGGTACTGGCGGAACGGCCACGTGCCTTTGGTACTGGCGGAACGGCCACGTGCCTTTGGTACTGGCAGAACGGCCACGTGCCTTTGGTACTGGCGGAACGGCCACGTGCCTTTGGTACTGGCGGAACGGCCACGTGCCTTTGGTACTGGCGGAACGGCCACGTGCCTTTGGTACTGGCGGAACGGCCACGTGCCTTTGGTACTGGCGGAACGGCCACGCGCCGCTGGTCTGAAATGACAAAACTCTGAGTTTTAGTTTGCTGTCAAACTTAAACTAAGTAAGCAATAATTTTCAAACTAAAAGTATAGTGTCCACCACGTTATATTCTTAAAGAAAAAAATGTACTTTTTATAGTGATATTTGTGTTTAAGAAAATGTTTTCATGAGTGAAATTGTCCATGAGTCATCTTTAACTGTCACTTTAGTAAGAATAATAATAATAAAATTATTTCTCGTGGATGGATGACAGTCTGATTCATTTTGTTTAGGTCTAGTTTGGTATAAGACTCATTCAATAATTCAAACAAGTTAATGAGAAATAAATATTTTTGTAAACCCTTACAAATGGAAAAGACGAACACTATACAACATTTGTTTCAGCAAACATTAAATGTGTTATTTATGTTTTACCAAAATAATACTGTGGCACTAATAAAACGTGCAGAAGAGTTGATGAAGTAAACTCATAATTCGTTTACATCAAGGCTATGTCGGACGCGAAAGGTATACAGTACTCTGCTCAAGGGAAAGTATAGACCAGATATTCAGCCCAAGCGTAAAATAATCTTAACAATAATAATCAACGATATTTCCAGATAAGAAATGTTTCTCCAGTAAGAAATAAGGTGTGTTAGTTGACTTTGAAGTGTGTTCGTGTTCAGTTCTTAGTCGAGTTAACAGCGTTTGGCATAGTTTAATAACCAGTTTGTTTTTATTAGTTATTTAGTTTTAGAGTTATTACAATTTTTTGTATTTAGATGTGACAATAATGTTACAGGGGATTCAGTGTATATATAAAATTATCAGTGTTGCAGTGCAATGATAATATTAAGGCCCTTTCAATTTTAGTTAATATTCTATTAGTAATTGACAAGAAGGCCTTGTGTTTGCAATGGAAGAGGGCAGAGCTGACTGCTGAGCCAGTTACAGTACAATGCGCGTGTGGTATCACCCCCACTTTGTTGACAATATAGGTTTGAAAACTACTAAAACTTTCTTCCTAGTTCAAGAAAAAATTATTCGGTACGAGAGTAAGCTTTTAGTGTAACTTAAATAACACAATTAATTTAGGTTTAAAGAAATGTTGTCTAGCGTTTGTCATTAACAAAATTGCAAGGGTTTACAAAAGAATTAATTTCTCATTAACCTGTTCGAATTATTGAATGAGTCTTATACCAAATAAATCACAATGAATCAAACTGTCATCCTTCCACAATAAATTATTTTATTATTATGATTCTTGCTACAGTGACAAGTTAAAGACGAATCACTGGCAATTTCACACATAAAAACGTGTTCTTAAACACTAATATCACTATAAAAAGTAAATTAGTTCAAGCAAAATCTCCAGCATAATTTTTTCTTAAAGAATATAACATGGTGGACACTATACTATTAGTTTGAAAATTATTGCTTACTTATTTTAAGTTTGACAGCAAATTAAAACTTAAAGTTTTTCATTTCATCATTTCAGACCAGCGGCGCGTGGCCGTTCCGCCATTACCAAAGTTATTTTATTCGGAGTAAAGGATTTCACCTCAAAATCTTTGCTGATGGTGCAGCTTGCCAATTGCAATTTATTGACTTATAGTCAGGGATAAGAACACTTTATTTTCTTGGTGAAATTGTATTCCTAACAGACATCACCACACACGCACACAAACAAAGTTAAAATACTACAAAATTAGTTAAGCATTAAAAACACACACAAAATAAATTTCGTCCCAGAATTATGAGATACGACCATGACAGTCAAAACACAAAACCGACATTTCGCAATTTGAACTGAATACGGATTTTATAATTAATTTAAGTCTCTCCAGCTTCCTCTGTCATTCCACATACTCTCTATCGCAAGTTGCCTGACTACTGCTGTACTCCATCCATTCTTGTGTTTTCTAGACCTACAACTGAGTCTTTTCTAAATTTATATGTTTTCTCTGTTAAACAAAGAAAATCCGTTTCTCTCTATCTCTGCACATGCCGTAAGTCTACTTTTCTCAACTTTTAATAGAGTGTATAGTATTAACCTTGGCAACACACAACGTATGGACACAAAATCATCATTGTTTTAACAGCTCTGGCCTCCCGGGTGTTTTGACAAGCCTCGTCCAACTTTACATGTCCATATTTAATTTTTCTTCTTCCACTTCCAGCTGTTTTTTCTTTTTTCATTATGTCCTCCTTTATAAGATTCATCCACTTCTTGTGTGGTCTCCCCTTTTTTTCTTTTGTCAATAATTTCCCTTTCGATTTTTGCCATTCTTTCCCCCTCCATTTTTAGACATGTCCAAACCATACTTGTCTTGCCATTATTTTTTTTTTTTTTTTTTTAGCTATATCATATCTAGTTTTTTTAATTGCTGTTCTCAAGAATTTTATTTCATATGCTTGAATCCTAACTGTATTATCTATTCAAATTATATGTTTCTAAGCTGTACATTAAAATAACAATAATAGTATTTATTTATTTTCAATAGTATACAATACAACAAATGCAAATACACAATAATACAAGCATAGATAAATACATATCAAATAAAAAGTATATTATTGAAATACTCAAGAAGTGTGTGTTGAATTGTTGATTTGGATGTTATTAGTACTTTACTATCCCATACTAGACCTCCTACTTGCTTCATTATTTCGCCCATGACTAGGGTCCACAAGTAGGACTCAATGTTCTCACAAATTACTGTTCTATCGTTATTTTAAAAGCATGTTTGCAAATTATGATGTATCGTTTAAACATTTTGAAAACTATTTGGTTTGTTTCTTTTTTGATTTATATTTTCCCATAAACATGTTAACGAAAGGATAAATTTCGAATAAATCGGGATATCTTGTGGGTATCTTTATAAGCGAAAAATTCTTGAAGAACGTAGCAATTTATTGTAAATGCAACAACAGTGTTTAAGTTTTTACAGGTTCATTTTGTAAGTTAATGTCAATCACACATTATAAATGTGATGTTATCTTCATTAGAAATTTATTTGTAAAATTCCCAACACAACTTGCAAGGAAAACCACCTCTAATATAAGTGCGAACATTAAATTACATTTAGTAATGTAAAAGAAGTTTTCTTTTTCATTCTTAGAAATTCCTCGATCGATCAAGAACAACCATGATTGAAGAGACAATCTCGGGAGCGCCACAGTCTCTTGGAAGCTGCATCGCAATGTGTCGATGTAATTGTTGATCGATTAAATTCTCCAAGTACGGGTAAAAGGATTGAAGCGGTTATATTTAGTAAGGCTTTTTTGCGCAGTTGTCACTCCAGCTCAAGTATCTAAATAGGACACTAATGACGTAAAAAGAATAATCGTAGTTGTTAAACAATGCAACTATTTGATTGAAAATTACAATTTCTATACTGACAGCCCTGTAAAAAACTGTGGAAATATAAAAAAATAGCGTTTTAAGTAAATGCCTACGCTCTTCATAGACTATTCGACCACTCTCTACATTAAAAATAAGAGGCCATAAACCTAGTAGGAAGCCTGAACACGTCTGGATAAACAGGATTCGCGATATCTCACGAGACTTGTTACACGATACGTGCACAGCACTTCGTCCAACTACACTCACCGAGCTTCTAAGTAACAATGCGTGGTTCAATGAATATCGAGCATCACAGGGGAGACAGACTTTGCGATATCTCACGAGACTTGTTACACGTTACGTGCACAGCACTTCGTCCAACTACACTCACCGAGCTTCTAAGTAACAATGCGTGGTTCAATGAATATCGAGCATCACAGGGGAGACAGACTTTGCGATATCTCACGAGACTTGTTACACAGCACTTCGTCCAGCTGCACTCACCGAGCTTCTAAGTAACAATGCGTGGTTCAATGAATATCGTGCATCACAGGGGAGACAGACTTTGCGATATCTCACGAGACTTGTTACACAGCACTTCGTCCAACTACACTCACCGAGCTTCTAAGTAACAATGCGTGGTTCAATGAATAACGTGCATCACAGGGGAGACAGACTTTGCGATATCTCACGAGACTTGTTACACGTTACGTACACGGCACTTCGTCCAACTACACTCACCGAGCTTCTAAGTAACAATGCGTGGTTCAATGAATATCGTGCATCACAGGGGAGACAGACTTTGCGATATCTCACGAGACTTGTTACACGTTACGTGCACAGCACTTCGTCCAACTACACTCACCGAGCTTCTAAGTAACAATGCGTGGTTCAATGAATATCGTGCATCACAGGGGAGACAGACTTTGCGATATCTCACGAGACTTGTTACACGATACGTGCACAGCACTTCGTCCAACTACACTCACCGAGCTTCTAAGTAACAATGCGTGGTTCAATGAATAACGTGCATCACAGGGGAGACAGACTTTGCGATATCTCACGAGACTTGTTACACGTTACGTACACGGCACTTCGTCCAACTACACTCACCGAGCTTCTAAGTAACAATGCGTGGTTCAATGAATATCGAGCATCACAGGGGAGACAGACTTTGCGATATCTCACGAGACTTGTTACACAGCACTTCGTCCAGCTGCACTCACCGAGCTTCTAAGTAACAATGCGTGGTTCAATGAATATCGTGCATCTCAGGGGAGACAGACTTTGCGATATCTCACGAGACTTGTTACACAGCACTTCGTCCAGCTGCACTCACCGAGCTTCTAAGTAACAATGCGCGGTTCAATGAATAACGTGCATCACAGGGGAGACAGACTTTGCGATATCTCACGAGACTTGTTACACGTTACGTACACGGCACTTCGTCCAACTACACTCACCGAGCTTCTAAGTAACAATGCGTGGTTCAATGAATATCGAGCATCACAGGGGAGACAGACTTTGCGATATCTCACGAGACTTGTTACACGTTACGTGCACAGCACTTCGTCCAACTACACTCACCGAGCTTCTAAGTAACAATGCGTGGTTCAATGAATATCGAGCATCACAGGGGAGACAGACCTTGCGATATCTCACGAGACTTGTTACACGTTACGTGCATAGCACTTCGTCCAACTACACTCACCGAGCTTCTAAGTAACAATGCGTGGTTCAATGAATATCGAGCATCACAGGGGAGACAGACTTTGCGATATCTCACGAGACTTGTTACACGTTACGTGCACAGCACTTCGTCCAACTACACTCACCGAGCTTCTAAGTAACAATGCGTGGTTCAATGAATATCGAGCATCACAGGGGAGACAGACTTTGCGATATCTCACGAGACTTGTTACACGTTACGTGCACAGCACTTCGTCCAACTACACTCACCGAGCTTCTAAGTAACAATGCGTGGTTCAATGAATATCGAGCATCACAGGGGAGACAGACTTTGCGATATCTCACGAGACTTGTTACACGTTACGTGCACAGCACTTCGTCCAACTACACTCACCGAGCTTCTAAGTAACAATGCGTGGTTCAATGAATAACGTGCATCACAGGGGAGACAGACTTTGCGATATCTCACGAGACTTGTTACACGATACGTACACAGCACTTCGTCCAGCTGCACTCACCGAGCTTCTAAGTAACAATGCGTGGTTCAATGAATATCGAGCATCACAGGGGATACACTTTGCGATATCTCACGAGACTTGTTACACAGCACTTCGTCCAGCTGCACTCACCGAGCTTCTAAGTAACAATGCGTGGTTCAATGAATAACGTGCATCACAGGGGAGACAGACTTTGCGATATCTCACGAGACTTGTTACACGTTACGTACACGGCACTTCGTCCAACTACACTCACCGAGCTTCTAAGTAACAATGCGTGGTTCAATGAATATCGAGCATCACAGGGGAGACATACTTTGCGATATCTCACGAGACTTGTTACACGTTACGTGCACAGCACTTCGTCCAACTACACTCACCGAGCTTCTAAGTAACAATGCGTGGTTCAATGAATATCGAGCATCACAGGGGAGACAGACTTTGCGATATCTCACGAGACTTGTTACACGTTACGTGCACAGCACTTCGTCCAACTACACTCACCGAGCTTCTAAGTAACAATGCGTGGTTCAATGAATATCGTGCATCACAGGGGAGACAGACTTTGCGATATCTCACGAGACTTGTTACACGATACGTACACAGCACTTCGTCCAGCTGCACTCACCGAGCTTCTAAGTAACAATGCGTGGTTCAATGAATAACGTGCATCACAGGGGATACACTTTGCGATATCTCACGAGACTTGTTACACAGCACTTCGTCCAGCTGCACTCACTGAGCTTCTAAGTAACAATGCGTGGTTCAATGAATAACGTGCATCACAGGGGAGACAGACTTTGCGATATCTCACGAGACTTGTTACACGATACGTACACAGCACTTCGTCCAGCTGCACTCACCGAGCTTCTAAGTAACAATGCGTGGTTCAATGAATAACGTGCATCACAGGGGAGACAGACTTTGCGATATCTCACGAGACTTGTTACACGATACGTACACAGCACTTCGTCCAGCTGCACTCACCAAGCTTCTAAGTAACAATGCGTGGTTCAATGAATAACGTGCATCACAGGGGAGACACTTTGCGATATCTCACGAGACTTGTTACACGTTACGTGCACAGCACTTCATCCAGCTGCACTCACCGAGCTTCTAGGTAACAATGCGTGGTTCAATGAATAACGTGCATCACAGGGGAAACAGACTTTGCGATATCTCACGAGACTTGTTACACGATACGTGCACAGCACTTCGTCCAGCTGCACTCAACGAGCTTCTAAGTAACAATGCGTGGTTCAATGAATAACGTGCATCACAGGGGAGACAGACTTCGCGATATCTCACGAGACTTGTTACACGATACGTACACAGCACTTCGTCCAGCTGCACTCACCGAGCTTCTAAGTAACAAGGCGTCCTTCAACGAATAACGTACATCACAGGGGAAACAGACTTTGCCGTATCTCACGAATCTTGTTACATTATACGTGCACATCACATAGTCCAGCTGCACTCGTGGAGCTTCTAAGTACCAAGGCGTGCTTCAATGAAGAACATACATAACAGGGGGTGCGGCTAGTAATTTGACTGTAATAGATATATGTGATTCTTTGCCTAACCTCGGGATGTATAACTATTTCACATCCGGTTAACATATGACCAATATATACATTCATTGTACAACATTCTGATTATAACCTAAATTTGTCTCTTGGAACATGTAGATTCCTTTGGAAATGCGTCGATCACTTTTCTAAAAGCCTGTTAAGATACTTGCCCAACAAGCCCCAAAGGGTCGGGTAGTTTAGATGTTTTAATATTCTTTATAAGTTCTGCAATAGATAACCAATATGAAGCCTACCTAACCAGTGGTCAGACAAGAAACCGCCATCAACCATTGCAATTCTTCTCTACCTCACCTATAAGGCCTCTGGAAGGGTCTTGTGTCGCTGCTTTAGGTTGTGGATATTCAATAGAAATACGAAGAGTGGCTATGGTAGATTCTACTAATGTGTGACGTTTTCTTGCTCGTTGTATACCCTCGTTATAGTAATAGTTACTGTACTCGAGTTTGATAAATTAAGTCTAGCTTATTACAAGTATCTAGCCTACTAACCTGCTGTAACCAAAGTCAATGATCCATCATCAATGGCACAAATAAATTGACTTTATAAAAACTACACTAAGTTTTTATTTTCTTGAAGTACTGTCTGAAACACCTCTTTTATGCTCAGCTTTGAATTTCCAAAAATCGGTTTATTGTTGGCTCGATTACATCTAAGATTTACACTTTATTATGTGCGTCAAGCTTTTTTCGGAGAAGATCATAGAGTAATAAAGGAAGAAACTTAAAAGCTTAAATTTCAATTGTACGTCATAGCAGGGTTACTAGACGAAAAAGCGGGAAACATGAAACAGAGACAGTCAGTTGGTCGTACTGTAGGCTACCAGTGACGTTATCCTTTTCATTGATATTTATTATTCCATTGTTTTCGTCTTGCAACCATTCCTGATAAATTAAAATGTACACGTTTGATTTAATTTAGCAAAGAATATTAAAAAAAGCATTTTTCTAGAAGAACTGACAAATACACGGCTTTCCAGAAGGTGGATTCAGTTAAAAATCCAATTGTTTCTATTGTTTACACAGTGGATGTTTAAACTTTTGTGATTTATTTATTTAATATACTGTACTGAAGTCAATCGTTATGGGGGATACACATATAAGTAATTTTCAGAAAACCTTTATTTACGTATTTAACGTTATAATTTATATTTTAAAATTTAAAATTAACATTTGTCTTAAACTGTACTGATACCATAACCTTACCAAATCTACTGTAAAATTTATTATAAATTTTCAATTCAGGGAGTAATCTAAGCTTATTTAAGCTACATTGAATTTTAAGGACTTTCCTCTTTCTTATGTGATTTTAAAACCTGTTCCCCCACATTTGATCAGCTATATGAACCACGAACGAATCATAATATTTAATTTTTTTCTTATGAAGTTAACAGAAGTTAGACAACTAAGAAACTAACGACTAAGAAAACTCGTTTATACGTCGTGTCATTGGGACATGTGTTGAATGTTAACAGCTGATACTAAACTGCCCTTGACAGGTGATTTGTTAGTGCAGTACAACTGCTAACTAGGGACAAACCAATGGGTTACGCGGACACCTCAGATCTCAGTAATCCAAGGCAATTTCAATTTTATACACGCACTTGCCCTTTCACTTTTTTTCAATTATTCAAACACAATCGCACAGGTAATTATCTCAGTATGACCTGTAGTTTGTAAAAGAAAATTAAATCTCTTTATTACATGGTAACTAGCGAATCTGTAATGTTCATCTTGTTACATTAAGAGTAGTTATGGCTTTTTTTAATAGTCTGCAGATGTTGTTGGCCATGTTGGTTTAAATCTCATAAGAACAATTTTATTTGCGAATCCATATTTTTTCGTTATTTATTGACAAAAAGTTTTGTATGAGGTGTCATTTTAAACGTTATCATATTGTTTGTGATATTTTGTATGATATTTTTAATATTTTAACGCATAGTTTTGAAAAAATGTGAAAATAAAAACTTCAAACTATATATTTTTGTATATTTTTATATATATAAAACTAATTAGGAATTCGCAAAGAAATTCCAACGTTCAATTTCATTCTTTATTAAATGCAATTTGTTTAAAAAAAATCTGTTTGAAAACAACTTTTTAATTTGGATAAGCGTGATAATAGTAATAATAAAACTTTTATTGCATTTGATGGTCCGAAAATAACATTGTTCTTATGGGATTAATTCCACCATGGCTGATAGCCTCCGACATCCTCAGCAGACTCTTAGATGAATTGAGATCGAAGGCAACAAATGTTGAAAGATGTCAGTTGGTTCGATCAGCGAAAAACTGTTGCTCAGTTTAGCATTGGAACGGAATATATATTCCATTCCAATGCTATATGAAGAAAAATATATTGTATTACAATTAGTAATGTATTATAAGTTTGGAATAGAGAGGGTAACGTAGGCTACAGTTTTGATTTGAATTGTTAAATTTAGCAATTTTTTACGCAATCCTATGTTAAATTCAGTATTTTTCCAAACTTTGTACAAATTCTCAAAACATTCCATTTCGATCTTAACAGCTTATCCATTTTCAACACATTTAAAGATATTCATGTCTAAATAATTATTAATTCTTTGTCAGTAATGTAATATGAAAGAAAAACATCAGAAAACTTACTTGTGATAGTACAATACTCAGGAAAACATGTAAAACACATTACATTACTCAGGAGTTCAGTGCCACTGGCGCCTGCTCCTGATTAGGTAGTGGTGTCCACAGAGTATATGAAGTCCACAGTCTCATGAACGTTAATAAATATTCGGATTGATAATAATACAAATTTTCTACGCAATTTGCGTGTACTAATTCAATATTTAACGTTTACACAAATTTTAGTTTTTATTTTCCCATCACATTTTTGAGCTCTGTGTTTGGTGGTTGCCTTCACACATTCCGGATAGTGTTAAGTATTATTACTGTTCCGGAAGTGGGTCAGAAAACCAGAAAAGTGCTAAAAAGTGTGCAATTGTATTGTTTACTTTGAGTTCAGAAGCATGTCAAATTTAAAGTTCGTAGCTTTTGATATTTAATGTAGCATTGGAGGAATATCTTTCTTATACTACGCACGACCTGTGTGATAAATGGAACAATAGGATGAGGAAGTAAACAATTCAAATCTATAGGCTGAATGAACCAGGTAATATGAACCCAAAGGTCTAACTTGAAACATGTTTAATCACTAGGTCTTGGTACATGTACAAAGAGTCAACATTCAACTATATTACATATGTTTATAAAGAAGTACTTAAATATTTACAATATAATTTATTGCTTTGGCTTGAGCAAAATGTACAAATATTTTTTACAATATACATAATATCGTCAACGAATTTATTTGAAGAACAGTTATTTGAAGAATTGCAATTTTAGCAACAACGAGAAACATAGAAAAGACAGTCAAGGAAGACATACATAGTTTCTTATATTTTGTATCTTTAAGCAAAAAATACTCTTTTTAAGTCTATTAGTAAACTAAACTCAATATTAAGGACTCAGTTCAAAATAAATTTTGTTAATAATTCAAAATAAATAACTTTTATACGTAAATAAGTTTACTGTAAGTAAACTGACATAAATAATTAAAACAAAAGAAAAGTAATTTAATAATAACAGAAACGTAATTTTTTTAATGATCTACATGTATTGAATATATAAATAAATTTAAACTATAAAGCTGGAAAACAAAAATGATAAGGTCTATTTTGTAAACTACACTAAAGTTAATACAGACAAAGATCAAGTTTAAAATCTATTATTTGAAATGTTCCCTTTTCCAGGTATGAGCCGTGGCCAAACTAATTATGAATCAAGTTTTGTGAATTAGATAATACGTTGAGCTGTTATCAATCAGGAGTGTTACAGGCTTATCCCACAATCCGCATTTCTCACACATTTGAACTCCTTACTTACTATATTGATATTGCCACGTTGTATACATTCATCTAAATCGTGGCTGGATGAGTGTATTTAGAGGGAACCTTTGGCGAATATTTGTACTAAATTTTTTTTGTAATTTTTCTTGTGTTTTTTCGAGATAAGAAAGATAATTTTCTAAACTGTAGAAACGAGACATTGTTTACTCCTCTCATTGAGTGAATTTCTCCTTGAATCTTAAATTAATATAAGTAAAATACCTTGACAGGTCAATCATAAAATTAATAAATATTTGTAGAAATAACGAATTTTATTTTTTCTTTAAATGGGACATTTTATTTAAAATAAAACATTTTTAACTATAGACCAAGAGTATAGGGCATCTACCTAATTTTCACGCTTCAACATGAGACTTATGTAATTTACATTAGAATAATGTTGAAACGTTAAAATCTATACAGACTTAAACTTTTTGTAAATTTTACTTGGCTAATGTGAAAATGGTTAACTGTTTATACTTACACACTTTTATGTTAATCAAAACATTGCATTTTTTAACTAGAACATTTTTGATAAAGAATTTAATAATATTAAATTATTATTATTAAAATCTCAAGACAACTTACACTTGACATTTTTTATATAGGCAACAATTGACAGTTCTACATCATATTTTTATTTCTTGATTGAAAACTAGTATTTTTTTAAAAGTTTATTTTAGTTTACAAGACTTATAGAAAATAGGAAAAAGAAGCGATTTGGAAAAATGAGATTTACTCTTAATGAGGTAATATATATAATTCACGTTGTCAAACCTCTATTCAACTCCCAAAGGGAGTTAGATGAAGACAACAACAAGATGTCCTGCTTGCACATGTGACAAAGTGTATACTGTATATAAATTTATATTCTTAAAGAATATAGATTTATAGATTTACTCCCTATCCCAAACTAAGAAACAAATTTGACTCATTCAAAGCGTTGTTTCACATTTTCGAAATTTTGTTAAGTGATCGGACGGTATTTAACAAACCTAAACATGATTAAATGAACAAATAGTACACGATGTAATGGGATGATTTCTGTCTTTATCGGAAGTAAAGTTTATGTTCATTTATGAAAGTGATATGCGTTAGGGGAAAAAATAAATCCTTATACAAACTAACACGTTAAAAAGACGTTACGCAAAGTACATTGATCGTTGAGTGCCTAAACCACTAAAGTTTACGTCTTATGTACAGTATTTGGTGATTTGTGGCCACTGTCATACGAGGGTGTCCAATGGATAGGTTCCCTCTTCGCTGCCACTGTGCAAAGAACTCAGTCCTGTGTCGGAATTGGTGTCTGGTTCCGAGCACTTGCTAGCCCCAGCCACCCTCGTTAGACGCTCCGTCTCGCCCTCCGTAACTTCCAGATCTAACTGAAGTTTCTGTAGGTAACGTCTTCTAGAGTCCAGCTTGGTATTCGCATCTGTCAGCGTGTTCGTGGTTTGTTCCAATTCCTTGGCGTTCTTCTCTGTAACTTCTCGCACACGATCAAGCTCGACTCTCAGCTCACCTACTTCGTCCGTCCTCTTGATAGCTACTGATAGCCTCAATACGGCTTCTTCTTCTTTCTCAAGCCTCTTATTAACCTTAACAACCTTTTCCCAGAGTTCTATTCTCTTTTGTAAGTCTCTTATCTCGGATTCTAGGTCTTCTTCGATGGTTGGATCCTCGTCTTCTTCTTTGGTGTCCTCCCCCGTGGGTGTGCTCGTATTCTCGCTACTCGGCTGCTCGGTAACTACTCCACTGTCGTTCTCCCTCTCCTCGTCCACCTCCTCTCTCAGGTAAGTCTCCAGAAGATAGTTGGAGCCCAGCAGCCCAACCCTAGTGCGATGCTTTTGTTCTTCCAGCTGGTCTATCTGATCATCACGGTCATGCAGTCGCCTAAGCTGATGCTGGATGGTCTCACCTTGCACAAGGATCAGTTTTAACAAACGCTCAATATTTTGAGCCTTGCCGAGCTGTGCCAACCTCCGAGGATGTAAGGTCTGTGCCTGTCGTTTCTGTCCCCAGTGTCGCCGTCTTCGTCCCCCAGCTTCACTTTCCCCCTCTGTCCTCCTAAGTGACAGCCGCACATCGCGCTGACCATCTCCCCAAGCTGCCCACAGTTTCAATAGTCGGGTGTCTGCCCCCAGAGGTCGCTCTACTTTTCTCCATCGCTCCACCAGAACATAGCCATCGTCAGGACGACCCAATAGCGCCGTGATTACGTCTGAACACGTAGTCTTGCGGTCTACGCCTCGGACCCAGAGTTGCTGACCACCCACCCACACTGGCACCTCGCCAGCCGCCATACGTCTGAAAATAAGTAAAAAACAAATATTAGAAGGCTGAATTATTAAAATTATACGATATTCGTGTACTTACAGTAATATCTTAAAATAAATGTAAAGAAACTAGTTATTACAGTTCATTGTGTCATTATTAGAAAGATCATTATAATTATGATTTCGGTTTCATCCTAGCTATATTAAGAAGACTGGTGTCTGAAGAAGATACTAAACCAATGAATTGAATAACAAGATCCCAATTTTGCACTCTGAAATAGTTTTCTTGCAAGAATAGGACTTAATTGTAGCAAGACAACTTAATATAACATTCAGGTGTTGTTGAAATCCGTCTGTAGTTGTTTAACTCTACATCTCCTCTTTTGAAGATTCTTACAGACCTCCAAACATTCTCATTTTAGAAACGATAGTAAGTTACCTCAATGATTATACGGTTTGTGCAACATTTGCAGCCCTAACTTCATCTCTTGAGCAAGAAATATTGATGTTTTTAATTTAATTTTCAAATCTACAACTAAAGTTTGTTATTGCATCTGACGTACTCAGACAACCCGTGCGTTAAAGTCTCCAATGATCAGTAAAGTGGCCTGATGATTTATTAGCTATGCCAATAGCCCATTGTCCCTGTCAGTTGACCAAGTGATCCATGTAGTAGAACTGAGAGCTGTCTAATGTTGTCACATACGTAGCAAACCTTGTGTTAAAGTCTCGTGGGGAGTGACAGTCGCCTCATGATTTAAGAGCTGTTACAGTGACCCGTTGTTCCGATCAAGACAACACTTGACTTACTGATCCCCGTAGTTAAACTGCGAGGAGTTCAAGTTTCTCATTGTATCTGACAGTCTCATATAAACCGCACGTTTAAGTCTTTCGTGAGCGGTGACAGTGGCCTATGGATTTATGAGCTGTGACAGTGACCCGTTGTTCCTGTCAGGATATCACTTCTGACCTACTGATCCCCGTAGTCAAACTGGTTCTTGCGTCCGTTTTAATGTCCTTGACGGGCTTGTCACTACACAGCCCACATTAACTGCTAACACTATTCACTCGTAAGTAATTGCAGTATAACAGATGTACCGTACTTAATGCTATATTTATAGTGGAAGGAAATTTAATAGCAGTGAAAGGCCGCTATGTCATTAACTCATTAAAAGCCACTTCCATATCCTTTTTGTTATTGTACTGTCGTAGATAATTCTTACATGTCAGAACTATATGTCTATATTTTATTGAAGTATTAGTTACCTACTCTTAAAATTCTTCCTAAAATATTTGATAATACCATTTAATCAAACTTAACATAACATTATCATACAATAACAAACTATAATCTACATACTATGTTTAGTAAGCTAAATTATTATATATATTTAGTGGTTCTTTATTAGTAAAAACATAATCTGGTAGACTTGCTTGGAATTCTCAAGGAATTAACCGAGTACACTGAAGCAAAATGTCCAATATACTCAGAAAATTCTTATAAAAATAAGAACATGTATTTTTCCGGCAGATAGATTTATAAGGCAATTATATGCATTTTGCCGGCGGGTAGATTTATAAGGTAATTACATGTGTGGCCGGCTCGTTGGAACGGTGGCAACCACTTACTAGAATAACTTTGTATACAAAGTTGCATCTTGGAGGTGTCAAACCGGTTACAACCCATTTATTCTTGAAGAACTGAGCTCGCAAACTATTTACTTTAGTCTAGGATCAGCGGACTAAGTCCTATGGTACCTTCGTTTAATGACATCATTCTTCATAAATGCGATCCAATCATGTCAACGTTCCAGCCTACCTTAAGTGACATTTACTTGTGCACTTATCAGCTCACTTCTTTGCCGGTTTACGAAAGGAACTTAAAAACTGAAACTTATTACAAGTAATCATGCAAGACTGAACCAGTTTTAAACTTATGTCCAATTTACGACCAAAGAATTTGCTATAAGATATTGCGAGCAATTAAACATATTTGACTTACTTAAAAGAAACTCATAAAAATCTTCAATTTAGCGAGAAAATTAAATATGCCACTGCGTTAATATTTTGTACTATAAAACCATTCCCAAAAGGCAGTTCAATTTAAGACCTGAATATGAATGGATATTATAATCGTGTACACGGACTCTCCTGGCGCCATTAAACGTATTTATTAAAACGTGAAACTTTGATAAAAGTGTTTCCAATTTTAATTCACCAGCTGATATTTCGGTAGTTTTAAATTTGTTTACAGTAATTTAATTTATTTGTTTGTTTAAGTTCCATAAACAATTAAGAAACCTGTAAGATGTAGCGCCTTGAGACCCGGCCGACTGCGGGCGTCAATTACGCTCCAGCGCACATTGGTGCCTGTTGATTTATCAAGTTATATAAAATCACAAGAAATTATCATGGTAACCCGAACTATAAAGGCTCATCTTTTTTCAATCCGCTAATTATAAGCCTTATTGGATCCGCACATTAGATTGCAAGGTTTTACGATAGATACAATACAATTTGTTAACAACGTGGAATTCCAGGAATTAAGCATATGATAAAAAAGTATCTTCTTAAAACGTAGTTAACATGTCTGTTCTAAGCTTGATAGTTTTTCCGTACGAAATTTCAAAGTGGAAACTTCTTTCAAAAGTACTAAATATCAGTTTTTTTAGGTGCGCGCTTATTTGCGGCCTGCAAACTTGCGGCAAATCGGATTTTGCTTGACATTTGCGGCACGATTTGAACTTACCCCCTAATTATTCGTTAATTTATGACTTTGGGATCAGGAGGAAGACGGACGGACTCCCACTTGCGGCCTAGACTTAATTTTTCTGAGTTATCATGTTAACTAACTATAAATTTAAACTCGTTAATGTCACATTTATGTATTTAATGTTATTTTTAGTTTTAAAATATCTTTATGTGATGGAAAGGAATCTCTTTAACGTTAAAAATGGACTTTTAGTACATTATCTTTTGTAATATTTACCAAGATAATTATAATTCTTTTATACGCCTCGAAATTAAACCAACATAGGTTATGAATTACTGGGTGTCAAATATAAACAAACGTCCAAATCTTCGTACAGAATGACAGGGATTACTTACAGCTTCAAGTCCAACAGAAAAAATAAGAGTTGACAAGAATTGAAACATTGTGTTAGTTAGTTGTTTGTGTTATATAGTTATTTATGTTTCAAGCAAATAAATAACGTACTTTGCTGTGGGATAAACTTACAACCAGTAATGTTTATATTGTACCGTATCCTAGAAATTCAACATTAAATTTCAGTGGTTTAGCTATAAATATATATATTGGCAACAATGCTATATTCTAAGCACGTTAAACTTTATATTGTTGTCGTTTTTGAGTACGGCTGATTCTTAATATTATAAAATGAACAATGATTTGTTTGTCTATTATTCTATACGTACATTATAATCAAACAAATATTGTATCTCTTGAGTTCCTGAAAGGGAATTTCTTTAACCTTAACTTAATTAATTATGCCAAAGTGTATATCATTTCATAACATTTTAAAGAAAACCCTACCATTCGTCTGATAACGTTGGAGCTATTATTATTAGTAAAATAAAGAGATGGATACACAATTGTTTTAAATATTGTTGTGATTATTGGATATATCTGACACAAATTTAAGACCTTTATCGTACATTTTTACATTTACATTTTAGTTATGTAAAATAACAAAATTAATTATTGACTAATTTCATGTAATTTATATTGCCAAAGAAATAAAAAGTTTGAGTACAATGAACCGATTGATTCACTATATTTATACAAGATATGGCGTCATTTCCTTCCCTAGCTCACTTATAGGCATATGACACTCACATCCCACTTCCACCGTCACTTCCGTGTCCGGTTTGTATTGATGATCCAGTGATGAACGATTCCACAAGTGTTAACAGTTTACCGTGCACGTGGTAGCTGTAAAGTACACTAATTGTACAAGATATGGCGTCATTTCCTTCCCTAGCTCACTTATAGGCATATGACACTCACATCCCACTTCCACCGTCACTTCCGTGTCCGGTTTGTATTGATGATCCAGTGATGAACGATTCCACAAGTGTTAACAGTTTACCGTGCACGTGGTAGCTGTAAAGTACACTAATTGTACAAGATATGGCGTCATTTCCTTCCCTAGCTCACTTATAGGCATATGACACTCACATCCCACTTCCACCGTCACTTCCGTATCCGGTTTGTATTGATGATCCAGTGATGAACGATTCCACAAGTGTTTACAATTTACCGTACACGTGGTAGCTGTAAATTATGCTAATATAATTGTTATCTACTGCCAATGAAGAGTTGAATGTAATTATTAGGTTAATATTCAGTGGGCTGCAAGTGGCACATCCCTTGCAAGTAACAGCTGTCAAATTTTACCAAAACAACGATAACCCTGGTTTAATTTATTAGGAGTGCTGCAAATGGTAAGGTGCCGCAAGTGGGCCAGCCGCAAACAGCATGGAAACGTTTTTTACTGTCTTCGAACCACAATAAAAAATAGTTATTACTAAAATAAAAACTTGTAGGATATATAGTAAGACGCAAAATTAAATAAGCTAAACATGTTGTGTATAAATCTTGAATTAATATTGGAAGTAAACCAGACGTACATTGCATTTTGAAACCGACAATAATTTCTCTCACTAGTTGGCAGTAGTCAGAAAGGCTGACGTCGTCATGTTGTTTATATGTAAGGCTACAGGAGGACCGCTTACTACTGAGTGATTAAACAGTCACAAGCGGTACTGATCCAGTTGGGATGTCCAGCTGACATGCCGGATGATCTTTCAGTCACAAGCGGTACTGATCTAGTTGGGATGTCCAGCTGACATGCCGGATGGTCTTCCAGTCACAAGTGGTACTGATCCAGTTGGAATGTCCAACTGACATGCCGGATGGTCTTCCAGTCACAAGCGGTACTGCTCTAGTTGGGATGTCCAGCTGACATGCCGGATGGTCTTCCAGTCACAAGCAGTACTGATCTAGTTGGGATGTCCAGCTGACATGCCGGATGGTCTTCCAGTCACAAGTGGTACTGATCCAGTTGGGATGTCCAGCTGACATGCCGGATGGTCTTCCAGTCACAAGCGGTACTGATCCAGTTGGGATGTCCAGCTGACATACCGGATGATCTTCCAGTCACAAGCGGTACTGATTCAGTTGGGATGTCCAGCTGACATGCCGGATGATCTTCCAGTCACAAGCGGTACTGATTCAGTTGGGATGTCCAGCTGACATGCCGGATGGTCTTCCAGTCGCACGGATGACAGCATTCCTCAGATAACATGTTTCTGGACCTCTGAGCTGCCAAGGACAATAGATATACGAGGGACAAGAGCTCACAGTTTAGTATTGTAGTATTTTTATTGACCTAAAAGAGCGTCTCCTTTGAAGGAATTATTCACTTATCAAATGTTTGCTTATGTTGGTTATCTGATCGGAAATAATGTCCCCTGTGTACAAATACAAAATAATTGATGTTAAAATAAAAAGAAATATACTAACATCACACAACACAAATTTATTACAATATAAGCACAAAATGCACAAATATATTACTATACAAGTACAAAATGTATAAATATTATGGTGATCGATTTGTTAATCCCTCTGGTCTGAGGAAGGTGAGCGTGGTTCACCGAAATCGATCACCCTAATATTTGTACATTTTGTACTTGTATTGTAATATATTTTTGCATTTTGTGCTTATATTGTAATAAACTTGTATTGTGTGACGTTTACTTGTACTGTATATATACCAACACGTATAATGCCAATTAAAAAACTATTTATATTAACCTGTCAACAGTTCAAATATGAAGTTTTTGTTTATTTGTTCTGGACGTGGTCACGGAAACATGTCATGAACAAATAAACAAACAATTCAAATATGAAGATTTTGTTTTGGTTCTCGATATGGTCACGGAAACATGTTATGAACAAATAAACAAACAATTCAAATATGAAGTTTTTCTTTATTAGTTCTCGATATGGTCACGGAAACATGTCGTGAACAAATAAAGAAGTATTTCAAATTTAAGCTGTTGACAGGGTGCAGTCTAAAATGTCCATGTCCCAAAATTTCCAAATTCCAGAAGAACCCTAATCAGCCCCACTTTCCAGATAGCCAGTAGTCTCAACATATCCACTCCGGACCAATTCCTTTATTGCCGGTAGGCGCAGATATTATGGGCCGTAGAACGATTGGCACACATTTTTGGCCGATTTGGAATGGCACGTTTGGCACAGTCATTAGAGGGGATTAAGAAGGGTCAACCTGTAAGTTTCAGAAAGGCACGATTGGCACACACCGCCCGGCCAGGTAGTAGCAGCCAGGTGGCCAGAATGCGGGAAAATGGGAACTTTTTGCCCCCGCAAATTCCCTGCTGTGGTGCTTATTGAAGTAAGCAACTAACCTAACCTAACCTAACCTAACCTAACCTAACCTAACCTAACCTAACCTAACCTAACGTGAGGTTTAAATTTAAAAATTTGTTATATCACGGGCAAATGACTGCCACGCAGAGTTGACGGGAATAATAAAATTCCCGTTTTCCCTCGTTCGATGGCGTCTACCTGGTCGAGCGACTGTGCCAATCCTGCCTTTTCCAAGCAGGCGAGTTGACCCTACTTATTCCGCTCTAATGATTGTGCCAATACTGCCATGGGCAGAAGGTCCAAAAATGTGTGCCAATCGTCCCGTCCCCGATATTATGTACACTCGAGTTTGAAGATTGTTTACTGATAAACTAAGAAGCCTATTAAAACCCCAATCACATCATCGTTGTTCTCGTTTAATTTTTCGCAAGGACATATGCATTCTTAAATTGTATTATAAGTTTCAATAGTTGTTATCCTAGTTGAAACAAAAAAAGTACTGGAATTTTAACAATTTCCACTGTACATCAAGTTTACAAGATTAGTACTAAAACCCCGTTAGTTTATTGCATTTATATTTTAATATGTTTTATATAGTTTCATATATTTTAGAATTGTAACTTTTCAATAAAAAATATATTATCATTTCCCTGAACCATTGTTTTCTTGGCTTCTAGATGTCGTAAAATTAATTACTTAGTCTTGTTGTAATCCTTATGCCATGTATAGTTGTGATACATTACTTTCATATCTACAAGTAAACGCAGTGACTTTTAATCGATTCAAATACATTTTAAATAACTTTAAATAGATACATGTAAATTGATGTAAATCAATATAAAATCGCTGCATTTATTTACATATATAATATTGTATCGTAACTATTCATATCACAATAATTACAACAAGACCAAGTAACTCATATTATGACCTCTGAAAGTCCAGACAACAATGTTTTAGGGAATTGATGATAACTTTTTTTTCTTGAAAGGTTAAAATTGCAAAATGTATCAAACTTATTGAAAAGCTTTTTATCAACCTCTTATTAAATTATAAATGCTATAAATTGACGAGTTTCTGAAATTGTGTGAATTAGATACAAAGTGGAAACTAGTTAAAATTTTTGTTCTAACTAGGATAAAAATTATTGAAATTTAAAATCAAATTTTAAAATTCATGTATCATAACGTACACTAATTAGAAAACCGTGGTGTGATTGGATTTTTCATAGGCCTCTTAAAAACTCGAGTTCACATATTGTTTGCGCGGACAGTAGGTAGTCTGATACCAAGTAGACATATTGTTTGCGCGGACAGTAGGTAGTCTGATACCAAGTAGACATATTGTTTGTGCGGACAGTAGGTAGTCTGATACCAAGTAGACATTTTAATTTTAATTCGTTTGGTAAATAAACTCATTTTTCTACCAAAATGGTCAATTATTTCGATTCAGATTTGTCTTGCTGTGTAACTAATACCTAATTACAAGTAACCAAAATGACAAGAATGAAATATAAATTCAAAACTGTTATATTATTATAAACATCTCTACTCTTAAACTCTTACTAAATATAATATAAATCAACTAACTGTGTATTATTAGTTGTGTCATAACATTTTGCTTGATATTTCATTTTGAAGGTCTATCTATATAATCCACATCTAAATGGTTGGCCAGTATTTTAATTTATTTGTAATTACTTTTTAAAATTTGATTTACAATTGGGCGTAGTAATAATGATTATAATATTTATTTGTTATATTTTTAATAAATGTAGCCTTTTGCCGGATAAATATAATTTGAGGTACAACAAAGACATCTTTGTTTCTTATGGGAGAACAAATTCAAAATAGTGGATTCAGCAAAGCCTTAACTCGTCACAATTTTACGCTTTTCTACACAAATTTATTTTTTTGAAAATTATTTATTAGCATTGTATTGTTCATGTTATGTAGATAATATTTAGAGATTTCCAATGCTTGAGTGTTTAGGAAACAAACACAACGTTTCGACAGGTATAACAAACTCCTGCCGTCTTCAGGTGTACTTACTAACTTAACATTTTTTTTATTATTATTTTTTTATCCTTAACCCAAACTAAATGAGAAAAGACTTAATAATACATGCTAGATACTAAAGATTACTGTTGAAGTAAAACGTTCTTAATACACATAACATAATTATACCAAATATAATATACAAATACACAATATGAAATACAAAAGAAATGCAAAGTATGAAATCAGTCAACAAAACACAGAGCAAGTTAAATAGACCAAATACTTAGTGACATACAAAAGTAAATGCAAAATATAAAATAAGCAACAGAGAATAGGTTATTAAACAGACAAAATATTCAAATTTTTTTATTAAATAGTTATTATAAATAGCTATTTGTTATTATAAATAATTATTATAGCTTCAAACTTGTTATTAAATAGACAAATTTGAATTCTGTATTTTTAATAACCTGCTCTATATTTTGTTGAATTTTGTCAAATCTTTGCATTTATTTCGTGTCATTGAATATTTTGCCTGTTTAATAACCTATTCTCTGTTGCTTTTTCAAATTTTGCATTTATTTTTGTATGTCACTGAGTATTTGGTCTATTTAATAACTTGCTCTGTGTTTTGTTGACTGATTTCATAGTTTGCATTTCTTTTGTATTTCATATTGTGTGATAGTTTTTTAAGAACGTTTGATTTTCAACAGTAATCTTAAGTATCTAGCATGTATTATTAAGTCTTTTCTGATTTAGTATGGGTTAAGGATAAAAAAAATAATAATAATAAAAATGTTAAATTAGTAACTACACCTGAAGATGGCTGGAGTTTGTTATACCTGTCGAAACGTTGTGTTTGTTTCTTAAACACTCAAGCATTCGAGATCTCCAAATATTACCTACATATCAATTTATTTTTATTTGTAAATGCAGTATTATTAGGGGTACTTAAATATTTAGTAGTCATATTACTAATAAGTTATATATAAATACTTGTAAGATGTGGGACATGGACATGCAATTATTTTCGGACCCTCTATAAGCTATTGTTTTTATTTTACATGATAGACTATGTATAGTCAGGCATATTATTCAAACAGTGGACTTCCTCAATGACTAGCGACCACAGGTGTCGAACCACCCCCATCCACCAACCACTCCTAGACCTGCGGACATTTTGAGACTCATTATTTAAGTTATTAGGGCTGCATATTTATTGCGGGAATTTTGAGACTGTTTATTGCTTATTTCATTCGCGGAAATTTTGGGACGACATGGTTAACAGTTCAATAGTAAGTTACTGTTTGTAATAGTTTTACAGTTCAAGGTTTAAATAATGAATTTATGTTCTAATACGAATCTCACTGATTGTTATGGAAAATAATTTTTTTTAACAGTAAAATACTTAGTTTAACAAGCAGTTTCACTGTGCATAGTTTTTACACTTTATTACTTAACTATCTGTGAGTGTGTCGCATTTATATTTTAATACGTCGATGACAGAAGTGTTCTCTATAAGTTTCGTTAGTTTAAGCAGTTTCACTGTGCATAGTTTTTACACTTTATTACTTAACCATCTGTGAGTGTGTCGCATTTATATTTTAATACGTCGATAACAGAAGTGTTCTCTATAATTTTCGTTAGTTTAAGCAGTTTCACTGTGCATAGTTTTTACACTTTATTACTTAACCATCTGTGAGTGTGTCGCATTTATATTTTAATACGTCGATAACAGAAGTGTTCTCCATAAGTTTCGTTAGTTTAAGTAGTTTCACTGTGCATAGTTTTTACACTTTATTACTTAACCATCTGTGAGTGTGTCGCATTTATATTTTAATACGTCGATGACAGAAGTGTTCTCCATAAGTTTCGTTAGTTTAAGTATTTTCACTGTGCATAGTTTTTACACTTTATTACTTAACCATCTGTGAGTGTGTCGCATTTATATTTTAATACGTCGATAACAGAAGTGTTCTCTATAAGTTTCGTTAGTTTAAGTAGTTTCACTGTGCATAGTTTTTACACTTTATTACTTAACCATCTGTGAGTGTGTCGCATTTATATTTTAATACGTCGATGACAGAAGTGTTCTCTATAAGTTTCGTTAGTTTAAGTAGTTTCACTGTGCATAGTTTTTACACTTTATTACTTAACCATCTGTGAGTGTGTCGCATTTATATTTTAATACGTCGATGACAGAAGTGTTCTCTATAAGTTTCGTTAGTTTAAGTAGTTTCACTGTGCATAGTTTTTACACTTTATTACTTAACTATCTGTGAGTGTGTCGCATTTATATTTTAATACGTCGATGACAGAAGTGTTCTCTATAAGTTTCGTTAGTTTAAGTAGTTTCACTGTGCATAGTTTTTACACTTTATTACTTAACCATCTGTGAGTGTATCGCATTTATATTTTAATACGTCGATGACAGAAGTGTTCTCTATAAGTTTCGTTAGTTTAAGTAGTTTCACTGTGCATAGTTTTTACACTTTATTACTTAACCATCTGTGAGTGTATCGCATTTATATTTTAATACATCGATGACAGAAGTGTTCTCTATAAGTTTCGTTAGTTTAAGTAGTTTCACTGTGCATAGTTTTTACACTTTATTACTTAACCATCTGTGAGTGTATCGCATTTATATTTTAATACGTCGATGACAGAAGTGTTCTCTATAAGTTTCGTTAGTTTAAGTAGTTTCACTGTGCATAGTTTTTACACTTTATTACTTAACCATCTGTGTGTATCGCATTTATATTTTAATACGTCGATGACAGAAGTGTTCTCTATAAGTTTCGTTAGTTTAAGTAGTTTCACTGTGCATAGTTTTTACACTTTATTACTTAACCATCTGTGTGTATCGCATTTATATTTTAATACGTCGATGACAGAAGTGTTCTCTATAAGTTTCGTTAGTTTAAGTAGTTTCACTGTGCATAGTTTTTACACTTTATTACTTAACCATCTGTGTGTATCGCATTTATATTTTAATACGTCGATAACAGAAGTGTTCTCTATAAGTTTCGTTAGTTTAAGTAGTTTCACTGTGCATAGTTTTTACACTTTATTACTTAACCATCTGTGTGTATCGCATTTATATTTTAATACGTCGATAACAGAAGTGTTCTCCATAAGTTTCGTTAGTTTAAGTAGTTTCACTGTGCTTAGTTTTTACACTTTATTACTTAACCATCTGTGTGTATCGCATTTATATTTTAATACGTCGATGACAGAAGTGTTCTCTATAAGTTTCGTTAGTTTAAGTAGTTTCACTGTGCATAGTTTTTACACTTTATTACTTAACCATCTGTGAGTGTATCGCATTTATATTTTAATACGTCGATGACAGAAGTGTTCTCTATAAGTTTCGTTAGTTTAAGTAGTTTCACTGTGCATAGTTTTTACACTTTATTACTTAACCATCTGTGTGTATCGCATTTATATTTTAATACGTCGATGACAGAAGTGTTTTCTATAAGTTTCGGTAGTTTAAGTAGTTTCACTGTGCATAGTTTTTACACTTTATTACTTAACCATCTGTGAGTGTATCGCATTTATATTTTAATACGTGGATGACATAAGTGTTTTCTATAAGAATAAGAGAATAAGAAAATTCGAATCGAAATTTTCGAAAGAAAGTTCGATCTTTAAAATGTTTATTCCATTATTTGTAGAGATACATTTTTCAACTTTTTGTAACTGACAAGTTTTTACTAAAATTTAACGTTATAAAGATATTTAGCTTTAAAAACGGCCACAAATTTGAAACAGACTATTGTAAAATAATGAAATTTATATGATATATGAACATTATAAAATGTCAACAGTCATACCAATTTTAATGATTTATCTCAAATAACTCCTCCAGAAGTTTGGCTGGCTAATCACGGGACATTCTGTACAAGTGTCACATTTATTTTTTCACTGACATTTTTATAATTAAACTCACTCGATCAAGATACTACGAAAAACACAAGCACTAATCACAAACCTCCTTCCAATACCGCATGAACGCTGTGGAGGATATTTGTTATATTCAGTGTTGGATATCCTCTTGGGGGATGTTAGTTTATTCCTTTGTATCAACATTTAAGAGGAAAAGAGCGAAAGGTGCAAACAAGTGACACGCCCGCCTCGTCCTCAGTTGAGTTACTAGTGGTTTAGAGATAACATAGAATACAACACACACATAGCTGGCTTTTACTTGTTTGAAAGTTTATTTGTACTAAAATTAATTAATCATTTATTGTAACACAATTCATATATTACTGAATTATTATCATAAAATATGCCTAATATATTAAAATAAATTATTACATACATACAATTGACAATTTAAACTCTCGTTATTTAGGTACCAAACATGGGCAGTACCGATACATACATACCAAGACAAAAACTTTCATTTTTTTCTAGGAGAAGGCTAATTAAAACTAATTAAGTAGACATTAATTTACAGCATTAAACTTGATAATTAGTTATATTCTATTTTACTATATTTCTATTTTATAGGTAACATTTTAATTGTAAATGAATAAACGGATTTGGAAATGTATAGTTAGTAATTTGTTTGTTCTTTAAATAAATTTGTCAACAAATGATATTTAATTTATACTCTATTTACCTAATTCAATTTTATAAAAAATTATAGACATATGTTTTTTAAAACAAAAATACTGTAGTATAATATCCGAGCGAAACCGTGAAAATTCTATATTAGAGTGGGCAGACAGACAGAGCTTTATATTTTTGCACCAGCTAGTAGTGCTATGTTTGTCCATAAGAGCCGTACTGCATTCTCAACGTGAAACAGAGTTTAGACAGGAAGATGCCGATACTGCAGTCTGAAGCCACGTCGCGTCGGTCAGTTTATTTATCAAATGCAGTAAGTAGACCCGTGACAGTAATCTACCTCAGGGCAATGTTTGTTGGAATCAGAAGCCACGCCTTGTCCCATAGTATTGACGTGGTCTGTACTTACAACTAATGGGTAAAGACATAGATTATATAATACACTCTGTGGTCAAGGCCTTCACGAGTTGCAGCCAATGGTTACCAGTATTTCTATTAAGTTACTTTTATAAATTTTTGGGTTTATGACCGCTAAGCAATGTATTTTATAATGGTAAATAACAATGGTGTAGCATGAATGTTTCACCACCTTTCATTACATTCTTACATTCTTATTCTTACATTCTTATATATGAGACGCCGACACAACGTTGTGCGTATTTTGGTTGGAGAGCTGGATGAAGTGTCCAAGTACAGCTGTGCGATGATCAAAATTAAAATAGGCTTAGTTTACTAAATAATTTTAGGGGCGAAATTTTTTATTGAAAATTGATTAAACATATACTTATAACATTCACAAAGTTATAAGTATCCGATGTTCATTGCCTACCTTCGTCATACCACAACGTCTGGGTACTGACATTCGGAGAGAAAGGAGTGGTGACACCTCTGTTTATGCAAAGTGATTTATGGATGAAAACAGCTGTTGAAGGTAAGTTCATTATCATATGAATAGTGGACTCACTGATACGCCCGTGTCTCTGTTTGGTCGGCATTTATCATTGCTGTCGCTTGGACACAATAGGAAGGCATTTCGTTTCACAAACAGTACGTTACTATGAATTGTATTATACAGTTCAGAGTGTAGAGAAAAAAACATGAAATAGATGACGAGTACAAACTACGGGGCTAAGTAACATCAAATAGATGACGAGTACAAACTACGGAGCTAAGTAACATTAAATAGATGACGAGTACAAACTACGGAGCTAAGTAACATTAAATAGATGACGAGTACAAACTACGGGGCTACGGAGCTAAGTAACATTAAATAGATGACGAGTACAAACTACGGGGCTAAGTAACATTAAATAGATGACGAGTACAAACTACGGGGCTAAGTAACATTAAATAGATGACGAGTACAAACTACGGGGCTAAGTAACATTAAATAGATGACGAGTACAAACTACGGGGCTAAGTAACATTAAATAGATGACGAGTACAAACTACGGGGCTAAGTAACATTAAATAGATGACGAGTACAAACTACGGGGCTAAGTAACATTAAATAGATGACGAGTACAAACTACGGGGCTAAGTAACATTAAATAGATGACGAGTACAAACTACGGAGCTAAGTAACATTAAATAGATGACGAGTACAAACTACGGGGCTAAGTAACATTAAATAGATGACGAGTACAACCTACGGAGCTAAGTAACATTAAATAGATGACGAGTACAAACTACGGGGCTAAGTAACATTAAATAGATGACGAGTACAAACTACGGGGCTAAGTAACATTAAATAGATGACGAGTACAAACTACGGGGCTAAGTAACATTAAATAGATGACGAGTACAAACTACGGGCTAAGTAACATTAATTAAATGAGCAAAACGTTTCTCAATATTTATAAACGTATGGCTTTCAAAGTCATTCATCAAACTAATACAACTTTAAAACATACCATTAACGCCCATTTGGTTTTTGACGAAAAATCGTTTCAAATATTCAAATATATTTATTACTTGCGAAAAAATACAATTTATACAAGCAGTTTATATTTATCTCTCTAGCTCAAGGTTAATTGAGAGAAAAACTATAATATTTTCTTTACAATTATTAGTGTTACAATTATATGTGAAACATATTTTTATACATATATATTATAGTACATTTCTTTGTTGAACTTTCTTAATAAAAACAATATAACAATAAATCAGAGAGAAAAATCATAAAAATTTAAATAAATAACATATCAAACAATGGGATAAATGTAACATTGGACTATTATATGTACAACAAAATAACTCAATAAAATCTTTAGAATCAACAAAAAACAAAACCAACAAGAAACCAGTTTTAAATCATAAAATTTACAAACACAATTATACTAAAAAAATGATTAAGTACGTGAAATAATTCAATAAAAAATAAATCATATAAATATTTCTCTCGCCTATCGTCCAAAGACACAAAAACAAAATCTTAAACTAAGGGTTAATTTTAAAAAGGTTTGCTATCTTACTGATTCATAGTTTCTTGTGGCATGAATCAGTAAGTTTAAATTCGTTTGAAATTAAATAGGAAGCTACTGTAGTTGAAGAGGTTGTTTCTCCAACTCACCAATGGTTTGAGGGTCGTTTATAATATTATAACTCACCAACCCCCGTCCCTTGGTCAGGTAGACGACTCCCGCAAGTGTCAATTACACATATACTTGGACAGGGGTTCCCTACATATTTCAACGCGTTTATTTGTAATGCAGAGGATCCACAGATATTCAATATATTAATAAATAATATGACTATTTATTTATACCTCACAATAAACTTTTTTAAATTTTAAAATACATGTTGTGTGCACGCAATTAATTTAATTACTTCAATTTTAACTTAGTACCGAGCGTTGAAATAATAAAACTTAAAAAGTTCAATGGACATAATACCTCCACTTTTAATATAAAATAGCTTTTACACTTTTAATCAAATAATTATTTCAATGAAAATATTTTATTCTATAAGAAATTACGTAAATATTCAGTCACTTCCTTACAAGGTACGTTTACTCTCTCTATTGGCACAAAATTCAAAATCAGCATTGAAAGATTTAGATAAATAAACTAACTATAAAATAAGCGTAGTAGAGAAAGGATAATAAAACTTTAATACAAATTTGAAAGTGTTAAAAAAATGTTTTTTAGTTACTGTACTTAAAGAAACTTACACCACATGTAAAACTTTTACAACAAACTCCCAAGTTATATAAAAGGAAAGTAAAATATATTAATTATATATATAAAAAATAATATAAAATTTATTAACTATCCATAAAACTACAATTGAACCTATATAGGTTTTATAGCGATTGGTGAGTTACGATACGCCCAAGTAGCCCTGCACGTTGTGGGATATCTTGCAAAATGGGGAGATCCGGAGTAGAAGGAATCCTTTTGAACCCTCTGACAAGTGCTTCTTTACGACTTATATTCGTAGTAGATAGAATCCTGTTGAAACCTCTGACAAGTGATTCTTTGCGTCTTATATCCGGAGTAGATAGAATCCTTTTGAACCCTCTGACAAGTGCTTCTTTATGTCATATATTCGGAGTAGATAGAATCCTGTTGAACCCTCTGACAAGTGCTTCTTTGCGTCTTATATCCGGAGTAGATAGAATCTTTTTGAACTCTCGAACAAGTGCTTCTTTGCGTCTTATATCCGGAGTAGATAGAATCCTTTTGAACTCTCTGACAAGTGCTTCTTTGCGTCTTATATCCGGAGTAGATAGAATCCTTTTGAACTCTCTGACAAGGGCTTCTTTGCGTCTTATATCCGGAGTAGATAGAATCCTTTTGAACTCTCTGACAAGTGCTTCTTTGCGTCTTATATCCGGAGTAGATAGAATCCTTTTGAACTCACTGACAAGGGCTTCTTTGCGTCTTACATCCGGAGTAGATAAAATCCTTTTGAACTCTCTGACAAGTGCTTCTTTGCGTCTTATATCCGGAGTAGATAGAATCCTTTTGAACTCTCTGACAAGTTTTTCTGTGCGTCTTATATCCGGAGTAGATAGAATCCTTTTGAACTCTCTGACAAGGGCTTCTTTGCGTCTTACATCCGGAGTAGATAGAATCCTTTTGAACTCTCTGACAAGGGCTTCTTTGCGTCTTATATCCGGAGTAGATAGAATCCTTTTGAACCCTCTGACAAGTGCTTCTTTGCGTCTTATATCCGGAGTAGATAGAATCCTTTTGAACTCACTGACAAGGGCTTCTTTGCGTCTTACATCCGGAGTAGATAAAATCCTTTTGAACTCTCTGACAAGGGCTTCTTTGCGTCTTATATCCGGAGTAGATAGAATCCTTTTGAACTCTCTGACAAGTGCTTCTTTGCGTCTTATATCCGGAGTAGATAGAATCCTTTTGAACTCTCTGACAAGTTCTTCTTTGCGTCTTATATCCGGAGTAGATAGAATCCTTTTGAACTCTCTGACAAGGGCTTCTCTGCGTCTTATATCCGGAGTAGATAGAATCCTTTTGAACTCTCTGACAAGTGCTTCTTTGCGTCTTATATCCGGAGTAGATAGAATCCTTTTGAACTCTCTGACAAGCGCTTCTTTGCGTCTTATATCTGGAGTAGATAGAATCCTTTTGAACTCTCTGACAAGTGCTTCTTTGCGTCTTATATCCGGAGTAGATAGAAAACATTTGAACTCTCTGACAAGTGCATCTTATATCCGGAGGAGGTAATGTAAAGTTGTACATATTTTCTATGGTTTTAGGGTGAAACAACGTTTCTCAGTGATGTATTTTGTTTTCCCACTGCATTTGTAAACCCACTGAACTAGGAGACAATTAGTTTGTGATTAACATTCCCTTTAGTCGTTGACGTTCTTCGATCACTTAATTGTAATAGTACAAACAATCGTATATGAAAGTTTTTAACTTTCTTAGCTATTTATCTATCTGTAGCATCAATAACGTAGTTGTCTGGCTCGTGATTCAGTATACTGACACGCAACCTATAGGGTTTATGTTTACGCTATTTGCGTTTGTTATTTGCTTTCATTACATATATTTTCATAATAAACAACTTTTGTTACTTTGTGTCTACTTGTGAATTTATTTATTATTCCATAGTGGTTTCAAAGAAAGTATTACTGCTGTTAGATTTTACCAATTTAAATAGACTCATAACGATAGACCTACACTTACTGTAATTTGTAAGTGCAGTTTTTTTTAACACTGCTTGAGTGGTTATAGTAATATTATTGATAACATGTATATTATTATTTTATCTGTTGCCAATAAAAAAAGCTTATTTTGATTTATTTAAAAATAAGTTAAGATTAAGGAGTTCCCCAATGTGTGTAATAATTTAATTTTCGTTTTTATTTCTTAGTATTCTTTGAATTGCTTGTATTTGCCCTAAAAGAGTTATTTATAGATAAAATATGTTCCTTGCTGTATGATATTTTATTTCGTATAACTATAAATAAAATTAAAAAAAATATATATATATACTGTATATATATATATATATATATATATATATATATATATATATAATGTACATAACTGAAGTTAAATTTTCATTTATGCCACAATAGGAGTTTTAAGCTTATTTTAATTTAAAATAGGTTTCAAATTATTATATCAACATATGTATCTTTTACAATAATTTATATCCTAAAAATGATAAATATTGGTTCAATAGTTTTTTTTTTTATTATTATTATTTTTCCCCTAAATACTTGCCAATTGATGGAAAACTGGTCCGTAATTTATTCATATGACTTTGTGAAAAGGCCACGGCACTTGTCACTCTATTTTTCCATTGTTCCTTATTTCAATGCTAGTGATAATGAATGAATAAAGGGATCTCCCAATGGAAATCTTCCTACGTACAGTGCCACAAAAGGCATTATAGAGTGTGGGACCTTCCTGGCGCCCTAGCCATTAGCTCAGGTCAGTCCTGTATCTGGGCAGTGAGTGATATATGATGTATTTATTTCAACAGGTGTTTATTATGTTTGTTTCTCTGTCGTTAGTAGCTCTACACATCTGATGGTTACAACGCCTGACTCAAGAAAGCCCCGTCCCAGTGTGTGTTCATACACACTACTTTATAGGTACAATCGACTTTCTCTGTGTAGCCAGCAAAGCCATTAGACGTGGAACCCTGTAGAAATTATAACCAACACGTATTTCCAAACATTTACACATCAACTCCCTTTTTAACCATAGTCTGGAAAGTACTAATAAATTCCGTTACTTACTGGCAGGTGATTTTCTGAATATCTTTAAAAACCATTAATATATATATATTGCTAATATTATATACAGCATCACTCTCACGTGTGTATATAATCATTTACTACACAAAAATTGGAATGTTAAGTTGACAATTTATTAAAATGTTCATTATTTATATTTTGATTTGTTACAAACAAAAAATAGGAGAGTTTTCTTTGAAAATGAATATAGTCTAACGTGATGCCAATAAATTTAGAAGATATCAAAATGTTTCAGAATTTTAAAATATATAATTATTTATTCACGTATATTACCATTGCTAGTCATATTACAATAACAATGTAAGCTAAGTTCGGAAAAATAAACACGTGATACGATCCACCTATATGGGGAAGTTGTATAAGATTTTTTAGGCATTTAAAATGAATGAAGCTAGGTAATGACATTTATAAGATTTCCATTATAATTAATTAATTGTTACAATAGTATCTTTTGTCATCCTTCATATTTGCTTTAAAGCACGCAAAATTTGTATCAACCTTAATTTTGAACTTGAACAAACTCGTGTTCACAATAATTTTTAGCATGTTTACATTGTTAGCTTCAATATCATAGGGGGTAAAGAAACAGAGGTCGCTTTCTTCTGGCTGCAGCGAACGCCTCAGTAGCAGTTACCACTAATGTGAATCTTTATACATTTACAGTAATAGTTACTACGTTTTTCATTCAGGATTTGCAGGGAGTACTGGCAACGGTGCTGGCCCTGCCAACCGCTCAGAAAACTGGAGAACTAACTACTCGACACATATTCAGCGCACTATTGGATACGACCTCTTATCCCAGGAATGGCGCCCAGGTTGTGAGTCTTGGCCCCAGGAGCTGGTTGGTTTTATAATTCCAGTCGTTATTCATCAAGCTACGTGGTCGTCGTACCAACTACCTCGCCGGAAATGGGACTTTCCGTTGTCACCTAGAGTTAGTGTGGACTAGCGACCAACAACGAAACATTTACGAATAGGTAAATTTTAAATAAAAATTAGAAAGTCGTTAATATCATTAATTTTCACCACAAATCACATTTAAACTAAGAACCGTTTTTTTAGGTCAGTCAATTTTAAATATTACATAAAATCGTTTTGAAAAGCAAACCATCAAGAGGAAAATGATTGAAAATTATTTATTATCTCTATTTGATAAAATAGGTTTATTAAATGAAGCATAATTATTCGGCATCCCCACTCACGTACGTTAATGTAGGCCCACCCACTCATCAGTAAATTGATTACTTAGTAACAACACAAAATTACAAGAGGAATAAGTAAATGAAAATTATATATAATGATGAATATGATCTAAACTAAAAATTGAAAATAAATTTTAGTTTAATATTTTAATTTCGTGGCCACTCAGGTCTCATACAAACTATCGTAAAGTAGTCGCAAATACATCGCTACATCACTATAACTGTAAAACTCTAAACATAATAATCGATTCCAAGCTAATTACTCAATACTTGTCATACTTAACATAATTGTAAGAGACCTAGTTAAAGAGTAGAGAGTAGAGCTGCCGGGCAATACTGTGTAATCGCAAGTGATCAATGAGTGTACACTTACGCCATCCGCCCTCGGCCACTCATTACAGAGCTATTCATTATCTCAGGTTCATTTACATGATTATGTCACGTGGGGAAAGTGGAGTCCACAATGCTGTGAATCCCGGCCAGCCGGCGTCCAGACACAACAGCTGACTGTGTCAACACGCGTGTACACACTGTGGGAATAAGTTTCTTGACTTCTTTACATCTCTGGTTTTGTAATGAATGGCATAACATATTCGAGCAAATAAAACTCAGATCTGTTTGTGATATATCTTCAAAGTTTAATGCAAATATGCCATAAATTATCTCCTTTCACAATTTTAGTTTTCATTCAGTAATGTTAGTCGTCATGTTCCCTCTTGCAAAAATTAATTTAATATCACTTTTATATTTACTACAATCTAATTTATTGTACCCAGTGATCGCATCATGGGTATGGAGGACATTTTGGTCTAAAATGGAAGATATTTGTCAAACATTTATGTAAATAACAAAACTCAATATACATATATGATAAACTCTTTATATATAGCTGTATTTTACAATTAAAGGGTACAAAATACTTGGAAAAGGGTGGCAAAAGGTCAAATACAGTATTATAAAAAGGGGTCGTCACTGATATATGTAAACACATCTATACCTCTAGGCTAAAAGGCAATACCACTGACACTCACTCATTCATTCAACTAAAAAAGTAATAAGCCTACGAGGTTGAACTATTGTAGAGTCAAAGGTTGTACAAGGTTGTAGATGTGCAATAAGAAGGGATTTTGAAAAATCCTTAGTAAATCGAAGATGGCAGCCTTTTTAGTGCCAAAAATGTTAAATGCCAAAAACAGAATTTCTCTAATTAGACTGTAAATGAACTAATTCTGTGATTGGTGGCTAAATGAACGTTTCTACAGTAAAACTAACACCATTTTCTGAGAGTGATTTGAGACGATCTACAACTTTGGCCCTATGACTGTTTGCCCTATCTCACCTCCTTCATCCTTAGGTAAAGCTAGATTTTCAATTTGTACGTGTAAATCAAATTGATTAATTTACGGCCTCTAAGAGTAGACAGATTTTTCTAGACTGTGAAACTTTGTTATCTAGGAGAACATACTTTCATATAAGGGGAAATATACAATTTAATCTGAACACAAGTATAGCCAGTTCGTAGGACATAGTTAAACATGGCTAGAAACACAATATTTCACTGATTCAGAGTCAATTACCGTACTTTACGCCCTCTAAAAGTAGACTTAGTGATTTTTCCAGACTATGAAACCATGGCGTCCCATAGTACCGATTCACACAGCTCCGAAACGATGTTTTCTGTCCAGAAATTACAAAAAGTCAGATGTCCTATAAGTCCGATTTGCATAGCTCCGAGTCTCGTGAGATCGAATATGAAGTTGTCGCACAGGTCCAATTTTTTTGGAAAATCGTTGCAGAGCACCGAAAGTATTTGGTCAAAAGTCCCATAGCTCCGAATATAGGATTCGGAGTAGTACTGATTGTCATGACGCCGAAAGTGAATTTATCACCTACCTCCGAAATATGTCGGTTCTATGACACACCTGCTGAAACAGATTCGGAGATATAAGAATCAGAGCAATGGGACTGCCGAAAATATGAATGTCGCATAGCATCGATTCACCCAGCTCCGATATGAATGGGTGGGCTGACAGTTTATGGCGTGGCGACAGCTGCAAGAATAGGGCGTGGGTATGGAAGTTTTTCCACGGTTTTTGATAGCGTTCTCACAGAATAAATAATTTGTCCTGCAATCTATATGATAACTTTTCGGGACGACTAGTAAGCTAGGGTACTATACGGTTATTAATTTTTCATAAAACACATTTTAATTTCTTTGTAAGCTTTTGTTTGATTTAAGGAAATTAAACAATAGTTTAAAGCCCCACATAACACAGAAATACATAGAATAGGCATGCTTACGTCCAATTCATTGTAAGCCGTGGTTCCGATTTCGCCATTTGGGTGCCCCAAAGTGCAGCGGACGGAGTAAAAGTTTAAATGGCTCTTCAACGAACAAATCACGATTTCCATTAAAACGTCGTTCAAATTAACAAAAACGCCACTGCTGCTCTCGTATTTACTGAATATTATATTTATTATTACGTTATTTTTCGTTATTACAACCCAAAAATATTTTTGTTTATAATAAAATACAACGTTATAACGTTTGTCAACGTAGACCTTCACCCATCCACAGCTAAAGGATCAAATATACACATTAACATACAGTTCTGTATATTCTTTTACAATACACTCAACTGTAGAGTTATTAAAAACTCACACAATACAAAAACGTGCACTTAATAATGCAAAATTTAATTTAATTGAGTTTATTTAGTAATTACAAAACAAAACACATACCAGATAATCTATAGATTACACATTATATAAAGAATCAATTGAAAAAAATTATAATACAATACAGTACATAAAATATTAAAAATTAAAATACAACTGCATAGTTACATTATCGTTGAAATAATACAGAATTGAATATACTAAAAGTTAATAATAACACTGTCATAAAAATATGTAAAGGACAAACTTAGTTTGTGAAAAACAGTTAACAGCCTACAAATTGCACCCAAAAGAATAAGTTAACAGAAAACAAAATTTATAGGACAGTTTGAGGCAAGTACGAGTAGCATAGAATTTATAATTGGCTTTATTCAAGCTTATTCAAATATGGCAAGTCGATTTGAGATAGCTCACAGAGAAAAAGAAAGAGAGAAGTTGTTTATTCCTTCTCTGTTCATAGCTCAACTGGAAGTCCTCTTTAAACAATTGTACATTCGTCAATTTTCTACTCAAGTGAACAACATTATTTACAATGCTTAATGTTGATTATTTATTTTTATTTCAAATTGTTTTTTATTATAACTAATTTTTGGCAGTTATAACAATTTTAAGTACACGTATCATAAAAATATTAAACTAAAATTATTTTGGCAATCAACATTCTTAGTTACAAAATTATATATAAAACATAATTAATCGAAAGTATAAGTGAACAGTCAAGTTATCCGCTTACTATGGATCTCTATGAAGAATATAGGTGTATACAATCTGGACGACCATTCCAGCACCCATCAACTAAAAAGTCTTGGTACAATATCACCTTCAACATTTATAATATATATTTCAAGTTAACATTGTACGTGACATTTTTAGTAAATTCATTATTTGACCTCAAGTATATGTCAGTTTGATTCATTGTGATTAGTTTCTTATAAGTCTCATTTAATATTTCAAACAGGTTAATGAGAAATTAATTTTGTTGTAAACCCTTGCAAACTCGGTAACGACAAACGCTAGACAAAATTTCTTTAAACCTAAATTAATTGTGTTATTTAAGTGACACTAAAATCGTTCACTCGTAATAAATAGAATTTTCTTGTACTAGGAAGAAAGATTTAGGCGTTTTAAAAACTAGATTATCAACAAGGCGGCGATGATACCACGCCCGTATTGTACAGTCGCTAGCTCAGCTCTGGCCTCTTCCATTCTAAACACTTTTTGTCAAATACTAATAGAACATTAACTATCATTTGAAAGGGCCTAGAAATTCGAATTGCACTAAACAATGATAATTATATATAAACTGAATCATATAACATTATTGTCATATCTAAATTTAAAAACTTGTAATATCACTAAAACTAGATTATTGTAATAAAAATAAACTAGTGATTAAACTATACCAAGCACTGTTGAATGGATTAAGAACTGAACACGAACACACCTCAAAGTCAAAAGTCAACTAACTCACCTTATTTCTTACTAGAGAATCATTTCTTATCTAGAAATATCGTCGATCTATTATTGTTAACATTATTTTACGCTTGGTCTACTCTTTCCTTGAGCAGAGTATACCTTACGCGTCCAACACAGCCTCGATGTAAGCGAATTATGAAGTTACTTCATCAACTCTTCAATATTTGTCTGCATGTTTTATTAGTGACACAGTATTATTTTAGCAATATATAAATAACACAGTTAATGTTTGCTCATAGAACTTTTGTCTAGCGTTTGTCGTTTCCGAGTTTGCAAAGGTTTACAAAAACATTAATAATAATAATAATATATTTTTTATTGCATCTTGTTAACAATTGACAAAATTGTATCGCAATAGTCATTAATAAATAAAATAAAATTTGCCATCCATTCAATCACAATAACACTTTCAAACATACATTTTTTTTTTCACGCACCCAAATTCCCATTCATTCGCCAATTATACCTCCAAAATGTCCTCCAGTATCAATTTTAAAATTCAGTGGCTTCCCAATTATATGAAAAAAACTCGTCTACACTATAAAATGCCAGTTTGGCCAAACATTTCTTGAGACGGTTCTTAAACGCCTTGGGCGTTGTAGCATTTTTAATACATTCTGGGAGTTTAATTAATTAATTTCTCATTAAGCTGTTTTAATTATTAAATTAGACCTATACCAAACTAATCACAATGAATCAAACTATCATCCATCCACAAGAAACTATTTTATTATTATTATTCTCGCTACAGTGACAAGTTAAAGACGACTCACGCGCAATTTAACTCATAAAAACGTGTTCTCAAACACAAATATCACAATACAAAGCAAATGAGTTTAAGGAAAGTCTCCAGCATAATTTTTTCTTAAAGAATATAACATGGACACTATACAACTGGTTTGAAAATTATTGCTTACTTATTTGAAGTTTGACAGCAAATTAAAGCTCGGAGTTTTGTCATTTAAAACCAGTGGCGTGTGGCCATCTACCAGTACCAAAGTTATTTTATTCGGACTATAAGAGAAATTCATTAGTGAACCAAATCACCAAAAATAACTTTCTTTATGTGGACTATGTTGCGTTGCCTTTCCAGAGCAAGATAAAGGCCAAACATGGAACCTTTTGCAGTTACTAACGATCGCCTGTCAAAATGGGAGACAGAGCACCACCTCCCAACCATATCCTCTCGACTTGCAACAAATTAGAGATTACGGGTGGCCGGACGATGCGTGCTACCGATCGCCTGTCAATATGGGAGACAGAGAACCACCTTCCAATCATATCCTCTCGACTTGTAACAAATTAGAGAGTACGGGTGGCCGGACGATGCGTGCTACCGATCGCCTGTCAATATGGGAGACAGAGAACCACCTTCCAATCATATCCTCTCGACTTGCAACAAATTAGAGAGTACGGGTGGCCGGACGAGGCGTGCTACCGATCGTCTGTCAACATGGGAGACAGAAAACCACCTTCCAATCATATCCTCTCGACTTGCAACAAATTAGAGAGTACGGGTGGCCGGACGAGGCGTGCTACCGATCGTCTGTCAACATGGGAGACAGAGAACCACCTTCCAATCATATCCTCTCGACTTGCAACAAATTAGAGAGTACGGGTGGCCGGACGAGGCGTGCTACCGATCGTCTGTCAACATGGGAGACAGAGAACCACCCTCCAATCATATCCTCTCGACTTGCAACAAATTAGAGAGTACGGGTGGCCAGACGAGGCGTGCTACCGATCGCCGTCAAATTACAGGCCCCTGCCCTATCAGGCATCGACTTTGTTAGCAGCCACTGTCGACATAGTGCTGGGAAATATCCCAGTCGTGACCCGAGAGTATAGAATAACATTTGGCGAGTTATTCGTGTGAAAATACACAGCCACTACTTCTGTCGCAAAGCGTCAGTACTAGCCTTAGTACTTAATGCACTCTTTACTAAATCCCAGACACATTTTTAAGGACCACCTGACATGAGCTTTGATGGGTCCCCAACCCACCCACACAGCCAACTTACGCCTTTTAAGGGCCACCTGACGTAAGCTTTGATGGGTCCCCCAACCAATCCATACAGCCAACGCACTTATGTCTTTATGGGCCACATGACGTAAACTTCGATGGGTCTCCAACCCACCCACACAGCCAGCTTACGCTTTTTAAGGCCACCTGACGTAAGTTTTGATGAGTTCCCCAACCAATCCATACAACCAACGTACTTACGTCTTTATGGGCCACATGACGTAAGCTTTGATGAGTCTCCAACCCATCCATATAGCCAACGTACGTCTGGGCCACCTGCCATAAGCTTTTATGTGTCCCCAACCCACCCACACGTATGTCTTTATGGGCCAACTGACGTAAGCTTTGCTGGGTCCCCAACCAATGTCCACCCGAGTTTGTTTTGGTGATACTGGCTGAGGCAATTCTTAAGAACGAACTAGTGTTTTTATCTTTTTCATAATAACTATTTTGTCTACTGAGCTCTTGATGTTTTTTTAACTGTCTTTATATATTTTATTTCTATTTTTCTGTCTGTATTAAAGTGATCAGTCGGAGTGAAGCCAGCTGTGGTAGCGCAGCGCGAGTGTGGGTCGGGGTCAGGGGTCACCCCGTGAGGACAGTTTGGGGACCTCGTTCTTGCCTATCCCCCGATTTATGGGTGTCTGTTCTGTTCTACGGTCTCGAGACTCGATCAAAGTAACGGAGGAAACAGTAATAACTTATAGATGTAACGGTAAACCATCAGTGAAACCTTATCTGTCTTGAGTTCACGGTTAGAAAGGAGGAGTGCATTTGACGGACCGGTTTGTATTGCAATGACGAATGAAAACAGATGAATGTGTGTCTTTTTAGCAAGGAAGCGTCCTTTCTAAGACATACTACTAGTTATAGACGTAATTAATTATTTTAATCGCAAAGTGTGTTTCACAAGGTTAACAACTTATGTCGTCTTCATGTCTTACTTACTACCTTAATCTAAATTTAGAACTGGTTTTTTTTACCTTAACTTATAGTAATTTTAGAAACCTTAAAAATTACATGCTTATATACTACGTGACTGTTGTGAATGTCACATTTTCTTATAGTATGTCAAAAACATAGTATATAAGGCACGGAGTCTATAACCATAAACAAGCTTGTCATTTTTAAGGGTTTCTTAAATTACTATGAGTTAAGGTAAACAAAAAACTAGTTGTAAAAGAACACTAAGGTAGTAAGTAAGACCTGAAGACGACAGGAGTTGTTTAACCTTGTAAAAGTACACTAAGGTAGTAAGTAAGACCTGAAGACGACAGGAGTTGTTTAACCTTGTAAAAGAACACTAAGGTAGTAAGTAAGACCTGAAGACGACAGGAGTTGTTTAACCTTGTAAAAGTACACTAAGGTAGTAAGTAAGACCTGAAGACGACAGGAGTTGTTTAACCTTGTAAAAGAACACTAAGGTAGTAAGTAAGACCTGAAGACGACAGGAGTTGTTTAACCTTGTAAAAGTACACTAAGGTAGTAAGTAAGACCTGAAGACGACAGGAGTTGTTTAACCTTGTAAAAGAACACTAAGGTAGTAAGTAAGACCTGAAGACGACAGGAGTTGTTTAACCTTGTAAAAGAACACTAAGGTAGTAAGTAAGACCTGAAGACGACAGGAGTTGTTTAACCTTGTAAAAGTACACTAAGGTAGTAAGTAAGACCTGAAGACGACAGGAGTTGTTTAACCTTGTAAAAGAACACTAAGGTAGTAAGTAAGACCTGAAGACGACAGGAGTTGTTTAACCTTGTAAAAGTACACTAAGGTAGTAAGTAAGACCTGAAGACGACAGGAGTTGTTTAACCTTGTAAAACTTTGTGTGTTCCTTAAACACTTGAAGCATTGGAAATCTCCCATAATTGTCTACCAGTCATGAACAATCCCATGCCAACAAATAACTTCCGAATAAGAATCTTTTCATGATACCACGATTATTTTGTGAGCATGAATTTAACTACGAAAAACTACTTATTTTGCTTTACTCGTTTACTTTTTTATCTTATATTGTTGAAGCTCAAATTCCAAAGATGTTCAAAACGTTGATACAAATCATTGCATAACAATTAAGAACCTTCGTGTTTATACATTTATTCTAGAAAATTCTGCAATTAATTTCTTCAACTTAAAAAAAAAATATTGCTGTAGACAAAGATTTCCACAACAATCACTTAATAATACTGCAGGACTCTGGAGAGTGTTTACAATGAGAAAGCCCTTGGCACGCAGAGAGTAGGCTGGGTGCCAGGACCCTGAGCCATGCAAGGCCAATGGCAATACCGTCCCCCTGGCACACAAACTAAACGGACTGGACATACTCATGGCTTGAACATTTGATTTCTCTCATGGAGGAGCTTGGACTCTGTGAAAATACCAGTTGTATTTAGAGAAATATATAACAAGACGGGTGTGAAGTTTAAAAATAAAAAAGAATCGGTTTTATTATTTTTTTCTCAAATAATTTATAACACAAACAAAATAAATGTTGATATTAATCTTTATAGTGATGAATTATAATCGAAATGTGTTTAAATAGGCATATAACGCACACCTTCTTTACACAAATTTCCATTTACTGAAGTAACAGTACAGATCTTCCATCTATTTATTAAGTTTTGTTTTCAGATTCTCAGAAAGTCACATGATTGTTTAGTACTATGGATCTCCTACCCTCAACACTTGAATTACGTTGAAGAGAACGCGGATAAAGCCCTAGATAAACCCACAAAGGTTGTAATTGCACGATTTACGCATAAAATGAACCAAACGATTAGCCTAGTTTCCAGTGGAGTTTATTTTTTATTTTTATGTATTTCTTTTTTAATTTACCATTTTGGATTATTATGTAATTTATGCTGATATTATAAATAATTCAGCTAATGATGATGTGAATTTAAAATGTATTTTTCATACTGACATTTTTTAGCAAAATTAACTTGTACCAACCCTTAAAACTAGGTAAAACCAATATTAAAATGAATTGTTTAACATTTCCCGATAACCTTGAAATTTTAACTCGAGACATCTCCACTTTAAAATAAAAAGAATAGTCCTACACATGACTTGAGTCTTAGATTCCTGAACACATAATAAAGGAAAAAACGAGAATTGATAGTTCAAATGTCCCGAAAATTTTATACAAGAATGAATGGGGCATTGAACATTTATTTTAAAAAATGGCAACTGCAGACATGCATACTGACATAAACCATTTAAGGCCATCAAACATTGACTTACAAACATACATACTTAGAAGTGATAGTCTAAGGAAAAAGAAGAACGCACTGACATACATTCTGACACGAGAAAATAGAACCCAAAATATTATTGAACAAACAGAAACAATTAAAAGAAGATCCAAACTACAAATAATTGAAAAATAAATAAATAAAAAGAAAACAGAGCAAGGAAACCCCATCAAATTGAGGTAGTCGACGTAGGAGCAGTCAAATCCGCCGCTCTGGTCGTTCTGTAACATTCGAAGAATAAACACCTTATAAATCAGTGTCCGGCCAGAGTGGCTATTGAAGCAAGTAACAATGCCCAATAAATACACAATTAGCTGGAACAAGAGGCATGACGCCGGCTCACAACGCCTAGTTGGCAAAAACTGGAGGTCGTGATCATCTGAGGCGTTCGCAGAAGGCCTCCCTTCAGCAGAGGTCTCGTGTTGACGCGTTATAAACGTGTTATCTGCAGAGGCGGCAATTTCCATCCCTTTATGATCCCTATAAAACCGTCCCCCTCTTAGACACTTAGAAAGTACCAACGATTGTGGAAAGCCGTTATCGTAATGTAACCAGTGTGTCAAGCTAGTATACGCAAGGGATATAAACAAACTGGGGACTTCACTTTAGTGCCGATACAATTTTCATAATTTTGTTCCCAATTTTCTTTAAAGCTCGGGGGCAACAATTTTCTCAAGATTTAACTGTAGTGATCTAATTTGCTACGGTAACTTTTTCACACACCATCTGTCATACGCGAATCACTTCATTACATTTGACAGAAGTTCTGTATCATGACGTAGAACTTAAGTAAGGTTAGCTATAGAGTTCAAGTATGCAAGTGGATTTAAATTATTCATATAATGGCACAGCGGTGTATATATTATTCAAAACATGGGATTTACATGATCGGAAAATTGCCAGACTACTAAGTTGAGCCTTACTCGAATTTGCTTAGTCGAGAAATTCACTGGATGTATACCTGAGTTACTTAAGTAGATTTTGGAAGAGCGGAAATCATGAATGGCTGACCGTTTTCTACACCTAGATTTTTTTGTAAGTCTAACTAAAAACACATGTCAAACAATTTATTCTTTCCGGATTTGGTTGAATTGTCTATTGCGGACGCGTGAATCTCATTCAGTGGATAAGAGAATGAGAATGAGGATACCTTTGTTCACCAGTAACTCATTATATTCCTGGTAGGCCCAACGCTTTTTTATGTGTTCTTATGTAACTGTCCAGTAATCACACAATAGTTGAACCGAGGATGAACCATTTTACAGGACCCTCCCACACTAAACACTAGCGTTAAAGGGATGCTATTACAATACAGAAAAGTACCAAAGATCGAGATGTATATGATTCTAATATAGATTTGGAAGAATTGGCTGTCAGTTTGGATAGAACAATAAGTGGTAATTTAATTCTCACCAAATGTTTCATTAATCGCCAAGACTTGCTGGACTAATGCATTTTATGACCTTTAACTAAAATAGGATGTTTGATAAATAGAAACACGATCTATTTTGTTAATATGCAAGAACAATACAATTTCCGTAACGGGAGTCGTACGGAACAGAAGCGCTATCCTCATCATTTCTTAGATGAAGTCTTTAGGGAACCTAGTAAACAAACGGCTGACTTATATGACGATGGGTGCTATCAGGCACTGGTAGCACACAGCTGTTGGCTAGCTCTATTGTTCCCTTCTCATCATACCCAATGGGTACCACTTTTTACAGAGCTACTGGTAATGAACGGCTGTGCTCTTCTAAATTAGAAGCCAATTACAAGAATTACGTCGTCCAGTGAGAGTCGGTGATGGCCCGGGGACATGAAACCATACCGCTAATGGCTCCGAGTTCCCAGGTGTTCGAGTGCGAGGGCTGTAATTAGTGGGCTGGAAGGATGTCTAATGCCTAGATGTCATCAACATCAGTTATTGTGCGAGCGAAGGAATTACATGTGAATGGCGGAGGAATTCCCATTGCAGGATTGCAGAGTAGATAAAAATTGTGTAAGAATATCGATTCTACTCTGATTTTGAGTCCTGAAATAATAAAACTAAACGTCAAGATATATCAACTCGGTTTTCTCATTAATAAAGAGACGATACTTGTAGGACCAAAAATAATAGAAACCTTTGTTTCTTTATTTAACTACAAGACGAAATATTATATAAATATACTAGTGGTAAACATCCCCTAACAGTAATGGCCATGCTTTGCAAGATATTTAATTACAAGATCATTGAACATAATATTTGCCTCGCTAGAAAAAACATTGTTGGCAGTATACTTTTATAATATTCTTCAGCATGAAATAGTGATTAAAACGCTTTTTATTGCAAAATTACCTAAAAAAAAGGTAGATGTATCGGACAGGCCAGTCTCGGACACTGCGATTAAGGTAGACACCACACTTCCTTTGGATTTGATGAGGAACTTTTTGATCTCATTGAAAGACTCAGTTACGTTACTCAGTGGGACGTTTTCAATTAAAGGGTGTCTCAACCTAAGTTGAGGCAAGCTACCTGACCGGAGGGGTAGTAGACCAGGATAATGGCCGGGCCGGCCCGGCGGGTAAATCCCATTAGTCACGCGTCGCCGAATGCACCACCTAAACACGGAAATGTAAGGGATAAATTTGAAAATGTAATAAATGCGTTTTCTTATAAAAAGCGTTATACTGTATTTTTAGTCATCAAAAAACAAACAATTGTGTGTTTGTCCCATGTTAATCGGCCGACTTTCAGTGTTAAAGCTAATGATATATTTTTTCAATATATCATCGTTAAAAATTACACGTTTTATTTTTAAAATGTAAATGTATCTATGTAGCTTTATATGATGGTAATAGATAGTGTATTGAATTTGCCATTTAATGTGTGACAAACTTTCTCTCTGCGTTTCGGAACTTAAGTGATTAAGATTGTTTTGCAGGATTGAGACTGCCAGAGGCCGCATTAAAAGTTTTGGTCAATAAGTGCTTCGTCACATTTTTATTTTATTTTTTAATTTAATTTTTTTTTATTTTATAGTTTTTGTTTATTTTTATTTATTTTTTTTATTTTGTTTACTGTACACTGCTGACTTCATTATGTTACTCTGGAGGAAGGCATTCGGTCAGGATTTCCTCTTCTTCCAGTTCGCTGTTGCTCTCTGTTTCGGAATCAATAGAGTTGCCGAGGTTCACAAAAATGCGGTTTTCATCTGTAAAATTATCTACAAGGTTGTCCACAACAAATTCGCTTCTGCGAAAATATGAATCATTGAATACCCTGCGACAACGCCGTTTCCTAAATTATCGGCGTTTCCGCTGGAAGAAGAGAAAATCATGGTGGAAGATTTAGAAACTTATGTAGCGTTATAAATATTTAATGCAACTGCATTCATCAATTACATATTAACTGTTATAAATTTAACCATTGTACATGTGTAAAACTATAATGGAAAACTTTAAATATTTGAGAAGAAACAATGGGATTAAAAGTAGGCGACGAAGATATAATAGACCAAAAATTAAAATATAGCCTACAGTTAAATATACAGTTTAATTTCTACAGTTTATTTATATACATTATTATACATTTATATTTATTATATTATATTATAATATATATTTGTTGTATTTATTATATTTTATTTACATACAGTACATTTATATAAATTTTAAATTAGCCAAATTTAAATTTTAAAAATAAAACATGTAATTTTTAAAGATGATATATTGAAAAAATATATCATTAGCTTTAACACTGAAAGTCGGCCGATTAACATGGAACGAACACACAATTGTTTGTTTTTTGATGACTAAAAATACAGTATAACGCTTTTTATAAGAAAACGCATTTATTACATTTTCAAATTTATCCCTTACATTTCCGTGTTAAGGTGGTGCATTCGGCGACGCGTAACTAATGGGATTTACCCAACGGGCCGGCCCGGCCATTATCCTGGTCTACCCCTCCGGTCAGGTAGCTTGCCTCAACTTAGGTTGAGACACCGTTTAAATAAAAGAAGAGCAAGTATAGGACAGACCAGTTTAGGTCAGTGTAGCGAAGGTGGATACTGAACTTTCTTTGGCAATATTGAGGGACTTGCTGAACTCATTCAAAGACTCAGTTACGTAACTCAGTGGGACGTTTCGAGGTGAGTACTTGTACTTTCCAATTAGAAAGAGAAAGAGGTTGCCGATGTTTCGGACAAACCAGCGACGGTCACTACAGTGAAGGTGGATACTGAACTTCCCTTGGCAATATTGAGGGACTTGCTGAACTCATTCAAAACTCAGTTACGTAACTCAGTGGGACGTTTCGAGGTGAGTACTTGTACTTTCCAATTAGAAAGAGAAAGAGGTTGCCGATGTTTCAGACTAACCAGCGACGGTCACTGCAGCGAAGGTGAATACTGACCTTCCTTTGGCAATATTGAGGGGCTTGCTGAACTCATTCAAAGACTCAGTTACGTAACTCAGTGGGACGTTTCGAGGTGAGTACTTGTACTTTCCAATTAGAAAGAGAAAGAGGTTGCCGATGTTTCAGACTAACCAGCGACGGTCACTGCAGCGAAGGTGAATACTGACCTTCCTTTGGCAATATTGAGGGGCTTGCTGAACTCATTCAAAGACTCAGTTACGTAACTCAGTGGGACGTTTCGAGGTGAGTACTTGTACTTTCCAATTAGAAAAAGAAAGAGGTTGCCGATGTTTCAGACTAACCAGCGACGGTCACTGCAGCGAAGGTGAATACTGACCTTCCTTTGGCAATATTGAGGGGCTTGCTGAACTCATTCAAAGACTCAGTTACGTAACTCAGTGGGACGTTTCGAGGTGAGTACTTGTACTTTCCAATTAGAAAAAGAAAGAGGTTGCCGATGTTTCAGACTAACCAGCGACGGTCACTGCAGCGAAGGTGAATACTGACCTTCCTTTGGCAATATTGAGGGGCTTGCTGAACTCATTCAAAGACTCAGTTACGTAACTCAGTGGGACGTTTCGAGGTGAGTACTTGTACTTTCCAATTAGAAAGAGAAAGAGGTTGCCGATGTTTCAGACTAACCAGCGACGGTCACTGCAGCGAAGGTGAATACTGACCTTCCTTTGGCAATATTGAGGGGCTTGCTGAACTCATTCAAAGACTCAGTTACGTAACTCAGTGGGACGTTTCGAGGTGAGTACTTGTACTTTCCAATTAGAAAAAGAAAGAGGTTGCCGATGTTTCAGACTAACCAGCGACGGTCACTGCAGCGAAGGTGAATACTGACCTTCCTTTGGCAATATTGAGGGGCTTGCTGAACTCATTCAAAGACTCAGTTACGTAACTCAGTGGGACGTTTCGAGGTGAGTACTTGTACTTTCCAATTAGAAAGAGAAAGAGGTTGCCGATGTTTCAGACTAACCAGCGACGGTCACTGCAGCGAAGGTGAATACTGACCTTCCTTTGGCAATATTGAGGGGCTTGCTGAACTCATTCAAAGACTCAGTTACGTAACTCAGTGGGACGTTTCGAGGTGAGTACTTGTACTTTCCAATTAGAAAAAGAAAGAGGTTGCCGATGTTTCAGACTAACCAGCGACGGTCACTGCAGCGAAGGTGAATACTGACCTTCCTTTGGCAATATTGAGGGGCTTGCTGAACTCATTCAAAGACTCAGTTACGTAACTCAGTGGGACGTTTCGAGGTGAGTACTTGTACTTTCCAATTAGAAAGAGAAAGAGGTTGCCGATGTTTCGGACAAACCAGCGACGGTCACTACAGTGAAGGTGGATACTGAACTTCCCTTGGCAATATTGAGGGACTTGCTGAACTCATTCAAAACTCAGTTACGTAACTCAGTGGGACGTTTCGAGGTGAGTACTTGTACTTTCCAATTAGAAAGAGAAAGAGATTGCCGATGTTTCAGACTAACCAGCGACGGTCACTGCAGCGAAGGTGAATACTGACCTTCCTGTGGCAATATTGAGGGGCTTGCTGAACTCATTCAAAGACTCAGTTACGTAACTCAGTGGGACGTTTCGAGGTGAGTACTTGTACTTTCCAATGAGAGAAAGGAAGAGATTGCCGATGTATCGGACAGACCAGTCACGGTCACTGCGGCGAAGGTATATCACTGTATCATCAAGGATGGATACATCTTGGGTCAACCCACTTCCTCTAGTGGAGCTGTGGTTGCGGTTTTTGACTTGTTCGATCATCCCATTCTCCAACGCTCTGTATTTAGTATCTGAACCGCATCAGTCAGTTCGATGGAAAATTCGTTTGTGTAATATTTAACGATTCTTTAAAAATATAAACCACTGTTATAGTACATTAGTTTGGTTGTTGGTCATTTTTTACCAAGTAGAAATTCAACAAATGTGCTTGTTCAAGAAATTGAATTTTTCTAAACGTACATTATCAGTTTTAGTCGCTATCCTATCTAGAAACTACTTGCAATCACTATTTGTATTTATATTACATTGTTACTTATTTAAAATGCGTTAAATAAAAAGTAATATTCATTATATATTCACTCTATTTATTTCGTCAGATGTACAGCAAAGAACTTTTTTTATCAAACTAAAACTAAAGGTTATGTACTTAGGAGCAAATCAAGAATAGGAATAAACTAATCTTACTTATAAGGAATTCTTATAGACTAATCAGTATAATATTTATGAACAATATTGTGTTTAATCTACTTAGATCTACTTCGATTTTACCTACTTCTACTTCAACGTGTCGCACCAAGTTAGTGCGAGATATTCCACAAGTCGTCAATACAATTAATTAAATGAAGAGACATGTCTTTACTTGCTTAAACTTTATCGGTATGTGTTGTAGGCCTACATACATCTTAGAATATGTACTGTATACAGAAGTGACTAAAACTGTTTATGTGCTTTGAAAAACATTTACTATCCATCTATTTTTATAAGCACATTTACTAAATTCCTACCAGGTAAAGGCTTTATTAGTCCATACATTATTTACACAATGTTATATCTATATAAAGTCGCTGTTTGTGTGTTTTTTTCTGTGGTTAGAGACACATGATCATAAACTGCGGAAAGGGTATGCAAAGAATGCTGGGTCCGGAAACGTCGTAATCCAAGGTCTTCTGGGAAGTCGTCAATACTCACTGGGACTAATAACTACCTCATTTGGAGCTCACGCCTCGAGTGGAGCTGACATTAAAGTAAAAGCTCTCAGCTTTCTAACTTGGCCGATTGAAGGATTCGTATATTGCGTTTTCGTCAAAAAACAGTTGTGAGCCTTCGATTACGAGCGTTGTTTGCCGTTCCTTGCTTACCACAACATTTAATGATGTAACCAATTGGACACGTTTTTAGTATTCGGAACATTTTAAACTATACATTGAGGGAAACTTATTTTTTAAAGAAAAGCTATATAGGTAGAAAACAATTTTAATTATTTATTTTTAACTGCGATATAAAAAATTACACGTCATACTAAAAAGACTCTAGGTTGTGAATTGTAGAGACTCTAGGGAATGAATATCATTAACTATAGGGAGTAATTTGCAGAGACAATAGGCAGTAAATTTTAGAGACTCTAGTGAGTGAATATCAGGAACTCTAGGGAGTAATTTGCAGAGACCATAGGCAGTCAATTGTAGACTCTAGGGAGTGAAAATGAGGAACTCTAGAGAGTAATTTGAAGAGACCATAGGCAGTAAATTGTAGAGACTCCAGGTAGTGATAGTATGAACTCTAGGAAGTAATTTACAGAGACTCTAGGTGGTGAATTGCAGGGACTCTAGGAAGTGAATAGCAGAAACTATAGGTAGTGAATTGCAGGGACTCTAAGGAATAAGTGGCAGGGATTCTAGTTAGTAAATTGCAGGGGCTTTAGGGAGTAAGTTGCAATGAGACTCTAGGTAGTGAACTGCGGGGACTCTAGGGAGTAAGTTGCAGAGACTCACGGTAGTGAATTGCAAGGACTTGTGCCGTCAGCACAGATTATAAATATACGATCTCGCCCTCGGACAGTTCAGTATTTCTGTGCTTCGTTACTTCTGTGCCTTTGTTTTCGTTTTCGTTGTTCTGTGATTTCATTTCTGTGTTTCTTGTCTGTTTCTGATTGGCCATTCTAGCTACGCTTTTCAAACTTCATGTTCGGCAACTAGAATATTTTGGTTAAGTGTTCGTAAAAATGTTCGATTTTGTCATAGATATAGTAAAAATATTGTTTATTGATCTTTCTTGTTCTCTTTTGTGTGTTGTTTCAATAACTAATAAAGCTATTGGCTGTTTGTGAAATAGTTTTTATTTTCAGTAGGTCTAGGTTAAGCCCATGTGCCGATGTAATTGTCATCATGTATTTATATTTATTATATTATTTTGCCTTGTTAAAACAGATTTTTATTTATAGTTTAATTTTGTATTTTTGTCTCCCACAATTGTTTTATAGTAAAATCAGCATCACATTTTCTTGTTATTACTTGTCCTAATTTACTTGCTAGGTCTAGCAAATTGTTCATGCTGTTGCCTGACACTGCAAGATTTTAGTAATGTAATGCTGAGTTATGTAAAATTGTTTTCCATTGTTAATTTTTTGCTTATTTAATTTTATCAAACAGTTGTACTTAGCCTTTTTGTTACTTTGAGTAAAAACGTGTTGGTATTTAAGTAGTTTTAGTTCACCCCGTTTGTCTTTTACAAAATTACTTTTTAATGGCAGCTCTTGTTAGTATAACTAATTTTTTCCTATATCACATTTATTTATTTACTTTGTTATCTCGCTTTGTGTGAAACTGAATTAAATATGTTTTGTGCTGTGCTGTTTATTTTAGCCCTGGCTCCGGGGTCGGAGTGTGATGGACGGGCACCTGCATGGCTTCTGACTGCAGTTTCCTGGAGGCTCAGAGTGTGATACCTACGGGCTGGACAAAGCGTTCTACTCTGCAACCCAGAAGGGCAGCCACCTTTTCTCCCTTTCCACGCTGTCCATCCAACGGCCTCCAGGATGAAGACATCGTCATACAGGTGATACCCCCTAGTTTATTATTGGGCCCTTCTGGCCTCCAGCTTTGAACAATTTGAAGAAAGTGCCGTCTGTTGAACTTTATTCACCAGTGCTGTGCCAGAGACGTTTACCTTTTTGCGATAAATATAATTTATTTAGATTTTATTTTGTTTAGTTTATATTTGGGGGAGGGGTTTATTGGTAATATTCTTTTAAAGAACGGAGTTCTCGGGTATTTGTGTACTTTTAGTTCCCAATAGGAGCCGCCCTATAGCTAACAGGATCTCGGTGTAATCAGTAACTTTAAAGTATTTTTCTTATTTTTTTTAATTATTCTAAATTGGCAAACCTCAGTTTTTAGGCCCGAGACCCCGTACTGTCTGCTGCCCATGAAAATTAAAATTTGTCTTTGTATTATTTGTAGTTATGTATTAATTTATTTGTAGTTATTGTTGAGTATTGTTTTCTTGTTGATGTTTTTCTCTTGTTTATTTGTTTTTTTTTTATTTAATTTATTAATGTATATTTTTCAGAACTAAATATATATTTAATAAAAATGGTTTATTAGGCCTAATGATTGTTTGTATACGTTTAGATTGAAACTAGATTTTTCTACTGTTGCTGATATTTGTCGATCTCGTCTTTTTTTATTTATTTATATTGCCTCGAGACAAATATATTATTTGAAATATATGTGTAATTTTTGTTAAAGATCGTAACTTTTCACAAATGGTCAACAGCCCGTTGTCTGTAAATGTTAGTTTTTGCTACTTAATACTTTTTTAATGCTTATAAATTTAACACTTTAAAAATGTTTATGTAATAAACAATATTTTTTCCGTTCAACTTGTGGTTTTGTTCTGTGTCCTCCTGAGTTCGGTGCATTCACACTCACCCTCGAAGGGCCCAGTAATGATGTTATGAGGGTGGATCGCAGACTCTAGGGAGTGAGTTGAGGAAATTCTAGTTCGTATTTCTTATTTTTGTTCTTTTCCTTTACTAGATTTAAAAACTAAATATTATTAAAATATATAAATGTTAAATGCATCTAAATTTGACCACAGAGGTGCAGCCCAAAGTATCAATAATTTTGTAAAATCAAACCTTCACTGCTTTATTGTTACTCGTAAATGGTTTTGAAACGATTTTGACGATTTCAGTTTTAAAAAAGTCTTCAATGAACGGACATTTTAAACTGCTGCTTGAGAATCTGTTTTACAAACTTATTAAGGTTTATAGAATGGTAACTCTAGCCATATGGTCTCATGGTGTATTTATGGCCTGGTTTGCTCGTTTGCATTCAATGTAAATTTGTGTTGAAATCACATAGCTAAAGCTAAAATTCACACACCTTTAAGTAGGCCTACATAAAAAATTTCTTAAGTTTAATAATTACGATTTCTATTTTAATAACTACAATATTACACGTAGATTAAAATTATATCTGGCAAACATGTGAATTTTGTTATTAACTTTTCAACTTTAATTTGTTTTAGAATAGGTTTAAGATTGGTGATTGCCAACCACTCCAGCTCGATGAATGCACATTATTTAGTTAAAAATACATAAAATTTATATAAAGCTCCCAGTTGAGCTTGGGGTCCCGCAGGGTTCAATATTGGGCCTAATTTTATACATAATTTATATCAATGATCATCCACAGGGTATATCAAACTCTCTAGCTTTCACTTACGCTGATGATACTCAGATTTTTATAAAAATTGAAGTAGGATTGCTATTCTAAATAACCTTTATTTTTTTTTTTTTGAGCTCGTGTTTTTGTGTAGTTATCGACATATACATTTTTGTCAGAATGATTTTTTACTATAATTATTTTTCTTTTCACTCTTTATTGATTGATGTTTTTATATTCTGTTTGTGTTTATTAACTTAATTGAACATTACATTCTCTTTAAATTAGTGTTCCAAGCCATATTATTTTTTATTGCAACACTTGAACACCTGCCTTCTCAACCCAACATTCGATTCGTTTTAAAAAATATTTTCAATCAATGAACTGCTCATCAATGAAGAAAAAACCTTTGCTATTAATTTCCAACTCAAATTATTGAAACTGTTTTAGAGCTGACGATGCATACCTTCGACAAATGATGTTTTCATCAGCTAAAGGTAAATGTTTAGGCCTCCATATGGAGAGTGCTGAGACCTGGTGTCAGTAGCCGTCTCTACACCTTTAAACAAAGCCCACCATGCTATCCTCATCTTATCAAAGATAACATATGTACATCAAAATGCTTTTAATAGTCTACTATGCATATGTTTTCACTCACTTAACATATGGCATTATTCTATGGAAAATCATACAATAGAAAGTAGAATCAATCATCCTGCTCAGTTTTTGCTGTACAATAGTAATTGAAAAATTACCAATATTTTCCGAGCTTTCAACTCTCCACCATTTGTCCCTCCCGTCAAATATTTTCGGTCAACTAATAAATAACTTAGTTCTTAAATTTTACATGTAACGTGTAAAATACATGTAGTATATAAAAAGGAATTTAATTATTAATTATATTATAGTAAATAAGTTTGATATTCCTAGAAGTAAACAGACCTTTTAGTATCTGCCAACACATATTAAATTAATCTTTACTGTTAGAGTTTTCAAATTAAACTTACTAAGTAAATGCTCACTTATTAAATAGTTAAAATGGTCGCTGGAAGTTTTTCTGTCCCCACTCCCGGAAGGCACGGGCGTAGTTTATCTAAGAAATATAAGTAAAAAAAATCGTTCCAAAGAATTTAATTGACACAAACTTTCCCCCATATTAAACACTAAAAAATCAAAATATTTAAAATTACCAGTTTGATTCCCAAATATAATTTTTCCATAACTAAAAAACTAGTCAAGTTAGAGACATGCGGTTTTTACTAAAATATTTTAAATTGTGATTCCCACCTTTTCTGAAAATGTAATCAAAATCATTACAGCTTTTTTTGAGAAAATGTCATTTTTGTATGTTTATTGCCCATAAAATAAAAAAAACTAAAATTTAAAAAAAGTGAAAAATGGTCCTGAGATATGCTATATACACATACATACCAAATGTCATAAAAATTGATCCATCCGTTTGGTCTCCAGCGAACTGCACATACACACATTTTTTTCGAAAAAAAAAAATCTTTTTAGGTTCAGGGGACCCTAAAATGGATTTTTAGACTAACTTGTAAAAAAATATTGTTTTTATGATCACAGTACTTTCTTTACGCTAACGCATGTGGGGGAAAGTAAAAAAATAAATATACAACTGCGGCCATTGTCGTGTTAACAGGAAAAGAGAAACACAGTATAGACCTTCGGGCACTGAACGTCCCCATGCAACTCCTACCGACTAATTTTACACAGATAAAAAAATAATAATAACATCTGCCCTGACGTAAAATTTGTTATTTCAATTTTTACATTACCAGAAACTAAAATATATGAAACCTTACTTTCCCACACTTAACCAAACGAATTCCTCTAGGCTTCCAAAAAGATAATATTTCCTTTGCCTTCCTTGTCTAAAAATTACGATTTTGACCAGATGGTGATAAATTAAACATTAATTTGTATGTATTATAATGTACTGTACGGGACTGGTTGATAATTCCTTATAATTCTATGTAGATTATCTATTCCTTAGATTATCTATGTAGGCCTTTTATATAAGTACATAGATCACGTCTATTAAAATTACAGACTAGGCGAATGGGTAGTTGGTGTTGCAATTATATTCGTCGAGTCGACAGCAATCGCAAAGTTGACGGAAATGGCACAACAAAATTAAGCAAGCGTCGAGACGACCTCAAATGAAGGACATGATACCTTGTCTTTTGGCAGAAGCAGGATATTTATGGTAGAAGCAGGATGTGACAAAATAACTAATTACTTAACGTTGGAGGGGAGCATTTGGGATCAGATTACAACAGCAAAGGATTGAGGAGGTTTCATTTTTCAAATATTTTAAAAAGTTCATAGAATGAAAAACAAACATTCAAAGAACGAAGTAATACAATAGAACATCGCATGTTTGCACATGTCCCATTTTCCATCTTTATGTATTTTTGGAAAACATTATTTAATACAATAATTCGTGGAACCTTAGTAAACGTTGTCAGAATTTATATAATTAATCAACTATAAAAAAACCAAATTTTAAGTTATAACATTTCAATTGTGATTTTACATCTTAGATAATCAGTATGGATCTTATGAAAGTTACTTTGCTTTCTAATAGACTCTTTACATTTTCAAAACGTTTGACATTTCGTTATAAAACCGGAGATATCAATTTAAATTACCAGTTTCATTAGAACGTCCTATTTTGTTTTGTTAGGTTTATAAAAACTAAACACTACTACTGTTAGAAGGTATATTTTAATGTACAACCAGTTTAAAATAATAATTGGTGAACTATTCTATTTTAGTAATGAACAATAGCTTTACTTCGTTACATTTATTTAGTTAAAGAAATTAAGAAGTCAGGAGAAAAAGGGGGAAAATGTTTCTAAACTTCAATAATGCTCGTTGATATTGAGATTAAATCTGTATAACGATATTTGAATACCTGATATTGTATTATTTTTATACAGGTGAAATCTTAATATCAACGAACATGATTGAAGTTAAGAAACTTTTTTCCTTTGCAAGTGACAATGGAACATGAGGGTATTTTACTATCACCCTATAGATGACAAACCAAAAAGTAACACTCGTTGACTGAAAATAGAACGGAATATTTATTTACAAGATTATAGATTATTACAAGAAAATAGATCCGAGTCAATTGTTCAAACAAGATTTATTACAAGTGTTTTCACATCTTAATCAGTAATCATTAATAATCAATTTAAAATTTTCTATTACAAAAATATGCTATACGTTAATATAACAAAATATCAATCCACTGTGACAACCGCGTGTCTTTGGAATTGCTACATGACAACAATTTTGGTTCATCCTTTACAAAGGGAATCATTGTTCCCCAATAAATAGTTTTCAATTACCTTAAATGATCAATTATTAGAAACGCGTATTACTTAGAATTACTTTATTACACAGTTTAAATTATAGGACTATTCCTTAAATTTAAGTTTTTCTTTTAAGGAAAAGTCTCATTTTGCTTAATGAGATTTTAATATGCTAAGAATGCACGTAATTGAATTGTTACTTACGAATTTACGTCCTGTGAATGGCAGGATTTTGTGTATTTGGTTTTGAAATATATGTCATACAACTTGGAACGAAAAAGGTATTACTACAGTTGTTGGACAACAGAATGTTTGTTGTGTCCGGTCACAAAGTGAATGCAAAGCATGATGGGTGGAGATGTGAATCATGTGGTTGGACCGCAGGGCGGAGATGACTGGCAGAGACAGATCGCACAAAGTGAACGAGACGTGGCGTGGGCCCTAAACCGAGTGTGAGTAAGATGTGACTCATACTACTTTGACTATGATGGGAAGAGATGACTGGCAGACAGATCGCACACAGTGAACGAGACGTGGCGTAGGCCCTATAAACCGAGTATGAGTAAGATGTGACTCGTACTACACTTTGACTATGATGGGAGGAGATGACTGGCAGAGACAGATCGCACACAGTGAACGAGACGTGGCGTGGGCCCTAAACCGAGTGTGAGTGAGATGTGACTCATACTACACTTTGACTATGATGGGAGGAGATGACTGGCAGAGACAGATCGCACACAGTGAACGAGACGTGGCGTGGGCCCTATAAACCGAGTGTGAGTGAGATGTGACTCATACTACACTTTGACTATGATGGGAGGAGATGACTGGCAGAGACAGGTCGCACACAGTGAACGAGACGTGGCGTGGGCCCTATAAACCGAGTGTGAGTGAGATGTGACTCATACTACACTTTGACTATGATGGGAGGAGATGACTGGCAGAGACAGATCGCACACAGTGAACGAGACGTGGCATGGGCCCTATAAACCGAGTGTGAGTAAGATGTGACTCGTACTACACTTTGACTATGAACTAACTGCTACTGTGGCATTCTTTGTGGCCATAAGTAAACATCCTCTGTTTTTTTCTTCTTTTTTCTCTATGAAAGTGAATAATACTAAACGTCATATCCGGCAGTATTTTTTTCTTTTCTTAGTAATATATTAAGTTCATCCAGACTCATATAGTTCGACTTGATTTCCTCTAATATTGTTGGAATGTGAACATGAGCAGCCAATAGTGTACACTGATGATTTTGATCCTAAAGTCCTGCTGTATTTGTTAGTAATATATAAGGATCGTTCTGTATACTGACGTAGAGAGATTTTGAGATTGATAGCTTTAATATCATGGTATCATAATAGTGAGAGTTTTAATTTTTGTTTTATACATTTAGGTATATAATAATATTTAAGTCAGACTTTTTAGTTAGAAAGTACGTGTTTTAAATAACTAATTTACTATTTCTACTTGGCCACTGATCAACGTATCATTTCCAGGCAGTTCTAGGTACATTAATAACTACAACGACGAAGGTAGGAAGGTATAAATTACAACAAGAATTTTCAATTGGGAGATTAATTTTCAGAAATTATTTTAAATTACTATTATATTTGGTTCGTCTACCACTTGTACGGTACATACCTAAGAGAGGATACATACTATGAAATTTCCGTTATGTAAACAAGCGACCATGAAGTTTGCTTTACCCCTGTTTTATTCGAACAATGGATCAATTGTATTGAGGTTTTTTTCAAGCATAAAGATAAGTGCTCAGTTGAATAATTAGCGACGCTCCGCTTGCCCTGAAGAAGGCGCCGCAACAATCGTAGGTCAGGACGGTCCAACGCCACGGTTTCCTCAAATCCCTTTCTCCAAGTTACTAGTGAACTCTTCACATTTTGAAAGTAAATTTACCATATGTTGGGTATAATTTTGATGGAATCAGGTTTGGAATTTGACCCCATCAAACGGGGACTAAACGTCTGAACCATTCTAAGTTTTATTGCCGTCATCTCCCTTTATGTTATTAAAATTATTGATTTGACGATAACTCTAAAAAATGTGTAAACTTTCCAAAAGGTCGTTTTCATGCAGGCTTGTTTTGTGAGTTTACTTTTCGGCAGTATTAATACGTTTTTGATGAGATCCATATGGTGAATTCAAAGTTTGTGATCGCATGTATTTTATGAAATTCACTGAAAATTAGTTAACACGTCTGGATATTACATGTTGGTAAATTCTACAATGTTTTTTTTATAACAGTAAAGATATTATGAAGGCCATAAATTGTTTTAAAATAATTAAAGTTGTTTAATAACAAGGGGATACCTCCTACACGCTACACGTGCCAACCTCGTCATACACTGTGCTCTCCATGTAACTATTGACTACAAATAAATGTTATTGGTTAAACTGTATTAAGTAAAATCATATCATGTAAATGTATTTACAGTAGCTCACTAACTGCACTTAATTGGCACTCCACTTATAGTCTAAAACACCCAATGCTATTACTTAGCTTATTTCAAAAGTGTTAATTTCATATTTTTAATGAACAGCTGCTGATTACATACACAAATACAGACATGTATTCGTTTTTTATGTTTATCTAACCGACAGCCCTTGCTTTGCTAAGGGGTGGTTCTCTACGCTTGAATATTCTTTCCTCCGTAGTTCTCTTAAAAGTAAAACAAACACATCGATCTAAAAGTTGGAAGCCAAGTAATAGAATCATGTTAGAGTTAGTAGAACTAGTGACCAGATATACGAGTATTTCACTGTGAAAACCAAATTAGCTAAAATTTGTCTCATGTTTGTTTTTTTTTTGTTGTTTTTTTTTTTTGCATCTGCTGATTGAAACAAATTAGTAATTAATACCAATGTTATTCTTATGAATAAAAGGGGGTAATTTGACTCCATAGGAATGAAATATTGAGGAATCCTTTCTTAGTGGGTTTCTATGTTACAAAAGCTAACTTACCTCCAAATTTAATCAAAATAAGTTCGGTGATACCAGATATTTTGTGGAGTGAGTAAGTCGTTTTTTTATTTCATATATTAAGACTAGCTGACTGCCCTAGCTTCGCTACGGGGTGGTTCTCTACACCACCTATGATATCGCCACCAAACAATAACAATAATACCCAATAAAGTGCATCGCTACTTTATTGTTTATTTGCTGAACAATAACGTTGGTATTGTGAGTAAATTACTTAAATTGTCATGTTCGTCCCTAATTATGACTGCTGACTTCCACTGATGATTTTGTAACTTAATGGATAATCAATACCAGTATATCTTACCGTGAAACTCACAACACTTCTTTGTAAACAACGTTCTTAGTTTTACACTGTGGCTGAAGGATTGTTAAATTATCAGCAGAGCTAACCCGTGTGCAATAGTTAAGTCCGTAATCTAAAATCAAAGTTAGTAAAACAGGAAAAAACATTAACCAAAGATGTGCAATAGTTAAGTCCGCAATCCAAAATCAAAGTTAGTAAAACAGGCAAATAAGGGCGTGGAGCGCAATGTATAACGACCGTCACTTAAAACTCTTAAAAGTGTATCTTGGAGAATGGCTTCTGTCGGTAGGCCAGAAAGTACTCATGGCGAACCTTGCATTGCAGAACTGTTAAGAAATTTGAGTGGGGTGGGGGTAGAGGGGGGAGTATGGCATCTGCCCCTGACCACATAATGTACATCACACAATACGCATACGTGTGTTATGATGTCTGGATAGCCGAAACTAAAAATATATCTCTTTTAATGTACCTACGTAGGAGGCAACTAAAAATATTGAACGAAATGAACATCGAGCACAACAGTTTTGTTTCACATTAACACAACGTAAGCCTACTTTGAGAAGGAACAAAGTAGGGCAATTATGGCTGTATACAAATTAATATTGTAATCTTGCCATTTCAATCACACTTTTCTTGTAGTTAACAAACTTTGATTGTCAAAACATCTGAAAGTGTACTTTTAGATGCCGTAAAGTACGGCAATTGACTCTGAATCAATAAAATGTCGGGGTTCACGCCATTTTTAGGCAGGTCTGATGAACTGGTTATACATGTGTTAAAATTAAATTAAAAAATTTCCGATTGAAATCAGCTTGTTTTCTTATATAAAAAAAGTTTCAAAGTCTAAACAAATCTGTAAGTCTATTTTTAGAGGGCGCAAAGTACGGTAATTGACTCTGAATCAGTGAAATATTGTGTTTATAGCCATAACCATGTCCTACGACCTAGCTATACATGTGTTCAGATTAAATTGTATATTTTCCCCTTGGATACAGTATGTTCTCCTAGATAACAAAGTTTCGCAGTCTAGAAAAATCTGTAAGTCTACTCTTAGAGGCCGTAAATTAACCAATTTGAGTTACACGCACAAATTGAAAATCTAGCTCTACCTAAGGAAGGAGGTGAGAGATAGCAAAAAGTCATAGGGCCCAAGTTGTAGATCGTCTCAAATCAGATGCAGAAAATGGTGTTTGTTTTACTGTAGAACCGTTCATTTATCCGCTAAAGTCCAATTAGAGAAATGCTGTTTTTGGTATATAACATATTTGGCACAGAAAGGGCTGCCATCTTCGATTGACAAAAAATTTTAAAATTCCTTCTTATGCACGTCTACAATACCTTAGACACTAGAAAATTTCAGCCTTAGTACTTGAGTCTCTCTCTCTCTCTCTCTCTCTCTCTCTCTCTCTCTCTCTCTCTCTCTCTCTCTCTCTCTCTCTCTCTCTCTCTCTCTCTCTCTCTCTCTCTCTCTCTCTCTCTCTCTCTCTCTCTCTCTCTCTCTCTCTCTCTCTCTCTCTCTCTCTCTCTCTCTCTCTCTCTCTCTCTCTCTCTCTCTCTCTCTCTCTCTCTCTCTCTCTCTCTCTCTCTCTCTCTCTCTCTCTCTCTCTCTCTCTCTCTCTCTCTCTCTCTCTCTCTCTCTCTCTCTCTCTCTCTCTCTCTCTCTCTCTCTCTCTCTCTCTCTCTCTCTCTCTCTCTCTCTCTCTCTCTCTCTCTCTCTCTCTCTCTCTCTCTCTCTCTCTCTCTCTCTCTCTCTCTCTCTCTCTCTCTCTCTCTCTCTCTCTCTCTCTCTCTCTCTCTCTCTCTCTCTCTCTCTCTCTCTCTCTCTCTCTCTCTCTCTCTCTCTCTCTCTCTCTCTCTCTCTCTCTCTCTCTCTCTCTCTCTCTCTCTCTCTCTCTCTCTTCTCTCTCTCTCTCTCTCTCTCTCTCTCTCTCTCTCTCTCTCTCTCTCTCTCTCTCTCTCTCTCTCTCTCTCTCTCTCTCTCTCTCTCTCTCTCTCTCTCTCTCTCTCTCTCTCTCTCTCCTCTCTCTCTCTCTCTCTCTCTCTCTCTCTCTCTCTCTCTCTCTCTCTCTCTCTCTCTCTCTCTCTCTCTCTCTCTCTCTCTCTCTCTCTCTCTCTCTCTCTCTCTCTCTCTCTCTCTCTCTCTCTCTCTCTCTCTCTCTCTCTCTCTCTCTCTCTCTCTCTCTCTCTCTCTCTCTCTCTCTCTCTCTCTCTCTCTCTCTCTCTCTCTCTCTCTCTCTCTCTCTCTCTCTCTCTCTCTCTCTCTCTCTCTCTCTCTCTCTCTCTCTCTCTCTCTCTCTCTCTCTCTCTCTCTCTCTCTCTCTCTCTCTCTCTCTCTCTCTCTCTCTCTCTCTCTCTCTCTCTCTCTCTCTCTCTCCTCTCTCTCTCTCTCTCTCTCTCTCTCTCTCTCTCTCTCTCTCTCTCTCTCTCTCTCTCTCTCTCTCTCTCTCTCTCTCTCTCTCTCTCTCTCTCTCTCTCTCTCTCTCTCTCTCTCTCTCTCTCTCTCTCTCTCTCTCTCTCTCTCTCTCTCTCTCTCTCTCTCTCTCTCTCTCTCTCTCTCTCTCTCTCTCTCTCTCTCTCTCTCTCTCTCTCTCTCTCTCTCTCTCTCTCTCTCTCTCTCTCTCTCTCTCTCTCTCTCTCTCTCTCTCTCTCTCTCTCTCTCTCTCTCTCTCTCTCTCTCTCTCTCTCTCTCTCTCTCTCTCTCTCTCTCTCTCTCTCTCTCTCTCTCTCTCTCTCTCTCTCTCTCTCTCTCTCTCTCTCTCTCTCTCTCTCTCTCTCTCTCTCTCTCTCTCTCTCTCTCTCTCTCTCTCTCTCTCTCTCTCTCTCTCTCTCTCTCTCTCTCTCTCTCTCTCTCTCTCTCTCTCTCTCTCTCTCTCTCTCTCTCTCTCTCTCTCTCTCTCTCTCTCTCTCTCTCTCTCTCTCTCTCTCTCTCTCTCTCTCTCTCTCTCTCTCTCTCTCTCTCTCTCTCTCTCTCTCTCTCTCTCTCTCTCTCTCTCTCTCTCTCTCTCTCTCTCTCTCTCTCTCTCTCTCTCTCTCTCTCTCTCTCTCTCTCTCTCTCTCTCTCTCTCTCTCTCTCTCTCTCTCTCTCTCTCTCTCTCTCTCTCTCTCTCTCTCTCTCTCTCTCTCTCTCTCTCTCTCTCTCTCTCTCTCTCTCTCTCTCTCTCTCTCTCTCTCTCTCTCTCTCTCTCTCTCTCTCTCTCTCTCTCTCTCTCTCTCTCTCTCTCTCTCTCTCTCTCTCTCTCTCTCTCTCTCTCTCTCTCTCTCTCTCTCTCTCTCTCTCTCTCTCTCTCTCTCTCTCTCTCTCTCTCTCTCTCTCTCTCTCTCTCTCTCTCTCTCTCTCTCTCTCTCTCTCTCTCTCTCTCTCTCTCTCTCTCTCTCTCTCTCTCTCTCTCTCTCTCTCTCTCTCTCTCTCTCTCTCTCTCTCTCTCTCTCTCTCTCTCTCTCTCTCTCTCTCTTTCTTTCTTTTTTTTCTTTCTTTCTCGATCTATAAACCTTCTCAGTATTATCACAGTGGTGTTTTATTCTGTAATATTATAAACATCATTATTTACTTTCCAGCAGCTGTTAAAATTTCTTAAACATAATTATTTACTTTTAGACAGCTGTTACTTTTTGACTAATTAAAATATCTCTCAATGTTCTTACGGTCGAAAAAGTACTTTTAGGGCTTCGCGTGCCCTTCGTGGTTAAAATATTGAACAATTATTAAGACCTTATTGCACAACAACGAATAGGAGCAAATATTTTAACACCTAAAACGTTAAAATTGGCCAAGAAATAAGAGAGGAGTTTCGTTGTAAAAATTGCTTCACGTATTATATACAGTTATGTAGGCCCTACCGTATAAATATATATACCAAATTAATGTTATAACAATGTTTAGTTATATTTATTTTAGAAAAATTTAAATAATACAAAATTAATTCAAACTATAACATTTCAATCAAAATTTTGCAGTTTTTTTTTTATAAAAATAGAGAAACTTAGCCCCTCAAATAAAAAAATAGATTGTTCACTTTAGAAATAAAATAACCAATATTTGTCACAACAAGATATTTTCATGTCGAGTCTGATCGACACGTTTTCTGCAATTTACAGGTTTTGGTGACGTTATTACGTTTGCTTCCTCCCCGAAGCTCCCTGATTGATTCTCATACTTTTTGTTCGAAGCAATTTCCTTGTAGTGGAGGAGTCTACGTAAATACTTCGAGGAATGGTCTTTTCGGCCTGTTTTCGCCGCCGTATTTTGCTGAATTAAGTTCGCAGCATTTTGAAGCGTTCTTCCGCTACAGTCCGGAGTTCGGCAATTTTCCCGCGGGAAGCTTTGAGAAGTTGTGCTGTACCGCGCAGTGTGAGTGTTGTTTGTATGTGCGTGACGTTGATGTGTTGGGCAGCTACTTTGGTTTAAATCGACTGTTCACTGGAAGCAACATTCCTGAGGCAGAATCATTCATTTATACACACATAAATTCTATAAAGAATTTATAGAAAAGAATTTAATCTGAATATTAAGAAATTAAATTATCATTATTATTTGACACATTGAACAGTTTAACTTAATTTTATTCGATTATTTGAGAAAAGTTTTAAAATTTGATTTTTAATTTTAAATACATATATTTTATGTGAGTTAGTTGTTAGAGTTTAAATGCGTAATAAAACTGTAAAAATTCAAGTGGAATCACAAAGTTGTAAAGTAAACACGGGTGTATCGTCAGTAGCCAAATTATTTAGAGTCTCTATTCCTTCACTATTACACTAGCGTATAACATAAAGTATGTGTAGAGTTCCCATATTTTAAAGCTTTTTTATTTTATTATGGTTAGAAAAACGAAATAATATATATTAATTATCACCTTGTCGTTCCACAAACGAACGGAACAAAACAATAGTGTTTGTTGAAAAAAGAAATAGCTATATTTCAAGGCTCATTCCCCTCAACGTTCCACGCCATTACGACAAAGTAATGCAGAGAGCGGAGCCTTGCTCTGGATATATCGCTTTTACATGTTTCTTTCAAACGAGAATAAAACAACGTTAAGTCATTTCTTGTTTTAAATTAAGCCATGGTTAACCGCTTGCTTATTCGTGCTTTCCTAAGAATTATAATGGATTGTGGGCAACAGGCCTAACAAATGTCAGATTCCTTGTGTTTTCAATGAAAGCCCAAACTGACTATACGGCTAATTTTGTATGGATGTGATCGTCTGAGAAATGCAGAGCTTGTCCTTTATGAACCTTTACGAAATGTTTAAGTGAAAAAATTTAAGAATTTTCAGATGAAGTAGCCATACTGGATATATATCCCCTAAGAGAATTGTTAAAGTTATTTCTTTGACAATTAATTGCAGAGACCCAACGATTCGTCAGAAAATTAAAATGTTTACATCCTTTGAAAAAGCGTAAACGTTACTAGTGAATCCAACTGTTAATTTTCAATAGTAAGTTTTTTACTTCTATAATAGTTATGTAAATACAAATGAACAGTCAAAATTAAAAAAATGGATCTGTACTATTATTGGATTAAGTAACTTATACACTGTTTCACAGGATGTAAAAATAATAATTGTCCGACAAATCGTCACAGTGTTGAACTGCATTTAACGTTGCTCTTATAGGATATAAATTCACTGTGACACACGCACGCACACGCACACGCACACGCACACACACACACACACACACACACGCGCGCGCGCGCGCGCGCGCGCGCGCACAAGCACACACAGACTTATTTTTGTCTATTCAATCAACTAAAGAAGATTTGAAGTCGGAAGCTAGTTCTTCACGCCATGCATTTCATGGTGCGTTTCTGTCTGTTTTTAAATCAATGTTTTATCCCGAAGAATGAGTCTTTCTTGAATTAAATTATTGAGCAATTCGTTGTCAATCACAATATCGAACTAAAATTAAACTAGGAGTTGCTCAGATTACGTATAACACACCTAAACTATTTTTACAATACATTATGATACAGTTTTTAAGTAACTTTTTTACTGTAGAAAATACTAGGCCTAGTAGATGCTAGTTAGCTTAATTCCGACCCTATTGTGAATCAGGGTTAACAGTGGAATTAGTTGTATAGTTGCAGTTTTATTTAATTTATTTTATCGCTACATGTTATATTTTTAATTTTTTGACTTCACATAGTTACATTTACCGCAGATTAAAAACGTGAGGAGAGAAGAGGATATGTGATAATTAGGTTTAAATGACAATTTCGTAAATAGCAGTCAAATCAGACAATGCATAAACATCACTCAACCATTCAGTCTTCTTGCCAAAAACTCAAGTAATAGGCTACATCACTCTCTACGTTACAAGGTTCTTTCCAACTAGTTTTTTAACCATATCATGCACAATTAACCTAATGTTGAAGTACAATCTATTACCTTCCCCTCAGTAAACTAAAATCATATCGTGCATGTACTAAAAAATGGGCTATTAGTAAAACCATTGGAAATTAAACGTACAAACAACTGGGAGTTACACAATACAAATATGCTAACTAATAAACCTATATCTCAATTATTCTGAAAATTTTTAACCAAAATCATAACCAATTTCATTTTTTACTCTAATAAAGTGGAGTATAAAATACACGTTATAAATATTTATGTAACGTGGATTGCTATTTGTAACCAATAGTCAGTGTCCCAGCCGAATGTATATGAAACAACTATTTAATATAAATAACATTAACATTATTTTGTTATTATTATTATTATTATTAATACAACTAAACGAGGTATTCTCATACTACATGTTACTAAAATAAACACATAAATTTTATGTCATCCTATGTCATGTCATTTATGTCATGCTATGCCATCCTGGGATAGCAGTTGTCCGATATGGGGCAAGCCAACACGTTCATCAGTAGCTGTCCCAATCACATTAAACGGGACGGCCTAAACTAATAAATTATTTCATCGACCAGCTTCCCTTTCGATAGATTGAACGAGTTTTTTATAACGTTCAGTATATTGAGAGCATCTATTAAATTTAACGAATTTAGTGTATCATTTAAGAAATGCAAACATTTGCTGCTTTAGTTTCAAAACTATAAATAATCAGTTACAGATCAATGCATTTAAATAAAAGGTCATTAGGTAGTTTGTGATTTGTGATAATGAATGTTACGTAAATATATACTAAAAAAACTCAGAGTTAATTGTAATGGTATTAAATGAACAATAAATTTTCAAGTTCAAAAACCAACCCCAGGATTAGTGTTATTACAGTATAGTCATAGGAAAAAACTGAGGAACTTTGGGAGTGGCTCAGTTTTTTCGCGTATGTACAAACTGAACCATTTCTGATTTTAGCACATCTAGGACAAATTCACCCACCGACAACATGTCCCACTAAGGAATGTGACCCAGTTTGTCCGTTCACGAAAGGACCTGGGCCACCTTAGTGGCTTGCACGCTGCGGACAAAGTGTCCCAAAGACAATATGTCACACTTCTAGCTCAGTTTGTAGTTGGGACACTTTGTTGCGTCTCTCCGTTACCGTGTCACCGGTAAATAATAATCCGATCGGTAAAAAAAGTTATGTGTTTCTCAGGCCTGGGATAGCATGAATCTTTAACACTTCTTTAAAGGAACTCTCTTAGAAAACAATCACTTAGTGTTAGAGAAGAACTCTTCTTATACATACATGCATTTGACTGTCTCCACTATGATGTAGTACCGTATCGCTGTACTTAGGAGTCAAATGTTCTAGATATTTCCAGCGCTATTAAATATTCTCGATCTTCTTAAAACCTACATAACGTTAGTTCAACTAGTGTGGGAGCTCTTGGACAAGTCTAAGGTATCCGTGCAAAGTGATGTTCAACTGGTGTGGGAGCTACTGGACAAGTCTAAGGTATCCGTGCAAAGTGATGTTCAACTGGTGTGGGAGCTACTGGACAAGTCTAAGGTATCCGTGCAAGGTGATGTTCAACTGGTGTGGGAGCTACTGGACAAGTCTATGGTATCCGTGCAAAGTGATGTTCAACTGGTGTGGGAGCTACTGGACAAGTCTAAGGTATCCGTGCAAAGTGATGTTCAACTGGTGTGGGAGCTACTGGACAAGTCTAAGGTATCCGTGCAAGGTGATGTTCATCTGGTGTGGGAGCTACTGGACAAGTCTAAGGTATCCGTGCAAAGTGATGTTCAACTGGTGTGGGAGCTACTGGACAAGTCTAAGGTATCCGTGCAAGGTGATGTTCAACTGGTGTGGGAGCTACTGGACAAGTCTAAGGTATCCGTGCAAGGTGATGTTCAACTGGTGTGGGAGCTCAATTCTAAGGAATCCGTGCAAAGTGATGTTCAAATGGTGTAGGAGCTACTGGACAATTCTAAGGTATCCATGCAGGGTGATGTTCAAATGGTGTGGGAGCTACTGGACAAGTCTAAGGTATCCATGCAAAGTGATGTTCAAATGGTGTGGGAGCTACTGGACAATTCTAAGGTATCCATGCAGGGTGATGTTCAACTGGTGTGGGAGCTACTGGACAAGTCTAAGGTATCCGTGCAAAGTGATGTTCAAATGGTGTGGGAGCTACTGGACAAGTCTAAGGTATCCGTGCAAAGTGATGTTCAAATGGTGTGGGAGCTACTGGACAAGTCTAAGGTATCCGTGCAAAGTGATGTTCAAATGGTGTGGGAGCTACTGGACAAGTCTAAGGTATCCGTGCAAAGTGATGTTCAACTGGTGTGGGAGCTACTGGACAAGTCTAAGGTATCCGTGCAAAGTGACGTTCAAATGTTGTGGGAGCTACTGGACAATTCTAAGGTATCCGTGCAGGGTGATGTTCAACTGGTGTGGGAGCTACTGGACAAGTCTAAGGTATCCATGCAGGGTGATGTTCAACTGGTGTGGGAACTACTGGACAAGTCTAAGGTATCCGTGCAAAGTGATGTTCAAATGGTGTGGGAGCTACTGGACAAGTCTATGGTATCCATGCAGGGTGATGTTCAACTGGTGTGGGAGCTACTGGACAAGTCTAAGGTATCCGTGCAAGGTGATGTTCAACTGGTGTGGGAGCTACTGCACAAGTCTATGGTATCCGTGCAAAGTGATGTTCAAATGGTGTGGGAGCTATTGGACAATTCTAAGGTATCCGTGCAAAGTGATGTTCAAATGGTGTGGGAGCTACTGGACAAGTCTAAGGTATCCATGCAGGGTGATGTTCAACTGGTGTGGGAGCTACTGGACAATTCTAAGGTGTCCATGCAAGGTAGTGCTCAACTGGTGTGGGAGCTACTGGACAATTCTAAGGAATCCGTGCAAAGTGATGTTCAAATGGTGTAGGAGCTACTGGACAATTCTAAGGTATCTATGCAGGGTGATGTTCAAATGGTGTGGGAGCTACTGGACAAGACTAAGGTATCCGTGCAAAGTGATGTTCAAATGGTGTGGGAGCTACTGGACAATTCTAAGGTATCCATGCAGGGTGATGTTCAACTGGTGTGGGAGCTACTGGACAAGTCTAAGGTATCCGTGCAAAGTGATGTTCAAATGGTGTGGGAGCTACTGGACAAGTCTAAGGTATCCGTGCAAAGTGATGTTCAAATGGTGTGGGAGCTACTGGACAAGTCTAAGGTATCCGTGCAAAGTGATGTTCAAATGGTGTGGGAGCTACTGGACAAGTCTAAGGTATCCGTGCAAAGTGATGTTCAACTGGTGTGGGAGCTACTGGACAAGTCTAAGGTATCCGTGCAAAGTGATGTTCAAATGTTGTGGGAGCTACTGGACAATTCTAAGGTATCCGTGCAGGGTGATGTTCAACTGGTGTGGGAGCTACTGGACAAGTCTAAGGTATCCATGCAGGGTGATGTTCAACTGGTGTGGGAACTACTGGACAAGTCTAAGGTATCCGTGCAAAGTGATTTTCAAATGGTGTGGGAGCTACTGGACAAGTCTATGGTATCCATGCAGGGTGATGTTCAACTGGTGTGGGAGCTACTGGACAAGTCTAAGGTATCCGTGCAAAGTGATGTTCAACTGGTGTGGGAGCTACTGGACAAGTCTAAGGTATCCGTGCAGGGTGATGTTCAACTGGTGTTTGAACTACTGAACAAGTCTAAGGTATCCGTGCAAGGTGATGTTCAACTGGTGTGGGAGCTACTGGACAATTCTAAGGTATCCATGCAGGGTGATGTTCAAATGGTGTGGGAGCTACTGGACAAGTCTAAGGTATCCGTGCAAAGTGATGTTCAAATGGTGTGGGAGCTATTGGACAATTCTAAGGAATCCGTGCAAGTTGATGTTCAACTGGTGTGGAGCTATTGGACAATTCTAAGGAATCCGTGCAAGTTAATGTTCAGGGGCGAGAACTACAACTTAATCTAGTTAGTTAATCGAAAATCTTACTACACTTCCTCAAGAAACATGACAATTGTGAATGTAAAACTCTAAGTTCCTATCCTTTTTATACTATTAGCCTTACTCTCGGGAAGTTACATGCATCTAAACCATTATTAAGGTCATATTTGTATGACTTGTGCATATATTAGGGCAACTTTCATGGAGCCACTTTCCAATCCCCCAATATAATTATATCAACGATAATTAGCTATTTCACCTTATTATTTATCTGACGTATTGCAATCACTCTATCCCTCCCCTCACCCAGAATCACCAACATAATTTAAAAATATTGAATTTGACATATGAACTCATCATCATTTATTTGATATTGCAGAGCACTTACAGTTGCGATAGTCGACAGATGGGAGATGATTGCATTCGTTATGCAAGACTCCAAACATGTTTAACAATTTTAGGAAAAAGAACGAATGTGACATAACTTGTCCGATATGGGGCAAGCCAACACCTGTTACGTTCATCAGTCGCTGTCCCAATCACATTAAACGGCACGGCCTAAATTAATAAATTATTTCATCGACCAGCTTCCCTTTCGATAGATTGAACGAGTTTTTTATAACGCTCAGTATATTGAGAGCATCGATTAAATTTAATGAATTTAGGTAATCTTTGTAATAAAATGAATTAAAAGAATCCACTTATGTAAATAAATTTTAGCGGATTTCGTCAATAATAAACGACTACTGTTAGATGTATATGACAGCGACTGTTCGTCCATTACAACACGGATGGTTTGTCATAAAGGCTTGTATGACTTGAGGTCCTGATAGCATATTCACTTTTGAAATATTTTAATTCAATCAAAATTCAACATAGAAAACATATTTCGTCTGGCCTCTTTAGAAAATAAATTTAGTCTTGAGCAAATAATCCGTTTGGCCATGTAATTTTCTATTTATTTTTACAGTTTAATTTTATTTTGATGTCACACATACTATTGTTTTTTTCTTTTTACTACATTTGTATTTTGTGTTATTGTTGAACAGTTATTATGTATATATTTGTATCTATTTTTAATGAGTAATATCTAGTTAGCTTTGCACCAAGAGTAGTTTAAGTGGATTCTTAGAATCAGTTTAGTGAATTGGCCTATAATCTATGTGATTGCTGTTTTGTTGTTTGTTTGTTATTTTCAAGTAACCAATATTGATATAATATTGGCCTTTTACCCTGTATTAAAGCACTGTTCAAATAAATAAATATATACTAACAATTGTCAGAATATCATTCTTATAACTTATAATGAAAAATACGTTTTTCGCTCTTTATTCTTTGTAGAAAGTTTGATATAATTGCTTGATCGTATTCAGTAATAATACATCAAACACAGAATGTATATCATAATGAAAGAAACATAGAGTGCAGTGACTGCTGCATCCCCTCCCCCCCTTGGATGGGAAATGAATAATACTGTCCTTCACAGTCGTGTGCATGACTAGTTTTGGTTTATACGTAGTCTTTGGACATATGACTTATGACTGTTCGACTGATGCTTTTAAGATTACTTTGGCTAAACAAGATATACAATTATGTATATCTTGTTTTCACCCTAAGGCAGTTGTTTCCCAATTTGGATGAACAAATATAACTTCAACTCCGTACTTTCCTTTTCCATATTTTCTCCCTGCTTCATCCTTTAATTGTAAAAAAGAAAACTGTTTATTAAATCTCCCCAATATGTCCCAGAAACGTTTCATAAACAATTGTAACATACAACGTAACATATAATGGAGCTTATTTTCAGGATCAATATTTCATTGATTCTGAATAATATTTTCTTAGTTGAATATTGTTTAATTTAACAATTTTGCATTTATTTTCTATTTTACTTTCGATTGCCTTTTTTTTAGGTGATCTAAAGTAACATTCGTATAGAGACGATTCCTTTTGTTGTAACTAAATAGCTCATCACATTGTTTAATAACTTCTTCGTCAAGGTATGGTAAATATAGACCTCATTAACGTTAGTGGTAATACACATAAATATGAATTTTTAGTTACAAAATACGAATTTATCTAAACGCACGTAAATAAGAATTTACAATTCTCTGATTAGTGGAACAGACATAAACATGAATTTCAAAGTGAATATTTTGTTAACACGTGTAAAAGTAAATTTAAGAGGTTCTATAGCTGTCTTATAAATGAATGTGAATTCTAAATTGCGATAATGGTATCGCTCGTAAGTGTTAATTATAAATTACGATTGTGGTATCACATTTATATTTGAATTATGAATTATAGTAACGTTAACACTCGTTAATTTGAATCCTACATTACGATATCGGCAACATTCGTAAATGTGAATTCCAAACTAACTGATTGAACAGTGCTCTAGTTTAACACTCATAAATGTGAATTCTAGGTTACAGTCGAGGTACCGTAGCCCACAAAACTCATAAATAATGTGTACTTCAGGCACTATAAAGGCAACACATTTAATGGCCGGAAGCCAAATAATGTAAACAAGAGTGCTGCCTCTTATCTAAACGTTGACTATTGTTCGCACAATTTAAAAAGTTGTTGAGTTTGTCAGTGACAATGGGCCAATCAGGTGAAAGCCCTTCCGGCGTGGCGCTGGGGATGTCACTCTCCCTGCATTGGTAGTAGACTGGGTCACCGGTACAGCGCGGCCTCCTTGAGTCATCCGCGCTACTACGACTTTCACGGTGGCTCCTGGCTCAGACCACTACCGTATCAAGCAACATACGTAACTATTTATTTTACATAAGCGTACATTGTAAATAATCCTTTAATAAAAAGTTGAATCACCATAATAAAGAGTAAAAACAACCGAAAAAAGAATAACATAAACGAAAAAACGCTACACAGTTTTGTGTTAGGTTAGATATTAATACCCAGAATAGTAGAAATAGAAACAATCAAAGATAATAATATAAAAAAGAAATACTTTGGACATATAATGAAGATACATGACGACACACTAACTAAACAAATCATAACAAAATTGAGAGCACTAAAGACAAAGCCAATAGAAATACTAGAAGACATCAACAAACTTAATTTAATTGATAAATACTTAATCAATAAAACAAAAAAGTAAAGTAAAAAAAGACACCAGATAATATTCACGCACAAGATAGATACAAAACTAAAGCAGAAAGGGTATTTTCAGTAGCAGAGCTACTGCGGAGATCCCAGAGGATTAAGGCATACATCTCCAAGACATCCCACAAGACTAAAGTAATCCTAAGATGATATTAAAATTAAAAAAAAGGCTTATTCGGGTAATCACTTCTCAGAGCTTTTCGGGAAAAACTAAATTTGTTTTTTGTCAATTTTTAAGAAAGTTGTCGCAGATAAATGTGTTATGAATTATTGAACATTTTTTACAATTCAAGGTCCACTAGTCTTAAAACCGCCCATCACCTCATGTTACTATTTTTTTCTTTGTCAACCATGTAATTGTTATCTTCAAACAAACACAACATTTTTAGAGCTGCAAACTTTATCCCGTTCTCAAAAACTAGTTAAATTTAAACCACATATATAGGATAAGATTTGAATTAGAATTTGTTAAAGGTGGTACTTTGAAGACAATGTACAGTGTCCGCGGAGTGCACGTTCACTTCTCACACGACGTGATGCGTTCCCTTCCTCCATGGCTTATGGAGTTGTGTTTACCGAACAATATTCAATACAGAAACGTTTGACAAAATACTATACAACAGTTGAGTTAAGTAGATTTAGTTGAAAAACAGTAGCACTTTCTCCTACAAAAATATGTATACTTACAGTAAATAAACAGTAACTGTATCAAAAGATGTATAAATCGTGGGTCCAGTATTTTTTACAAAGGTACGGTATGTCTCTTATGATATACAGCGAGTCACACCCGCACGCTTCGCTTGCCATTCATTAGTAAAATGTCACGAGCAGTAGGGAATGGGGAGTACCAGAGTAATGTGAGGTCATTTATAGAAAACAACTAGTGCGTTATGATTCCATTAAATTTCGTGAACTAAAAATAAATATACTAAAGAAATTCTTACTTTTCTCATATATCAAACTTTAAATGAACGACTTTACTAACTTTAAAGTAACGGGTTTTGATATTTTTCTAAATAGGCCTAGGATAATACACAGTTCATCAAATAAATCGTTGGTATTCTATGTCTAGGGAGAGAATTATGTAAGATATAAAATTTAAAAGCACTTCTTTTTTACTTCTCTATCATTAAGCCGGAGAATGATAACCTGTCATTGGGGTTAAGTGTTAGAGAGGACTTTATAGTCCTAACTTCGCCCCTTTAATAAAGGCATGTTTCATTTCATTTCATTAAGCAGTGGCTAATCCCTTAGTTGCAACCTGTAGTCTTGCCATGTTAGAATGGTATCTGAGTCTTCTACTAAGAAGAATGTTGTTTAGTGCTTAGCTTAAGGAACTCGTTCATTATTTTCTACGAAAATTTCGTTTATTTTAATGTACGTAGGTTATGTGACAAAGTATATTTGTGGTAAAATAAGGACGAAGGAGTTTAGAACGCTCAGTTAACTCCGGAGGCTAAACTCTCCTGCAAAGTATTGACTGTAGAAACAAGTAGACAGTGAGCTGATATGGCTCTCGTGATGCCCGTTTTCCTATCCTATTAAATTAGTTGTTGTTATATGTTCTCTCCCTCTCTTCCTCTCTCAACCCTCTCTCTCTCTCCCTCTCTCCTCTCCTCTCCTCTTCAGCACATACTTAAGTAACTAAATCTGAGCTAATAAAACGCAAAAAAATTCGTCCGAGCACTTATTAAAAACCATCCGTTCTGTTTCAATAGTCAATGATGTAACCGAAACCAGCATTGTTTTCAACCACCAACAAAACAAGTTAAGGAAAGTTTTCAATTAGATGAGAACTTTTAGAGAAAAGTATACCTTAATCTATTACATTTTTTGACAGTCCGTTGTAGTCTATATTACTGTATACGATCCTGAGTTTGACAAGGAAACTGTTGATAAACAGTTTGTGGAAAGGTCTGGGCATTATACAATAATTCTGGACTGGTTTAGTATTGACGTGAGTGATTTTAAAAGACCTGAGCTACTTTCATTTTCATGTTAATTATTTAATAATGGTCTATCGTAAAACTAGAAAAGAGCCCTTACGTAAATATCTACGCTACAGTTTGATGACAGAATGAATATTTTAGCTGCAGCCTTTCACTGAAAGAGGCTCGGAGCACAGAAAAACTGGTCAGGAATTCAGGAAGGGTAACATGTGTTTTTGTCAAATATATTACCTCAGCAGGAGGTTGTCGAATGTAAAACATGTTAAAACTCAATACCTACTCAATACCTACTCCATTTGTCCATTACTTTATATCATCTGCATGTATAAAAATGTTGAGATAATTGGTTTGTATTGGCTATTCCTTATATTATGAAGTCTAGCCTCATTGCGAGATCGCGCAATATGTAAGCATGGTTACTGATTCTAATACCCGTCGTCAACTTTCACGTAACTCATTTATTTATCAAGAAATATGGATGATTATCAAACCTATCCAAAGGGTAATATTTAGATTGAGTTTGACTGTTCACCCCCCTCAGATAAGTAGGAAAAGTACAACTTATTTGATCTTTAATATCTAGACAACCCAGAAAGTTGCCTCTTAGTAAATGTTTGAATGTCTACCAACTCTAGAAACCCATAAAATTGTCATTTAGTTAATTATTGTTTAGACTTCAGTTGAGCCAGAAAACGACACTTAAGTAATTTGAATGTTGAGTTTTTAAATAAACTAGAGTTAGTTGTTATTGAGTGTTAAATAATATGTATCATTTACTTTTGAGACGTCGACAGAGCTTGTGTGAATATAAATTAGTTTTAATGAATGATTTATCTCAACGTTAATTAATGTTTTATTAGATGATCCGTGTAGTCTGGTTACTAACTTTACCCTAACAATTCTCAGAAAGCGTAATTTATCAATACCCCAATATTTAGGCCAAGTAGGAACCTACATTTTAACGTGGAATCTAAACTACTTATTGTAAATCTGATACTCAGTTACAAGCCTGATAGTCGGCTCTCTTCTCTAGACATCTGAACCCTGGCCACCATCCAACTCGGTCACCAGAGACCTCTCTGTAGTAGTGTCGATGCCGATGGCAACTATTGATATTTTGTTGTGCTTAAATATGTTAACATTGTCGTTTTGATGCACCCATTTTTCACAAAAGATGCAAAATCTCGTATAAATATGAAGGAGCACTGTACTTGATGAGAATGTGAAGGTACATTTACTTCTCTAATAATTTGACGAAGACACTAAATGAAATTTGTAGCAACTCTTTTGAATGTTCTATATTTTTGTTTATATTAATTACTTTTAATCATAGGAAATAAACAAAAATCACCAGGTAAATTTTATTTGCGCATAATTTTAAGTACTAGTATTACTAAGACCGCTTGTAGTTGTATTAAAGTTATGTATTGTTCCAATATTTGCTTCCATTGGATTTCTTTTTGTTGCGTAGTAAATTTGGTGATCACAGATTGTTGTAAAAGTTTATTAAGTAGACGTTTTTGCAGATTTAATACCAGTAATGTTTATCGGGATGTTTACTACAACATTTTTTGAAACTTATTGTTTACTTTAGATTACATTATTTTAGTCACGTAGTCAATTATGGCTTTCACCTTGGAAAACTGATTATGTAGGTACTTATTGACTGTTGGATGCATTTGACCTATTGAATTTTAGTTCGTAATCTGTACTATATTTACTTCTTGGACGTTAATTACGTACATAAGTTACCAAGTTGTTGAACCTTTTGTATATTGATCACGTAGTTTATATAAGTTTTACCACTTGGACGTTAATTACGTACACAAGTTACCAAGTTGTTGAACCTTTTGTATATTGATCACGTAGTTTATATAAGTATACCACTTGGACGTTAATTACGTACATAAGTTACCAAGTTGTTGAACCTTTTGTATATTGATCACGTAGTCTATATAAGTATACCACTTGGACGTTAATTACGTACATAAGTTACCAAGTTGTTGAACCTTTTGTATATTGATCACGTAGTTTATATAAGTATACCACTTGGACGTTAATTACGTACATAAGTTACCAAGTTGTTGAACCTTTTGTATATTGATCATGTAGTTTATATAAGTATACCACTTGGACGTTAATTACGTACATAAGTTACCAAGTTGTTGAACCTTTTGTATATTGATCACGTAGTTTATATAAGTATACCACTTGGACGTTAATTACGTACATAAGTTACCAAGTTATTGAACCTTTTGTATATTGATCACGTATTTTATATAAGTATACCACTTGGACGTTAATTACGTACATAAGTTACCAAGTTGTTGAACCTTTTGTATATTGATCACGTAGTTTATATAAGTATACCACTTGGACGTTAATTACGTACATAAGTTACCAAGTTGTTGAACCTTTTGTATATTGATCACGTAGTTTATATAAGTATACCACTTGGACGTTAATTACGTACATAAGTTACCAAGTTGTTGAACCTTTTGTATATTGATCACGTAGTCTATATAAGTTATACCACTTGGGCGTTATTTACGTACACAAGTTACCAAGTTGTTGAACCTTTTGTATATTGATCACGTATTTTATATAAGTTTTACCACTTGGACGTTAATTACGTACATAAGTTACCAAGTTGTTGAACCTTTTGTATATTGATCACGTAGTCTATATAAGTTATACCACTTGGACGTTAATTACGTACACAAGTTACCAAGTTGTTGAACCTTTTGTATATTGATCACGTAGTTTATATAAGTTTTACCACTTGGACGTTAATTACGTACATAAGTTACCAAGTTGTTGAACCTTTTGTATATTGATCACGTAGTTTATATAAGTTATACCACTTGGACGTTAATTACGTACACAAGTTACCAAGTTGTTGAACCTTTTGTATATTGATCACGTATTTTATATAAGTTATACCACTTGGACGTTAATTACGTACACAAGTTACCAAGTTGTTGAACCTTTTGTATATTGATCACGTAGTTTATATAAGTTATACCTCTTGGACGTTAATTACGTACATAAGTTACCAAGTTGTTGAACCTTTTGTATATTGATCACGTATTTTATATAAGTTTTACCACTTGGACGTTAATTACGTACATAAGTTACCAAGTTGTTGAACCTTTTGTATATTGATCACGTAGTCTATATAAGTTATACCACTTGGGCGTTATTTACGTACACAAGTTACCAAGTTGTTGAACCTTTTGTATATTGATCACGTATTTTATATAAGTTTTACCACTTGGACGTTAATTACGTACATAAGTTACCAAGTTGTTGAACCTTTTGTATATTGATCACGTATTTTATATAAGTATACCACTTGGACGTTAATTACGTACACAAGTTACCAAGTTGTTGAACCTTTTGTATATTGATCACGTATTTTATATAAGTTATACCACTTGGACGTTAATTACGTACACAAGTTACCAAGTTGTTGAACCTTTTGTATATTGATCACGTAGTTTATATAAGTTATACCTCTTGGACGTTAATTACGTACATAAGTTACCAAGTTGTTGAACCTTTTGTATATTGATCACGTATTTTATATAAGTTTTACCACTTGGACGTTAATTACGTACATAAGTTACCAAGTTGTTGAACCTTTTGTATATTGATCACGTATTTTATATAAGTTTTACCACTTGGACGTTAATTACGTACATAAGATACCAAGTTGTTGAACCTTTTGTATATTGATCACGTAGTCTATATAAGTTTTACCACTTGGACGTTAATTACGTACACAAGTTACCAAGTTGTTGAACCTTTTGTATATTGATCACGTATTTTATATAAGTTTTACCACTTGGACGTTAATTATGTACATAAGTTACCAAGTTGTTGAACCTTTTGTATATTGATCACGTATTTTATATAAGTTTTACCACTTGGACGTTAATTACGTACATAAGTTACCAAGTTGTTGAACCTTTTGTATATTGATCACGTATTTTATATAAGTTTTACCACTTGGACGTTAATTACGTACATAAGTTACCAAGTTGTTGAACCTTTTGTATATTGATCACGTATTTTATATAAGTTTTACCACTTGGACGTTAATTACGTACATAAGTTACCAAGTTGTTGAACCTTTTGTATATTGATCACGTATTTTATATAAGTTTTACCACTTGGACGTTAATTACGTACATAAGTTACCAAGTTGTTGAACCTTTTGTATATTGATCACGTATTTTATATAAGTTTTACCACTTGGACGTTAATTACGTACATAAGTTACCAAGTTGTTGAACCTTTTGTATATTGATCACGTATTTTATATAAGTTTTACCACTTGGACGTTAATTACGTACATAAGTTACCAAGTTGTTGAACCTTTTGTATATTGATCACGTAGTCTATATAAGTTATACCACTTGGGCGTTATTTACGTACACAAGTTACCAAGTTGTTGAACCTTTTGTATATTGATCACGTATTTTATATAAGTTTTACCACTTGGACGTTAATTACGTACATAAGTTACCAAGTTGTTGAACCTTTTGTATATTGATCACGTATTTTATATAAGTATACCACTTGGACGTTAATTACGTACACAAGTTACCAAGTTGTTGAACCTTTTGTATATTGATCACGTATTTTATATAAGTTATACCACTTGGACGTTAATTACGTACACAAGTTACCAAGTTGTTGAACCTTTTGTATATTGATCACGTAGTTTATATAAGTTATACCTCTTGGACGTTAATTACGTACATAAGTTACCAAGTTGTTGAACCTTTTGTATATTGATCACGTAGTCTATATAAGTTATACCACTTGGGCGTTAATTACGTACACAAGTTACCAAGTTGTTGAACCTTTTGTATATTGATCACGTAGTTTATATAAGTTTTACCACTTGGACGTTAATTACGTACACAAGTTACCAAGTTGTTGAACCTTTTGTATATTGATCACGTAGTTTATATAAGTTTTTACCTTTTGGACATTTCCAAATTCATTGCGCATGTTACAAATTCATTGACATATTGACAGTACCATTTTAATTTTTTTTTTAATTCGTCACATAAATATTAACAGTTGTACCTTTTTTCATCTTTGTGTTTTTGTAAACTTAAGTATTTTTGCTTAGTTTTTTAGGAGTAAAGGTAGACATTCTTGTTAAACCTTTAATAGTACACTTGTTTACTTTTAAACACTTGTTTACTTAGGTCAAACACGCCAGAGTTTCACAGAAGGTTCAGGTCTTTCCAATAGTGCACGGCTAGTTTTTGTTTCCTGTTGGCTACGTTTTTCCTTGGATATCGGGCATTCTGTAGATGCACTCTTGTGGCTCGTGGCCTTCTAGGGTCCTCCAGACGTAATGACTGACTACGCGTGCTGATAATGAATCATACTGCTGTAATTGTCCAGTAACCGGTCTGGCAGCTGGATTATAAATTGAGACAATTTTAAATGCGTTGGCTTAACTATTGTTGCAGAATAGTCCGGAATGTTTTTGTGCCAAGTGGTCATACCCAACGGTAATAAATCATTTTTCATGAACGCGTGGCGAGTCAAAGATTGACAATGGAGTTGTCCTGACACGGTGGTTGTACTCGCTCATTCCTCATTACTGGAGACTGGGATTGAAATAGATAATTGTGTTGTAAAATCAGGTGAGTTGAAGATTGACAATGGAGTTGTCCTGACACGGTGGTTGTACTCGCTCATTCCTCATTACTGGAGACTGGGATTGAAATAGATAATTGTGTTGTAAAATCAGGTGAGTTGAAGATTGACAATGGAGTTGTCCTGACACGGTGGTTGTACTCGCTCATTCCTCATTACTGGAGACTGGGATTGAAATAGATAACTGTGTTGTAAAATTAGGTGAGTTGAAGATTGACAATGGAGTTGTCCTGACACGGTGGTTGTACTCGCTCATTCCTCATTACTGGAGACTGGGATTGAAATAGATAATTGTGTTGTAAAATCAGGTGAGTTGAAGATTGACAATGGAGTTGTCCTGACACGGTGGTTGTACTCGCTCATTCCTCATTACTGGAGACTGGGATTGAAATAGATAACTGTGTTGTAAAATCAGGTGAGTTGAAGATTGACAATGGAGTTGTTCTGACACGGTGGTTGTACTCGCTCATTCCTCATTACTGGAGACTGCGATTGAAATAGATAATTGTGTTGTAAAATCAGGTGAGTTGAAGATTGACTATGGAGTTGTCCTGACACGGTGGTTGTACTCACTCATTCCTCATTACTGGAGACTGGGATTGAAATAGATAATTGTGTTGTAAAATCAGGTGAGTTGAAGATTGACTATGGAGTTGTCCTGACACGGTGGTTGTACTCGCTCATTCCTCATTACTGGAGACTGTGATTGAAATAGATAATTGTGTTGTAAAATCAGGTGAGTTGAAGATTGACTATGGAGTTGTCCTGACACGGTGGTTGTACTCGCTCATTCCTCATTACTGGAGACTGGGATTGAAATAGATAATTGTGTTGTAAAATCAGGTGAGTTGAAGATTGACTATGGAGTTGTCCTGACACGGTGGTTGTACTCGCTCATTCCTCATTACTTGAGACTGGGATTGAAATAGATAATTGTGTTGTAAAATCAGGTGAGTTGAAGATTGACAATGGAGTTGTTCTGACATGGTGGTTGTACTCGCTCATTCCTCATTACTGGAGACTGGGATTGAAATAGATAATTGTGTTGTAAAATCAGGTGAGTTGAAGATTGACAATGGAGTTGTCCTGACACGGTGGTTGTACTCGCTCAATCCTCATTACTGGAGACTGGGATTGAAATAGATAATTGTGTTGTAAAATCAGGTGAGTTGAAGATTGACTATGGAGTTGTCCTGACACGGTGGTTGTACTCGCTCAATCCTCATTACTTGAGACTGGGATTGAAATAGATAATTGTGTTGTAAAATCAGGTGAGTTGAAGATTGACTATGGAGTTGTCCTGACACGGTGGTTGTACTCGCTCAATCCTCATTACTTGAGACTGGGATTGAAATAGATAATTGTGTTGTAAAATCAGGTGAGTTGAAGATTGACTATGGAGTTGTCCTGACACGGTGGTTCTACTCGCTCAATCCTCATTACTTGAGACTGGGATTGAAATAGATAATTGTGTTGTAAAATCAGGTGAATTTATTTGAATGCATTATTCGATTATCTATTAGCCCTATATTTAATAAATAATTAATAAATGGTACAGACATTAACAAAAACTTTGATAAAATTATCTAACCAGACATCTTACAAAGTTAGTTATGATTCTCCTACTATATACAAATAGTAAGTATGTGAAACATTAATTTATTGAATTTTGAATGTTATCAATCATAATCAAAGAAAACAAAAAAGAGAAAAAAGAAACAGATGTCACATGCAACAATACTGCACTGAAAGGATGTCGAGTTAGAAACTGTGGTGTCAAGTAGTAACATGTAGATCTCCAGTTCCCCGGATGGATGGCACAGCCAAGACAGTTGTCGGTACCTCCCCTTAATCTGCTCCAAATCCTTAAGGATGAACTTAGTAATAATAATCACTACAGTTTTGTGAAGATATAAATTAGTTGAAGTCCTTTTTAACTGTCACTAAGACTTCACTGCGGCCATAATAAAGCCAAATCTGTTTCTTTGTTCTCTATACCTTAACACAAATATCCAAGTTTGGAATTCCACTTCTATAACTCAATAAAGTGTAGTCATAACTCAATTTTCCCGAATTAGAATTTAAATTTAAATTATTTGTTACCTTATAGAATTACTAGAATGTAAAATATGCAAAATTACTGTTACCTTGTTGTAGATTTCTTATAGCCAAGTAGGATAGTTATAACGCAAAAATACGTGCATTTCACTTGGCAACAGGTTTTCCAGCCAAACAAACACCTACAAGGGGTCATAGGTGGCTCTTCAGTCGATGACTCAGACCTTGATGGCCGGCGTTATGTATACAGATATAACACAGGTGTCGCAACTGGTAAATGTCGATGTCGTGATGGTGGCTCACGAGGGGCGGTGCGCCGCCTTCACACTCTCTCCACCGCCCCCTGCGGCCACTCGGACAACGCCCCCCCTGAACGGGAAACAGACCATTCAAATTTTTAAACCCTACTATTTTCTATACAATATTGTTTTACTGTGGAGTAACTGATGATAAATTGTTTTATGATAATTCCGGTGTAGTACCGTACACAAGATATTACAATGACCAATGTACTCGGAAGGACTACAGACGTTTCCTCTTACAAGTTTGTTGACTCTGCTTATAAGATAATGCAATAACCAATGGACACGCAAGGCCCATAGATTTCTTCTCTTACAAGTTTGTTGACATACTTCGATTTCTGCTTCTGGTGTTGTATCGTACGTAAGATATTGCAATGACCAATGGACACGCAAGGCCCATAGATTTCTTCTCTTACAAGTTTGTTGACATACGTGGATATCTGCTTCTGGTGTTGTAGCGTACGTAAGATATTGCAATGACCAATGGACACGCAAGGACCTTAAATTTATCCGCTTACATGTTTGTTGACATACGTGGATATCTGCTTCTGGTATTGTAGCGTATGTAAGATATTGCAATAATCAATGGACACGCAAGGCCCATATTTTTCTTCTCTTACAAGTTTGTTGACATATGTGGATATCTGCCTCTGGTATTGTACTGTACATAAGATATTGCAATAGCCAATGGACACGCAATACCATAGATTTCTCCTCTTACAAGTTTGTTGACATATGTGGATATATGCTTCTCGTGTTGTACTGTACATAAGATATTGCAATATCCAATGGACACGCAAGGACCATAGATTTATCCTCTTACAAGTTAGTTGACATACGTGGATATCTGCTTCTGATGTTGTAGCGTACGTAAGATATTGCAATGATCAATGAACACGGAAGGACCTTAGATTTCTCCTCTTACAGGTTTGACGAAAGAAGTGGATGTCCGTGTTTGCAGTGTTTCCTTCTGCCAACAACATGCTGGCCGAGTTTTTATTTCTCTCTGCCATTAAAGGGTATACCTCTATTAATGTAACAGACAGAAAAGGTATTTACTTGGACAGCTTTTTTATAACTTATTGCCATCACATGTTCTTATAACTTTTTAGTTATTCTCATTTCCCAAGTTCTGAAATTGTTGAATTTTATGTACTATCAAGGAAAAATAACTCTTGGACCAGTTTGATAACACGTGTTTAACCAGTTTTTATTTGTTGTAAATTATTGGCTATTTATTAATTTTTAATACATCTTTTAATGTTATGGCATGATAATTCTGTATGAATGAATTATATTATGAAATATAATGGGTAATTGAAAACCTAAAAACTCCTGACTGTGTATGGATTAGATTTGTTTTATATGCACGGCGTTTTCAATTCATATAAAAAAACTTCAAGAAATGGTTGCTCGTATCAAAAGAAACGTCAAACATGCTATAACTTAAGTTTGTTATAGGGGTTTGGACCGTTTTTCCTCGACAACGTATGAATATAACGTTAAAAATGTTTCTGGCGTAGGCGTAATATAATAAAAATACTGATAATAACTTGGTTCAATCCCTTTCGATTAAATTCTGCCTCAATCCATATGTGGTTTTACAATCACAATTTACAAACAAAATCTCTTTTAGATAGCTGGTCTGTCACAGACGTCTGTACTTGCTTCAATTTTTTCAACGTGTATTATTTAACCCCACTCAATGGTGGCAGTAACATTTCTAGAATAAATAATGAAACATGTATGAATCTAAAAATCAAACACTGAGTTTCTAAGTCAAATGTATTAAATAGCATTTGCATTTATTTTTTATTTCAACAACCTAATCACAAATTCTAAAAACATTATATATGCAGATGATTTGTCAACACAAGGACTTTAAAGCTACTAAAGAAACACTCTCAAGTGACCTCGCAGCCTTGAAGAATATCGTAGAAGCGATAGCTAAGTCGTAACCCATAAAAAACCAAAGTAGCCTGCTTCCACCTAAGTAACCGCCTAGCTAATACAAAATTTATCATCTTTCTAAATGGTGTATAAACCCATCGTAGTTATCAGGTACAGCACCAGGGCGCAACGTTTGATCGATCGCTGACGTTTAAAGGCCATCTTCAAAAATCAGCAGCTAAAATCAAAACCAGGGTAAATGTACTAATATTGCTGGAACATCTTGGGGAGCCAACGCACACGTCCTGCGTACAACTACTCTGTCACTGTTTTATTCAGCTGCTGAATACAGTACTCCCGTATGGCTAGGTAACGTACTTACTAAAGCAATTGATGTCCAACTGAATAAGGTCATGAGCGCTATTAGTGGCACTTTTATGGCAACTTCATTTCCTTGCCCCCGGTACTGTGCAATAAAGCTCCTCCAGGGATAAAACGTCAGGAGGTCAACATAAAGGATTCAATAAGGCCTTTAAAGCCCGCATCTCCTCATTACACAGGATCTCCCACGTCAGAAAGGTCCCAAAAAACTCAAAACCCACCTCACCTCACGTACTGCTTTACAGTTGAGCAGATCAAATTTCTCACCCAATACTATCTGGGCCATAGCGTTGAACAGTTTACTGGATTCTTCCTGGTTACCTTTTGAAAATAAATTTAAGTCCATAAGAAAGCTACTCCGGTTTTTTTTCTCTGTGGTACAATGCATAACTTTATATTTCTAAATAGTAGGCATTTCAGATTTCTAAACTAAAATATCTTTGAAAAATCTGAATATCACTTTTAAGAGTAGGCCCTACTTTAAAGTTGCAGATTTCATTACCAAACCTAAATATAGCTGCTTCAATGTTTGAATCGGACCACAAATAACAAAATGTAAGGTTTTTTGTTCACTTTTGCAAAATAACTTTTTTTTTTTTAATTATTGTGACATTCCAATCAGACAATAATGGAACATATAGCTATATTTGGTTTGAGTAATAAAAATCAACACTGTGTGTCTACTAAATGGAAACATTAAATATAAGACCCCCTCCGCCCCCATTGAATTAATAAGCATTTTGTAATAGTCTAACTTCAAAACAGAACGTATTTGCCTAAAATCAGTTGTTTCACATTAATCAATATCATATAAACATAGAAGGAAATGTCAGGATGTGGTGGTACTCCTGCAGTGAATTTTGACTGTTGGAACTGGACTGTCCTGACCTGCTTACTACTCATCTTCCGCATTTGTGCTCAAGCTTGTTTAAACATAGGATGTGGTGGTACTCCTGCAGTGAGTTTTGACTGGTGGAACTGGACTGTCCTGACCTGCTTACTACTCATCTCCCGCATTTGTGCTCAAGCTTGTTTAAACATAGGATGTGGTGGTACTCCTGCAGTGAGTTTTGACTGTTGGAACTGGACTGTCCTGACCTGCTTACTACTCATCTCCCGCATTTGTGCTCAAGCTTGTTTAAACATAGGATGTGGTGGTACTCCTGCAGTAAGTTTTGACTGGTGGACCTGGACTGTCCTGACCTGCTTACTACTCATCTCCCGCATTTGTGTTCAAGCTTGTTTAAACATCTTCTGTGCACTACAAACTATGAATACTTCAGTTTAGTCCGAAGATTACAACCATGTTTCACCACACCATACCGTCTAAGAAGAAGACGGATACTTCTCTGCTTCTTACTCCATTCTGAACGTAGGTGTTCTGTAAATCGTCTTAGGTTGATCTGTAAGCCATTTGTGCTCAAGCTTGTTTAAACATCTTCTGTGCACTACAAACTATGAATACTTCAGTTTAGTCCGAAGATTACAACCATGTTTCACCACACCATACCGTCTCTGAAGAAGACGGATACTTCTCTGCTTCTTACTCCATTCTGAACATAGGAGTTCTGTAAATCGTCTTAGGTTAATATGTAAGCCATTTGTGCTCAAGCTTGTTTAAACATCTTCTGTGCACTACAAACTATGAATACTTCAGTTTAGTCCCAAGATTACAACCACGTTTCACCACACCATACCGTCTCTGAAGAAGACGGATACTTCTCTGCTACTTACTCCATTCTGAACATAGGAGTTCTGTAAATAATCTTAGGTTAATCTGTAAGTCATTTGTTCAGACTGTCTTGTTGTATTTTATTACATTTATTGTTGTATTTATATTATTGTTATTATATTCACTGTCGTTATCAGATTTAATAATGTTATTATTTTATTTTACTTTAGTATAATTGCTGTTACTATTACTTTTCATTATTTTAGAATTTTCTTGTAATAGTTTGAATCAGTTGCAATAACTCCTATTTTGTTACAATGTTATTATTATCATTTATTTGATAGCTAAGGTATGTGTTAGTGTTTGGTTTGGACGACCACTGAGAGTTTGGCTTTTTTGAGTTTAAAACTCTTGTTATTATTATAATTATTTTTGTTTCTTTAATTTACTATATTTATTTTTATGATAAGATATACAGTACTTATTTTTGACAATAGTTTGTACAAATGGTGTATTACGTAAATAAATAGATAAAATTAAATCGTATCATTTTGAATTGATTTTGTAATGATAATAAACCTTGTTTTAGATGTCTTTATTTAGATAATTACTAGTCAGTGGAAGAATTATTATTATCTTTTTAATTTAAGTAAGTAACAAAACTAACTATCCTTTTTGTGAATTTTGTGATGTGCATTTTCCTAATGGGATTGCCAGAGAAAACGCCAGGGTATTTCCCGGTCTTCGAACTTTTATTAGACTTTACCAAAGGCTTTCAGAAACCAGTCCTCTTAAAATGTTCAGGAACGATGCGGGTTGCAATAGACAGTAGGAGCAGTAAAGTTTGACGTGCTATGATCCAAACTCAAGAACCAGTATTACAGCTGTTGCTAGTGAAATGGCCGCTAGTACAGTAGTAAAACTGTTTGGGATGTTTTACGAGAAAAAAATATATTCTTATCATTGACATAAGATGAGGAAGACAAAGGTTGTTGGAAATTTGCCATCATTACGTGAAAAATACCAATCACGACGTTTCGATTTGATAAAACCCTAATCTTTTTCAAGTGCTAAAAACTAAATTACATCCAAACAAACATGTTATAAAAATACGTTCTTAAACTAAGAAACCTATCTACATTAATAATTATCTACATTTTAACCTAGATCATAGAGTGGGGTACAACAAAATGAACTTCTACTAAATATAAAAATGTTAACTGGGTGAAATTAATATAACCAATTAGGAGCTGCCAAGATCATGATATCAACGAAAAAATGTTAAAACACAACTAAGTTAATATTCCAATCAGACTGAAATGCGATTACATTAACAAAGCATAAATAAATATATGGTTCCTGAAAAACACTATTAATTTAAAATAGTGTTTAAACATTTTTAAATTTTGTTTTATTTTGTTTTTGGCCATTAAAAATAAAATTGGCCCACGCTTTATTCCAAGAGTACTATCCAGGAAAACTTCAATATTTTACATACATTTTAAATAAGACTCAACAATACCTAAATTTTCGAAACTCAACAGCCCCGATTCTGGGCTTATGAAAATCCACACGAAAAGACTCAACGTGGGTGTCAAAACTCATACAGTACTAGGTGATTGTGTATGCAAGTATTATTCATGATCTGACCGTTTGAATGGCCCTAATTGTATAATAATTGTAAGAGAAAGTCTTATTAGAAAGAATTGTTAGAAGAGTTACAAATTGAGAATGTGCGTGCAGTATGATGGAGCACCGGCACATTTTTGTAACATTGTGCGTGACAACCTCAATGATATCTGCTGCTCCTGTTCGTTGAGGAGGTTTCCGATGAATCGTTCAGTTGTGTGTAGACGCAATCAATTACACGAAACTCTTCTTTTCCTTTAATTTATTTAAAGTAAGATACTTTAAATAAATTTTAGTTCTTTGAAATACTTAGGTTTTGGATAATTATCAGAGTCTTATGGTTACTATTAGAAAGAATTAAAATAAAGGTAATTTAAAACCCCTAATTTATTTGGTCTACTTGAATACTGAATTACGCCAAGGGTTATGTTTTACGTTAGATGTGCACCGGCTGACCTGACTGGTTAATATTTTTAACACAGGACACGGTACATAACTTCCTATTTTAAATTTAACTACAGTATACAACATACTTATTAGTTTTGAGGGAAAAAATTTCATATTTGGTAATTTTTACAGCTAAGAAAAATATAAAGTTGAATTTTATAACTCAAACCAAATGTTTCACTATCACAATGGTCCATTTTTGTATAGCTAGAGTATCACAACAAGTGTAAAACGTACAATTCGACGGTGGAAAAAAGTCATTTGTAATACAAATTGTTTTTTAATTAGCATAATACGTGTTGGTACATATACAGTACAAGTAAACACAAATTTATTACAATATAAGCACCAAATGCACAAATATATTACAATACAAGTACAAAATGCATGAATATTATGTTGATCGATTTCGGTGAACCACGCTCACCTTCCTCAGACCAGAGTGGTTCACAAAAGAAGCCTCAGACCTAGTGGATTCTTTTTTGAGCGTGGTTCACCGAAGTCAATTACCATAATATTCGTGCATTTTGTACTTGTATTGTAATATATTTGTGCATTTTGTGTTTATATTGTAATACATTAATTTGTGTTGTGTGACGTTTACTTGTACTGTAATACAAATTGAAACATTGAGACAGATTTAGTTTTTTAATCAATTAGCTAGACTAAAGTACCCTTTAAATTTTTGGAAAAAATTATTTAGATCTTTTATTATTTAAGTTTGAAGATATTTAATAGTCATCATTTTGAAAAGGATAGGTTATGAATTTAAATTTATTTACATAAAGAACCTACCTTGAAGAATGTTTACCTACAATTTGGTTGGTTTCTGCATTGATTTTACTATATGCAAATAATATAGTAAAATCAATTGTTTTGGTCAAATCGTTCAAAAGATACGGATTTTAAAAAAATCACACACAGGAAATCAGAGGCTAATATTGTTCCGTTTCTTTTTATACAAGGAACAAATTCCAAATGTTGAACAGAAATTAAGATACACCCGTATATTACAATTGGGATATAACGTGTTCAGTTCTTAATCAATTTAACAGTGCTTGGTTATAGTTTAGCCACCAGTATTTGTATTACAGTAATTTAGTTTTAGTATATTGCAGGTTTTTTTATTTAGATGTGACAACAATGTTATAGGATTCAGTGTATATATAATTATCAGTGTTTACTGCAATTCTAATATGTAGGCCCTTTAAAATATTAGATAATAGTCTATTAGTAATTGACAAGAAGGCCTTGTGTTTGTAATGGAATATAGTAGAGCTGAGCCAGTTTCTGTACAATGCGCTTTTTGATAATCCAGTTTTGAAAACTACTAAAAATGTCTTCCTAGTTCAAGAAAATGTTATTTAATAGTGGGGTACGAATTTAGTATTGTCACTTAAATAAGACAATTAATTTATGTTTCAAGGAATTGTGTCTAGCGTTTGTAGTTACCGAGTTTGCAAGGGCTTACAAAAAAATTAATTTCTTATTAACTTTTTTGAATTATTAAATGAGTCTTATACTAAACTAATCACAGTGAATCAAACTGTCATTCATCCACAAGATACACATATTATATTTTATTATTGTTATTCTCGCTACAGTGACATGTTAAAGACGACTCACACTCAATTTCACTCATAAAAACGCGTTCTTAAACACAAACATCACTATTAAAAGCAAATTAGTTCAAGAAAAATATCCAGCATATTTTTTTCTTAAAGAATATAACATTATGGACACTATACAATTAGTTTGACAGCAAATTAAAACTCAGAGCTTTGTCATTTCAGACCAGCGGCGCGAGGCCGTTCTGCCAGTACCAAAGTTAATTTATTCTGACTATAGTGTTAAAGATTTAATTTAGAATTTAACTGTTTAGAATTATTCTGTTTCTATTTTTTCTTAAAAAATATAACATGGTGGACCCTATACAATTAGTTTGAAAATTATCGCTTACTTATTTTAAGTTTGACAGTAAATTAAAACTCAGAGTTTTGTCATTTCAGACCAGCGGCGCGAGGCCGTTCTGCCGATACCAAAGTTAATTTATTCGGACAATAGTTGAAGATTTAATTTAGAATTTACCTATTTAGAATTATTCTGTTTCTAATTGTAACGCCTATTATTTACTTTAGTATGGTATCTTGACAAAGCAGAACAAGAAACTATGTACTGTACTTATAGCATAATTCGACCTGGTTGTCTGAAGCTATTATACAGCCATTGGTTTAATGTAAAACATAGGCTAATATAAAAAAATTATAATACAGGTGTCTTTACATGGAAGTATTTTTTATAAATATACTTTCTGATGAGAGAATTGCATTAAAAGAGTTTTTACACATCTTAAATTATAAAATTTCTTATTTGAAACTGGCAATTAATTAATTAGCCATCGAAATTAATAGTGAAATAAATAGACAGATAACACTGAAACCTACTCTAACACGAACTATAAAAATGATTAGGGTTATTTTTAAAAGTTTATATGATATTATATGATACTTTCGTCTGGGAATCAGTGACAAATAATTGCTCGTATAACCGACAAGTCGGGCAAGTGTGCGGTGACTTTAACGCTGGTGTAACGGTAGTGTCATAAACTGACAGTGAACATTTTTAATATTCCAATTTCATTACGTGCACCCTCCTTAATGCCTTCTGCACACTCTGCAAAGCTGTTGACCCCGCCCCTCCCAACGTACACAGGTTTGATGACTGCAGCATCTATTAAACTTACGTGGATAAATCACTCAACTAATAGGCCTATACCATTCATTAGAATTTAAAAATGTAATAGTATTTTGTATTTTACGTTTTTTTTTTTTTTTTAATTCTTTGAAACTTTAAATGCTGTCGTAAAAAGATACACCATTTCTTACGAATTGCGAACATGTAAAAAATACAGAACGAATAAATAAATGAGATTGGAAATTATGTTTATGAAAGGTAATATTTGTTTGTTATTTGGCAGTAGCCCAAATGATTACATTTCTTTATAAGTACTGAAACAATTTGTTGTTGTTTCTTTAGTTCTTCAATGTCTTTCAATAGTTTTTGTCATAATGACGAAAACTTACTATTAATTAATTAATTAACTGCTTTGAATTGGTAGCCTTGAATAAGTTAGTTAATATTCCGAAAGCTTTGTGGCATTTTCTTCAAATAAATGTGCGTATTTATTATAGTGAATAAATTACAGGATCTAAATTCAAACATACGTTATGTATGCATTAATTAATTGCCCTTTCTGAGGAACAGTTGAACACAGTTAGTAACCAGACTACACTCATCCTACACTCATATCATCATTCATATTTGCCTTAAATACGCACAACGTTGTGTCGGAGTTTCATAAGTACTGATAGTTACAGACTTGAAAGAACGCTGCCACTTGCCTAATCTTGGTTCGCGGGCGTTCTACAGGCCGTATTGTAGCGGGCACACCGGGCTATTAAGTCGCATGATAATGATGCCATTATTAAATATTTTCTATATAAGGCCTTCTTTTTACAGATAGCACAACTTTTTTAAATTGATACATTGTTTAACAAATCACTGAATGTTATTTAATTAATTTGTGAAAATTAACCTTGTACAACTATTTTTCTCAAGGAACATTACGTGAACATTTCAGTTCCACTAAACATACAACAAGTGTTTACAGTTGAAATACACATAAAGTGCTTTATTTTACTTCGAAATTTAACGTTTTGTACGTTTATAAAATACACAAAACTGTACAATATTAGTTTGTATTTAATTTTAAATGTTTACTACATAAATTTGTTAGATCACATATGTTAGTTCAGTACAAGTAAACGTCACATAACACAAATTTATTACAATATAAGCACAAAATGCACAAATATATAAATTGAGGCCTATAAATTGAGTTGTTGAACACCATTTTCCATTCTTTTGTGAATCCCTCTGGTCTGAGGAAGGTGAGCGTGGTTCACCGAAATCGATCACCATAATATTTGTGCATTTTGTACTTGTATTGTAATATATTTGTGCATTTTGTGCTTATATTGTAATAAATTTGTGTTGTGTGACGTTTACTTGTACTGTATATGTACCAACACGTATTATGCTAATTAAAAAACTATTTATATGTTAGTTGTCGTAATAAACATAAAACGCCTTCATTATCTTAGATACTACATATGACGCATGGCTGTACGCTGGATGAATACGTGTTCATTCAAGTCTATATCAGTAAGAATGTAAGAATATAGTTAGTTCTTTAAATAAAAAAGTAACACCAATACGGGGCCATTTTTTTAAATTCGGACAGTGGGGGTTTACAATACCACCGTACGTGTATGGGTGGGTGGTTGGGTCAATGATTGAATTAATGAATATCTTTATTAAAAGGTGGAGTTAGAACTTGTTGACCCCGCCCCTCTCTTCCACTCAACATTATATAAAACCATACAAACAATGTAAAAATGTAATTTCAGATAGTTAATATATGTAAAAATATAACCTCAAAAACTAGTAAAATTACTCCCACGCTTCACTATGGTATAAAAATAAACATTTTTTGTAGTTTTATTATATAAAATATGTTAACTTCACTATGGCTGACAAAAAACATGAACATCACCTCTGGCACGTGCGATCACTATATGTGTGGGTGGGTGAGTAATCACCAGTGCACGTGTATGGGTGGGTGGGGAGGTCATCTCCAATGTATGTGTCTGGGTGGGCGGGTGGTTCAGTATCGTACAAAAATATCCGTCCGGGCTGTTAAGTTGTTTGTAAGAATCTGTCAAGAACTGGCTACGGTAGTTTAAAAGTAAATCACTCATAATTAGAAAATAAGCCGTACAAGCCTTGCTAGCCCAATACCTTGTAATGATGTACGACACCGTTGCAGTGGGGCGTGGACTCCCTGGACGCCTCTAACTCCCACAAATCATCGACGATTTAGGCCCCGTACCGCGGCTGGACCAGTCGGTGTGACTTTGTGTAGAGTGAAGTTGAACGGCCCCCCTCAGTGTGGGACAAACACACGTTACTAATAGGATTACGTTCCACACGGTTCAAGAAATTAGTGTTCCGTTCCACAAGGAATCATAACATATCCTTAGTGGGGGGGGGGGAGTTGAGATATGTTATTTGATACAAATATCGGTAAGAAAAGGTGTCGTCGGAGAAAGGGACGCTTATGAAGAAAATTGGTTTCAGAAGCAAAGTACAACAACATTTACTGAACAATGTATTCAAAAGATTTTTGTGCATGATTATATTCAGCAAAAAAAGTAAATGTGCAACACTTTGTTTATAAAAGGTAATTACAGTGTATTCATCTCAACTCAACGGGCTTCTTCAGTAATATTAAATATATACACATTTAAATTGGTAATTCATTTCAAAGCTTATCATTTTATTAGCCTATGACACATGAATCAACGAATGGACTTATTAAAAGGCTAGTAAAGAGGATTAATAGACTTGGGCTGATTATATTTTCCTCGAAATTTTAAGAAAGATTTTTCTTAATGATTTTTTTACGGAATTTGTGTAATCCCACTTGACCCACATCCTTAACGTCTGGGTTATTGTCCCAGAGTTGTTTGAGAAGTCAGTGAATTATCACGCACTAAAATAATCAAATACAGGTTGAAAGCAATCTCGTACTAAAAATGTAGAGCCCTTTTATTGGAGTGTGTATGAGCATTCGTTCCCTTGTACGATTACCTAGTGCGTCTTGATCCGATTGATTCAGGTGTCTTGGTGCTTGGCTCGGGAGGTCTAAGCGCTATTTACTATAGTCACTATAGTACATTTACTGAATCTCCCGACTTTACTTCATAGCTAAGAACTACAAGGAAGTTGGGAATGCTACGACCAATGGCGTGACGATGTTAATAACGTTTTACCTGTCAATATAATAAACTGCTCGTTTGACAATATGACTTTGTCTGCGAGTAAACAGTTCATTACCACGAATTTTCTTGTTGTTTATAATGTTTTATAAATGTGCCTCAGATTGATCATATATTATTATAGAGTTGCAGACGCTTGACATTCTGTGCTCGCTGGTCAGAGGTCCCCTTAAACAGTAAGCGTACTCGTGTAGTCAGGAGATTAATTAAATTGAGTATAGATCACAATGCTTTAATCACTACGGACAGAAGTATGTAAAACAGTGTCAAACCAAAATAGGACCAATCCAATAGCCTTTCCTTTTGCTTCAAGTGCAAGTGTGCCCGCGCAGATTGCTGCTGGGGTCTGCCAGTCGAGTGTAATTTGATTCACCCGACATAAATGATAGGGCCGAGTGATTGGCCAACCCGTGTGTTGTCCGAGCCTTCTCTTAGGTCACTATTTCAGCAGAATCTATTATTCGTGTTTGGTGTTTTTAAGTCGAAATAGAGAACTGACTACTTAAAACACCAAATGTCTTACTCGTCACACATTCAGTGCACTAGTAGATGCGACCTATACTTCTTTCTTCTTTGTGACCTCAACGGACTTTGTAAACAAAGAGGAACAGAAGTACAATGAATTACTTGCTGTACAAGAGGACGTACTGAGAAGCTGGATGAACAAGCTAGACATAAGTACTTTCATGTAACAATCACAATTGTATTACAATACAAATATAATCGAATTTATCTGTTAGGCCTACTTTATAAAAATATCTTTATTGAACTAGTTTTTCCCAAATATGATAATTTATTTTCTAGAAAAATGAACATAACATGATCGATCTTGGAATTAGGAAAACATTAGTAGATTTCTATATCTTCACTTCCAAGTTGAAACTAAGACGTAAACACTTTCAATATCTGACTGCAGTTATATGGCAGTTTGAACACTATTTATGACTCCTGTCGTATATCTCCCTTGCTAAGTAATGTCTGACTTCAATTACTTTAGTACGACATTAATGTGCGCATTGTCGTGACTTTTATTTGAGAATTAAATTAATTATACGGTATGTGCTGCCAGTAAACTACAGATATAATGAGTAGCGGGCAATTTAACTAACGATCTGCGAACTAAGCCAGGAGCTGACAGATAACTAACGTGTGACCTCGTGAGTTTACCATTTAATAGAGGGGATACTGGTCGTTCCGTGTTACAACGCAGGAAGAATATTAACGGACGTATGAACTAACAATCTGTTAACTATGCCAGGAGTTGACAGATAACAAATGTGTGACCTCGTCAGTTTACCTTTTAATAGTAAACCAAAAATACTGGTCGTTTCGTATTACCATGAACGAAGAATATGAACGGATGTATGAACCAACGATCTGAGAACTGTGCCAGGAGCTGACAAATAACTAACGTGTGATCTCGTGAGTTTACCTTTGTATCGAGGGGATCTGTTCCGTCCGTGTAACCTCGCAGAAAGAATATTAACGGATGTATGAACTAACAATCTGTTAACTATGCCAGGAACTGACAGATAACTAACGTGTGATCTCGTGAGTTTACCTTAGTATCGAGAGGATACTGGTCCATCCGTGTTAACTCGCAGAAAGAATATTAACGGACGTATTCATACATTAGTAATTTCTAGGACGCCGATCGTAAATTCGTAGATATGGGCGAATATGAGGGGTGAATGAGTGTGATGAGTGAAGATGAACGAGAGTGGTCATTGTTACTATCTGAGTTCGACTTAGCTCAGAAAGGACTATTTATTAATAGCCCATAGGACCTATAGCTTTACTTAGAATCCGAACCACGTAGTGTTAGTGTGATTTTCAGCTAACTGACAAGTCTTAACACTTAGTTCTATTCCCTATACAACATCTGGACCTTGACTACCATCCAACATAGACACCACAGACGTCTCTAGTAGTGTCAACGTCGATCGCAACCATTGAGTGGACGCAGTGTCGGTATTAAGAGGACCGAGCATGGAACCTATCGCCTACAATCTCCCAAACACATTGTCCCCCCAAGTATGAACCGACGATCTGTGAACTATACCAGGATCTGACCGATAACTGACGCATGACCTCGTGAGTAAACCTTTATTTAGAGGGGATACTCCATCTCTGTTACATCGCAAAAAGAATATTATTGGATGTATGAACCGACGATCTGTGAACTACAGGCCTACCAGAAGCTGACAGATAACTAACGCGTGACCACGCCAGGATAACTTTATGTAGAGGGTATACTGGTCCATCCGTGTTACACGCAAAAAGAATATAATTGGATGTATGAACCGACGATCTGTGAACTACAGGCTTACCAGAAGCTGACAGATAACTAACGTGTGACGTCATCAGTATACCTTTGTATAGAGAGATTACTGGTTCATCCGTGTTACCACGCAAAATGAATATTAACGGATGTATGAACCGACGATCTGTGAACTACAGGCCTACCAGAAACTGACAGATAACAAACGTGTGACCTCGTCGGTATAACTTTGTATACAGGGGATACTGGTCATCCGTGTTAATACGCAAAAAGAATATTAACGGATGTATGAATGGACGATCTGTGAACTACAGGCCTACCAGAAGCTGACAGATAACTAACTTGTGACCTTGTTAGTATAACTTTATTTAGAGGGGATACTGGTTCATCCGTCTTACCACACAAAACGAGTATTAACAGATGTATGAACCGACGATCTGTGAACTACAGGCCTACCAGAAGCTGACAGATAACTAACGCGTGACCACGCCAGGATAACTTTATGTAGAGGGTATACTGGTCCATCCGTGTTACCACGCAAAAATAATATTAACGGATATATGAACCGACAATCTGTGAACTATAGGCCTACCAGAAGATGACGGATAACTAACTTGTGACCTTGTTAGTATAACTTTATTTAGAGGGGATACTGGTTTATCCGTCTTACCACACAAAACGAGTATTAACGGATGTATGAACCGACGATCTGTGAACTACAGGCCTACCAGAAGATGACGGATAACTAACGTGTGACCTCGTCAGTATAACTTTGTATGGAGGGAAAACTCGTTCGTCCGTGTTACCTCGCAAAAAGAATATTAACGGATGTATGAACTGACGATCTGTGAACTACAGGCTTACCAGAAGCTGACAGATAACTAACGTGTGACCTTGAGAGTATAACTTTGAATAGAGGGGATACTGGTTCGTCCGTGATACGTTGCAAAAAGAATATGAACGTATGTATGAACCGACGATCTGTGAACTACAGGCCTACCAGAAGCTGACAGATAACTAACGTGTGACCTCGTCAGTATAACTTTATATAGAAAGGATACTGGTTCATCCATGTTACCTCGCATAAAGTATATTAACGGATGTATGAACCGACGATCTGCGAACTATAAGCCTACCATCACCTCATGTATGGGTATGCGGGGGGGGGGGGGATCATTACCAACTTACATTTATGGGTGGGTGGGAGGGCCATAATCACTCTACGTGTCTGAGTGGGAGGGTCATAATCACTGTATGTGTATGGCTAGGTTGGGAGTTCATTACAAACGTATATCTATGGGTGGATGGGAGTGTCATAATCATGTACGTGAATGGGTAGGTGGGATATAGTCATTACCAACGTCCATGTAAGGGTGGGTGGAAGGATGGGAATAAGGGTAAGGGACGTCTCAGAAAAGAGGTCCTTTGTAACTGTATCAATTTTTTTGTATTTTCTCTTTTGTATCCTCAAAATTATTCTCATATCAAAATAAGCGCTGAGAGTATATAGTTATTGAGTTTAATTGTTTTTTAATATGTTATATCGCTAGTTTCAAATAGGAAATATCTAAAAGTATTATTACTCATTGAGTTAGTTGTCTAGAGAGTTATTAAGGCAGTTAGAATGTGAGGAGACTCATAACTTTCATGTAAGCAATAATAGTAAAGTGTCTGTTACTAATTGTTCCTAAACTTATAGATAAGTCCTTGCTAATTTATTATCTTGGTGAAGTTCTAAAACTAAATTTCTAAATTTCTACAAATATCAATGGAACCACCGTATAACTTTAAACCCATATAATATACAATTGGACTATTATAATTCTTGTTTAAATAAATATGATGAGACAAATGTCCGTTTATTGTATTCCTCCGTTAGTCATTTTCACACTGGCGCAGTACGTCACGGAAGGCATACGTGTCATTGTTACCAACAGTAAGGTCAACAACTCCGAGCACCGCTCACGTCGGTGGCTCTGGTCGCGTAATTTCCTCTCGTGCCAACAATGGGCTGCCGTAGAAAAACACCCCTCATATCAGATCTGCGTAGCATACACTTCCTGGCCATACAGTTAGGATGGCATTAGTCTCGACCTCAGGACTATTGTGAGCATAAACTATTTTATCATAGTTTTCCTCTGTCCACCAGTCTACTTTACAACATTTTACTTATTTAAAAAACTGGATTACAAGAATAAGTAGAAATCGTACTAGATGTTTATAAAAAAAATACAAAATATTAATTATGTTTCCATCCTTCCTCATAAAATGTTAGCTACTTTTTTCTAATCCAAACCTCATAAAAACGTATGTGTTTTACTTGACATATGGGTATAATAATAGTATAAAAACTAACCAACTGTAGGCGCAGAATTTATGTGCACTCGAGTTTGAAGATTATTTTCTAAGAAACTAAGAGACCTATGAAAGCTCTAATCGAACCTTTTTTCCTTGTTTAATCGTTCATTATGAAATATGAACAGCAACATTTTATTATAAGTTCTAACAATTTTCATCTTAGTTGAAAAAAGTACCGGAATTCCAACTAGTTTTCACTGTAAATCAAATTTACACCGTTATTACTCAAAAAACCCGTCATATAGCTCATTTATATTTTAATACGTGGGTGATAGGAATGTTTCTCTAAGTGTTTTCAAGAAAAACGTTGTTACCAATTACGTGAAACACTATTTTCTTGGGTTCTATAGATCGTAAAATTAGTTATTTGGTCTTGTTGTAATCTTTATAACATATATAGTTACGATACATCATTTTCATATGTGTAAGTAAATGCAATATTGATTTAAGTACATTTTAATTGATCAATTTAAAGTTATTTTATATTGATTTAAAATAACTGCATTTACTTACACATATGAAAATGATGTATCGTAACTATGTATGTAATAAGGACTGCAACAAGACCAAATAATTAATTTTACGATCTATAGAACCTAAGAAAACAGTGTTTCATGTAATTGATAAGAACGTTTTTCTTGAAAACATAAAATCCTACAGTTTATGAAACTTATAGGAAATATTCCTATCATCCACGTGTCAAAATATAATAGCGCTATCTGAACGGATTTTTTAGTAATAACTGTGTAAATTTGATGTACAGTGAAAACTAGTTAAAATTCCGGTACTTTTTTTGTTCCAACTAAGATGAACATTGTTAGAATGTATAATAATATTTATAAATTCATATGTCATAATGAGCAATTAAACAAGGAAAACAATGATATGATTGAAGTGTTCATAGGCCTCTTAGTTTCTTAAAAAACAACCTTCAAACTCGGGTGCATATAAATTATGCGCCGACTGTAGCCACTATTTTAATAGATTGAAATTTTCCTGCTGTTAGTGCTAGTTAATTTTTATTAAATTTAAAGTTTCTTGCTTGCTTAGATTGAACTGAGTAAGTTTCCTGGAAATGGTTCAATCACGTGTATGAGTGTCACTATTACTTAGAGCCTCGCACCTTGTAGGAATCTATCATGTTAGATAGAACTGAGTAAGTATTCCTGAAATGGTTCAATGACGTGTATGAGTGTCACTATTACTTAGAGCCTCGCACCTGGTAGGAATCTATCATGTTAGATAGAACTGAGTAAGTATTCTTGAAATGGTTCAATCACGTGTATGAGTGTCACTATTACTTAGAGCCTCGCACCTTGTAGGAATCTATCATGATATGAATGTAAATGACATACAATATTTATTGTTTATATACAAGTGACATTGTAGTATCAAAGGTGAAATATTGTTCTCTCTCAATTTTGATATATATATTCAAATACACAGGAAAAGGAAATTACTACACCGTGATCATACAAATTGTCGTTAGTGTAAATACAAATTCAATAAAAAAATATAAAAAAAAACCAATGAAAAACTTCCTAAATTATTCAATCTTACTAAATCCACGCCTTCTTATGTTTCGAAGGCATATGAGAAAGCGGACAATTGTCTGCAGTGGCCTCACGGTTGGGCCTCATATTAGCCAAATACCACTGACTGACTGATTTCTCAAAAACCAAAAAACCTAAGAATGTGAAACTTGGCATAATTATTCTTCGTATATTCTTGGTGTAGACGCAGACTAAGAATGGATTCTGATAAATTCTTCGTAGTTCTGTAATGGCAGCAGTTTTAGTGAGGAATATTTGAAATGTCAAAAACAGTAGTCTCAGAGTCTCAGGAGTCTCAGAGAAACCACTGAGGATGCCACATCACAGTATGGGCGAAACTTCTGGTCATCTTGTAAATATTGTAGATAGTACCTTGATGCGGTTGTCACCGGAAACTGTAGATTATAGTTATGACACCGGCCGCCTAAACCTAAGTTCTAAGATGTCAAAAACAGTGTTTATTTAGACACGGAATTGCTGCTGCTAACGGAATTGTCCTATTGAAAAATAACTATCATTTTTAGTAGTAGATTTGTGACGATCTACAACTTTGTTCCTAAGTCTTTTTACTCTCTCTCATTTTCTAGGCAGAGCTAGATATTTAATTTGTGCGTGTGACTCAACACACTTACTTTACGAATTCTGAACGCAAACCTATATGCTTTTATTTGGTAGTAGCGTAGTTGGTTCAATCCCAGCTTCATGTGCTAAAGGTTCTCAATTCGATTCCAATCAGAGTCAATACATTTTGAGAAGGATCAGCTGATAATCACCGGCTGTTCATTTGTCATTGGGCTATTAATTAATGACACTTTCTAAGGAATAGTCGGCCTTAGTTTGTAACAATGACTACATTCGCTCATCTACACTCATCACACTCATTCGAAATCCATATTCGCCCATATCTAGACGATCGGCGTCTTATGAATAAATAAATAAAAAATAAATTAATAAATAAATAAATGTATCAACAAAAACTCTTAGATCTTATGAAACAAATATAACTTTGCAAGAAAAAAGAAAAATATGTAGAATTAAAACAGTCTTCACACCGCACGGAACGTATAAACATGGCGAGATTCCACTGATGCAGGCACAATTGCTACCTTGAATAGACGTACGGATTTTTGTAGACTCTATAACTTTATTATTTAGAATAACAAACTGATTTTAATCGGAAAGTTGCCAAAATAAATTTAACACTGCCATTGCCTGCTCATAAGACTAAACATGGTAAAAGACCTGATATTCCACTGATTCAGACATTTCCCTACTTTGCGCCCCCAATAGATACTTTGTTATCTTAGAGAACAAATTAATTTTAACCAGACAATTTCAAAACTCATTTTTATCCAGCCATATCCATCGATCTATATAATACAACTGGATTGCCGGCTGAGTGTCGGGTACGCGGTCCGATCGGCTAGGGCTAGACAACCCGCTCGACTGGTGGGACTCGTCAGGAGTAATTACTGTACATTGACAATCCCATAAGGCATACTTTCTTAGCGTTATTATTTAGAGTCCATATAACATGCTATGTTAGTATTATATTATCCTATTATCAGTTTAATGTTTATACAATATACCTGGATATTTATTTACTCTAAAATAAATAGTTTAAGTAAAGAACGCTTTCTTTAATGGCAAACACTTTATTTACTGTACCACTTTAACACAGGTGAATAGTATATTAAAATGTTACATACAATGAAAATTATCAATTTTTACTTTTTCTATTTACTTAACTACAACAATCATCTTGCACGTTATTACAGTTAGATATTTTTATTTAGTTTTAGTCGTAGCCATTGTTTGTTGGTAATTAATGCATTGGGTTTTTTTGTTTTTAGCAATGTGGATACAAAACATTCTACATATCGTGAATGATATATATTTTATTATCTTAACTATATAACTATCTTCAACAATAACATGGCCTATAAATTTATTGCTTTAAAACTCCCCCTATAACAGTTAATCCCACCCTAATGTAAATCTGGAACACGCGTTCTGTATTTAGTTATATATTTGCACTATATACACTTAGGCCTACATGTATATTATATTTTGTCTTTTTCATATTGTCAGTGCTGTTAAGTGAATCCGACAATACTCATATTGTCATACTTCATAGTCCGAACTTTGACTCTAAATAAGAGCATTTTCATTGTCATATTTATTATTATTCCTATTCAGCTATATATTAACTGTGTTCGCCAAATATTATTAAATAGCTCTTCGCCTGTAATTTCAACAGGTGAAATTGATAATATCAATATTACTTACAACAAACCATGCAGACTGATTATGAAATCAGATAACATGAGGTATTCATTATTTTACTGCAGCAGTTTTAATGTTAAAAAGATCAATAACAATGGATCTTAAAAAATTAAAGTTAGACAATTTAAATTGAATGTGATGGATTATAATATATTTAACTTTGCTTTAGAACAGTAGCAAAAATTTAATTCGGTGTTTTCCGTACATTTACTACCCTGAGGAGGGAAGCAAGCTATTCTATTATTTATTTAGAAAAAAAAACAAAAAAGGGAATTACTTAACGATGAAAGTACATTTCACAGTTTTTCACAGAACGACTGTTACAGTTATAGGGAGCACAGAAACGCACCATCGCAGCCTAAAACATCACAACAATAGCATGCGTCTATATGAGGCGGCGAGTACAGAGTCCCACCAGTTGTGGGGTAGCGCCGTTCCGTTTTTGAGACAAGCCTCGCGGCAGGAGTTGGCGATCCAGTTCTCTTATATAGATCGTTGGTCATATCCTGCTTGCTGATAGGATATGGTAAAATCAACAAAACCTGCCTTTATATGACTTACTTCTTCACTCTCTGATCACTTTATTGAGAGACTAACCGAATCTATGAAGCTGAAATTTGACACGTAGAATCTCCTTATGGTTTGGATCAGCAATAAAGCTGTGGTTATTAAAAGTAGCAATTTAAGAGGTTTTCACAGTGACATTTTTTAGGTTTCCACTAACTCTGACACTACTCTATTTTGCACCCTCTCAGAGAATACTTAGAGCGTTTTCTAGACTATAAAACTTTGTTATCTAGGTGAAAAAGTCGATTTCAATAAGAAAATATTAGAATTAACTGGAATACCGCAAAAACATTGTCATATGGCATGGCTAAATTCCGTGAAAAAAGCTTCTTTAAGAACTATTTCCTCCGAGTTTGATCACTAATACTTCGAGATTATTTGAAATCAGAAACTAATATAAAAGCACGGGTACTGCGCATTGTGCAATATTTTTATAACGTGATACTGCAGGTCGAGCTTTTATATCCATGTAACGCGTTAGAGGGGACAATGGGGGGAAAGATAAGCAACCATAGAGAACCATACCGTAGTGAAGCACGAGTAGTCGGCTATTATATACTGTATAAGAACTATACCGTAGTGAAGCACGAGTAGTCGGCTATTATGTATACTGTATAATAACCATACCGTAGTGAAGCACGAGTAGTCGGCTATTATATACTGTGTAATAACCATACCGTAGTGAAGCACGAGTAGTCGGCTATTATATACTGTATAAGAACTATACCGTAGTGAAGCACGAGTAGTCGGCTATTATATACTGTATAATAACCATACCGTAGTGAAGCACGAGTAGTCGGCTATTATATACTGTGTAATAACCATACCGTAGTGAAGCACGAGTAGTCGGCTATTATATACTGTGTAATAACCATACCGTAGTGAAGCACGAGTAGTCGGCTATTATATACTGTATAGTAACCATACCGTAGTGAAGCACGAGTAGTCGGCTATTATATACTGTATAGTAACCATACCGTAGTGAAGCACGAATAGTCGGCTATTATATACTGTGTAATAACCATACCGTAGTGAAGCACGAGTAGTCGGCTATTATATACTGTGTAATAACCATACCGTAGTGAAGCACGAGTAGTCGGCTATTATATACTGTGTAATAACCATACCGTAGTGAAGCACGAGTAGTCGGCTATTATATACTGTATAGTAACCATACCGTAGTGAAGCACGAGTAGTCGGCTATTATATACTGTGTAATAACCATACCGTAGTGAAGCACGAGTAGTCGGCTATTATATACTGTATAAGAACTATATCGTAGTGAAGCACGAGTAGTCGGCTATTATATACTGCATAGTAACCATACCGTAGTGAAGCACGAGTAGTCGGCTATTATATACTGTATAAGAACTATACCGTAGTGAAGCACGAGTAGTCGGCTATTATATACTGTATAATAACCATACCGTAGTGAAGCACGAGTAGTCGGCTATTATATACTGTATAGTAACCATACCGTAGTGAAGCACGAGTAGTCGGCTCTTCTATACTGTATAATAACCATACCGTAGTGAAGCACTAGTAGTCGGCTATTATATACTGTATAAGGACCAAACGAAGTGTTAAACCTTTTCTTGAGGAGGTCAAGTAAGTTATATATTTAATAATTTAGTGATTAGCATTACAACTGACGGTTGTTTTTTTACATCTATTCTACACTATGTTAGAGCTTGAAATAACACAAAAGATAAAATGCTGCTATGCACTGCATCATAGCGGAACTAAAATAATAACTGACTGACAGTCAGTACTCGCCAACAGCGGGTCCTTGTCACATCGTGTACCCACCAACAACGAGTCCTTGTCACATCGTGTACCAGCCCACAATAAACCATTGTCACATCGTATACTAGCCCACAAGCTTTATACACCATCAATGAGGAAACAACGTGAACCCACCAACAGTGGGTCCTCGTCACATCGTGTACCCACCAACAACGAGTCCTTGTCACATCGTGTACCAGCCCACAATAAACCATTGTCACATCGTATACTAGCCCACAAGCTCTATACACCATGAATGAGGAAACAACGTGAACCCACCAACAGTGGGCCCTTGTCACATCGTAAACCCACCAACAGTGGGTACTTGTCACATCGTGAACCCACCAACAGTGGGTCTTTGTGACATCGTGAACCCACCAACTGTGGGTCCTTGTCACATCGTGTACCCACCAACAGTATTTCCTTTTTAAGTCGTGTATCAGCCCACAATAAACAATTGTCACATGGTATACTTGCCCATAATCTCCATCTTTATACACCACAATCTCTATACACCATCAATGAGGAAACATCATGAACCCTCCAACAGTGGGCCCTTGTCACATCGTGTACCCACCAACACTATTTCCTTGTTAAGTCGTGTATCAGCCCACAATAAACAATTGTCACATGGTATACTTGCCTATAATCTCCATCTTTATACACCACAATCTCTATACACCATCAATGAGGAAACATCATGAACCCACCAACAGTGGGCCCTTGTCACATCGTAAACCCACCAACAGTGGGTACTTGTCACATCGTAAACCCACCAACAGTAGGTCCTTATCACATCGTGAACCCACCAACAGTAGTTTCCTTGTCACATCGTGTACTCACCAACAGCATTTCCTTGTCAAGTCGTGTATCAGCCCACAATAAACAATTGTCACATGGTATACTTGCCTATAATCTCCATCTTTATACACCACAATCTCTATACACCATCAATGAGGAAACATCGTGAACCCACCAACAGTGGGTCCTTGCTACATAGTTTTTGTACCCAACGACAGTGGGTCCCTGTTACATAGTTTTTGTAACATTGTTTACCCGACAGCAGACAACATTGGGTCTTTGTCACATGTGAATCTGCCAAGAGTCTTGCCTTGTCATAATTTAATTCTCATTACACCCGGTTTAATCGTGGTATGCAAGTGTTAGGCCTGTTATTATTATTATTACTTTGTTGTATGACCTAAAGAAGGAGTTTGACACAGTCCACCGTGGCTTGCTTGATGAAATGTATATCGTGGGTATAAGAGGTTTTCCTCTTATCTCCGGGGAAGAACACAGATAGTTGAGTTTGTTTTTATTGACCATATGGGTTTATTAGAAACCATCGTATAGACGGATTCTATTGTCTGGAGAACTAGAGATTCTATTATCTCCCCATCAGAAGATGTGAAATTTCTTGGCATGATGTTGGACGAGAGGCTGGAATTTTGCCACCTTATTGATTATGTAGCTAAGAAGGTAAGTATCGGCATAATCGTAATGCAAACCCTCGCAAGGACGGTTTCAGATGACGTTATTTTAAGGGTGTTCGTCCGATCGGCTCAGTTCGGCGTTGGATGGAGTTTAGTTCAAGGTTTCGCTGCCACTGTCGCCACAAGTAGCCAGTGAATCCCTTGCTGGGGGCATGGGAGAGTAACAGCACTCTTGCTGCGTGTCCGGAGCACAATCGGGAATAACTCCCTCATTCATTGTACATTTTATCCATAAAGATTTGATGTATTATTAATCTACTTTTTCGGCCAAAGATAACTGTACAAATATCAACTCCTAATTCGTACAGACGTCATTTATCAAATAATAATTGTTAACACTTAAAAATATATTCTTTTTATTATTGATTTATATGACATCTCATATAACTCGATCATACAAAACAGAACTACCATTACATCCAGAATTTCAATTCACAACGATGGCCATGAAAAAGAAAACAGCGCATAACTTTGTTTAGGGCAATATCCACAGCACATTATTTATGTTATGGTATTGTGTACTCGTACATCATGATATTCCTTTATCACCGTATCTTGTTCAACGAAACACCCTGGAAGACCTAGTAGTTCTGTCTTAAAACCAGGTGGAGTATTCATCAGCGAAACGCTCAGATGTTACTAACTTGTCTCGTTATTTAGAAGTTGCATTGCGCTACTTGTAATGCGCATAATTCATTTCTCCATAAACCTATCTGATAAAAGGAAACCGAGAAGACCTTGTTCAACTTCACAATGCACCGTGGGCGATTTCCTTCGCGGTTACCCGTGGGCCGACCGTGATAGCTCCCACCTCAAACTTTGGACCAGCCCTTACATTCACCTCATCGTGATTTAACAAGTAATATTCCTGGTTACCCTAAGGCCACCCTTTCACCCATGTTATGTTGCGGCGTCCCTTGTGATATTTGGAGTGTCCTTTCTGAGACTGAAGATGGCCAAAACCCATGTAATACTGTAGTGACGATAAATTTACGTTCGCTATACTGAACACTTTATAGTGTACAATAAGTCTACTTTACTGGATAGTTTTAGAATCGTCGTAAACTGTTAAACTGAACAGATTTATTTTCATTTGATTGTCTTGCCACATCAGCAGTGCTGTTGGTTAGTTACGGCCCCCTCCCACTCCATTGACAGGAAGGACTATATACTCACACTCTGGAACCAATTAGTTTTTGCCACTGCTAATTAGAGACGTTATGGCTGTTGTCCCCTCCTCGATCTTCCTCTTGCGACCTCAATCGACCGCTCTCGTGGTGAGATAATACAGTATAATTACTGAAAATATTTTAGAATTTCCAGCATAATTTGTGATTTATTCCATTCGGTAGCTAATTTGTTTCCAGTTGATTCTGTCTTAATTATGTAGGTTTTTCTGCTTTTATTTGTACAATATATCTGCTTATTAACTACCAATGAAAGTTTCTTTGAGTAGTTTCATGTGTCAAACAGTTTTATTCTTTCTCTGTTAGATTTAATTATTGTTTTGTAATATCGTTGATTAATGCAATGAAGCCTGAAATTGTATAATTTCTTTCGAAGTGAAAGAAATATTTAAATGTTATTGTTTAGCCTAATACAACAACAATGCAATGTGTATGATGATTGGCTGGTTTAAGATAAATATTGTTGGTCGCAATAAATGACTTGTTACAGACGTAGTAAGTAAATGGTGGGTTTGGCAAATCGTGTAAACCTGTATCAACCCAAACAAAATGTTTGATTTTTAATCAGAAAATTACACTTATGACATTATTAATTTCCAAAATTGCAGCTCTGATTTTTAGTAGATTCATGTATATTTTTATGAAGTCTTCAAGTTGCAATTTTATAGATCTTGAAACTATTTATGAACTTTTAAGTTGTTGCTCTTCCAGTTTTACAATTTAATATTGATATTTATAATCTCTTGAATTGGGAGCTTTCTGAGTGTTGGCTGTATAACGTAATCAGATTTGATCTCCCAAACATGTTTGTTGTTTTATCTGACATTTAACATGGGTACATCAGAAGTCTAGTAACGATCGACGCAGGATTCCCATGGTATTTATTATACAGGTATTAACAACTGTCGGGAAGGAGGCCATATATAGGACTCACGGGAAAGTAGACCTGATAAAGGTCGCAAAGGTGGTGACATTTTGTCACGAGGAGATCCGTAAAAACACGCACTGGTTCGCGACGTAAGTGTCAATTAGTGGAGGTAAACTGCAGTCAGGAGTGATTCACCATCATTATTGACTGATTGGTCTACGAGTTCTACTTTCTACAGGCCTTGTGCTGGATTGTGAGGTGGCGTTTCAGCCAAATATAATTAGCCATCCTTTAGTAATCCACTTCAACCCGTTGTAACCATTCGGAAGAAATATCTACTGCCAAAGAGAGGAAGAGAAAGTGTCTAGGGAAATAACGGTTCTCTTTACTGACAATTTGACAAAGTAAACGTGGTTCCAGCTGATCAAGAACGGAGATCGATTTCACACGAAACACGAGTTGGACGATATACATCTTTAGAGGCAGCCTCTTTCTAGTCGGTATTCGTGGATTGAGACATAATGTATCGATTATGAGTGGTGATTCGTGAGTTTGAGATGGGTATTACCTGGTAGACCATTTCACTAATAATTTTATGAAAAATAAACTTTGCTAAGAGTGTGACTTAAGTAATTGACTGTATAACAGAAACACGAACACTGTCCGATCATGGGTTCCGCGAAGCTTGTTCACCTGATCTGAGAAATTAAATCTCGTTCTGTCTCCACAGGTATCGTAGCGGTCTCGCTATCTCTATCTCTAATCATCCCTCACTATGTCTCTCTCTCCAGCACAAGCTGAAGTAACTAATTGCTAAGCTAATGGTATGGCCAAGCGGTCGTCCAACCACTAAACAAAAGCGCGCGTCAACAGGAAATTAATTGTTTCGTCTGTCTGATTGTTTCTACAGACAGAGAACTTCCAAACAAATTACACATTTCATTTACAGAAGAAAGCGATCCGTATCATATTTTGATTAATTAATAGGAAACCCTTCAAAACTACATTCCGAGATAACAATTGTGTTACATATCCCTGCATTTTTATTTTAGTCATTATTATTATTTTTTTTTTCAATAAGAATTTGCACCTGTTTACCAACAGTCAGACTTTTTCAAAATATAAATTTAGAAATTATCACCAAACCTAAACACAAAACAGCTTTCTTTTTAAAAAAATTTAAATTTAATTGTATTAAGTTTTTTTTATTCTCGTCTGGTCTGTTTAAAGGTGGATATGCCTCTAATCACCTTCAGAAATAAATTAAAAAGGCATTTTATTGATAATACGTTTTACAGTGTCCATGATATGAGGTAGTAAGTATAGAAGTATTTTCGCAGATTTGTTTATTTTTGACTTTGTTGGAAACAGAACTAAGAGTTTTGTAGGAACTGATTTTTGTATTTTTTTTCTTTTTTTTTTTACTGTTGGTAATGCAGAAATCTGTCTTCCAGCAATAAATTATTCTTGATTTTAGAATATTGACTATAGAGTCAATGCTTAAGTTAACTAAATTCAGTACTTTATTCTAATTTTCATCTTTAAACAAGTTGGCTATATACATAAAATGATATTTATTTATCGAATATTAGTACATTATCCTACTAAATTGGTCGGTAGCGTAGTTGGTTCAATCCCAGCTTCATGTGCTAAAGGTTCTCAGGTCGATCCCAATCAGAGTCAATACATTTTGAGAAGGATCAGCTGATAATCACCGGCTGTTCATTTGTCATTGGGCTATTAATTAATGACACTTTCTAAGGAATAGTCGGCCTTAGTTTGTAACAATGACTACATTCGTTCATCTACACTCATCACACTCATTCAAAATCCATATTCGCCCATATTTTGACGATCGGCGTCTTATGAATAAATAAAAAAAATTAATAAATAAAAATATGGTTAATAACTAAATAAGCTATGCCAATCAACATCCCAAGGCCAATCAGTTCAAATAATACCATGGGGATTCTTTATGCCAGCGTTGGTCGTAGATTTTTCAAATTAATAATCACATGTACGTGACCTTGCATTATATATGGTTATTAAGCTGTATTGTACGTGACCTTGAAGGTTATTAAGCTCCTTTTTCATATTAGTCAGTCTTTATTTCATTAATTTATATTAGTTTCATGTTACTCATACACACTCATCCTACTATTAATTCATATTAATCATATCATCATTCATATTCGCCTTTAAATGCGCACAACGTTGTGTCGGCGTCTCATATGTAAGAATTTAAGAAAAGTCAATAAATTCAAAATCAGATATTGTATGGTTTTACGATATTATCATTGATTGTATTTTCAACGCCAAATGTAACTTAAAATAAAATGTCTACATTACACGTCCAAATGACTATGTTTATCACACTGCAGTAAGTTTTACTTCTTATATCGAACTTTCAATTAAGTGAAGTTAATTTGCACGCCTATATTCATAAATAACCATAAAAATTACTATAATATAGTTTTAACCATTTTGACGGGGATTTGACACGATGACTTGTTGAATAGGAAACTAAATGAACTGTTGGAATCTTAATGTTGAAGGTTGAAGCTCCTTTAAGCAGTGACAATTTAGTGAGGGATGTCTTCAATTGTAGTAGGCGAGAAGAGCGCGCTCAGTCAGCAGATAAACGATGTGACAAGTCAGCCATTAATCATCTTAATGAATTAATTGGCGTGTGTTTATTTAGCAAGTTTGTACGTCATCAGGTACCACCACTGACCTTGCAGGGCCGAATTGGCTTGTGATAGCAGGTGTTACAAACATTATTATCAATGAAGACTTTGTACGATTTATTGTCATTCTTAAAAAACATTATTTGGCTAATTAAATTTTCTGAATATTTATTTACTCTTTTTATAGGTGTAAATTGAAAATTCTTAAGAATTTTTTATTTTAGCATGAAAAAAATTTTCCTCGTTCGGAGGCATCTTCTGCTATATTTAATATTTATCTTTAAGATGCTATCAATCAACAGCCTATCTCTGAGCGGTAATGACAATCTTAAAAGTTGAACTTCGTCCATATAATGGGTAGTTGGCAGTCAAACGTCACAAGACCTTCATAGTTTGTTGGGTAGTGAATCAATCAACAGCCTATCTCTGAGCGGTAATGACGATCTTAAAAGTTGAACTTCGTCCATATAATGAGTAGGTGGCAGTCAAACGTCATAAGACCTTTATAGTTTGTTTATTAGTTAATCAATCAACAGCCTATCTCTGAGTGGTAATGACAATCTTAAAAGTTGAACTTCATTCATATAATGGGTAGTTGGCAGTCAAACGTCACGAGACCTTCATAGTTTATTGGGTAGTGAATCAATCAACATCCTATCTCTGAGAGGTAATGACGATCTTAAAAGTTGAACTTCGTCCATATAATGAGTAGTTGGCAGTCAAACGTCATAAGACCTTTATAGTTTGTTTATTAGTGAATCAATCAACAGCCTATCTCTGAGCGGTAATGACGATCTTAAAAGTTGAACTTCGTCCATATAATGAGTAGTTGGCAGTCAAACGTCATAAGACCTTCATAGTTTGTTTATTAGTGAATCAATCAACAGCCTATCTCTGAGCGGTAATGACGATCTTAAAAGGTGAACCTCGTCCATATAATGGGTAGTTGGCAGTCAAACGTCACAAGACCTTCATAATTTGTTGGGTAGTGAATCAATCAACAGCCTATCTCTGAGCGGTAATGACGATCTTAAAAGTTGAACTTCGTCCATATAATGAGTAGGTGGCAGTCAAACGTCATAAGACCTTCATAGTTTGTTGGGAAGTGAATCAATCAACAGCCTATCTCTGAGCGGTAATGACGATCTTAAAAGTTGAACTTCGTCCATATAATGAGTAGGTGGCAGTCAAACGTCACAAGACCTTCATAATTTGTTGGGTAGTGAATCAATCAACAGCCTATCTCTGAGCGGTAATGACGATCTTAAAAGTTGAACTTCGTCCATATAATGAGTAGGTGGCAGTCAAACGTCACAAGACCTTCATAATTTGTTGGGTAGTGAATCAATCAACAGCCTATCTCTGAGCGGTAATGACGATCTTAAAAGTTGAACTTCGTCCATATAATGAGTAGGTGGCAGTCAAACGTCACAAGACCTTCATAATTTGTTGGGTAGTGAATCAATCAACAGCCTATCTCTGAGTGGTAATGACAATCTTAAAAGTTGAACTTCATTCATATAATGGGTAGTTGGCAGTCAAACGTCACGAGACCTTCATAGTTTATTGGGTAGTGAATCAATCAACATCCTATCTCTGAGAGGTAATGACGATCTTAAAAGTTGAACTTCGTCCATATAATGAGTAGTTGGCAGTCAAACGTCACAAGACCTTCATAATTTGTTGGGTAGTGAATCAATCAACAGCCTATCTCTGAGCGGTAATGACGATCTTAAAAGTTGAACCTCGTCCATATAATGAGTAGTTGGCAGTCAAACGTCATAAGACCTTTATAGTTTGTTTATTAGTGAATCAATCAACAGCCTATCTCTGAGAGGTAATGACAATCTTAAAAGGTGAACCTCGTCCATATAATGGGTAGTTGGCAGTAAAACGTCACGAGACCTTCATAGTTTATTGGGTAGTGAATCAATCAACATCCTATCTCTGAGAGGTAATGACGATCTTAAAAGTTGAACTTCGTCCATATAATGAGTAGTTGGCAGTCAAACGTCACAAGACCTTCATAATTTGTTGGGTAGTGAATCAATCAACAGCCTATCTCTGAGCGGTAATGACGATCTTAAAAGTTGAACCTCGTCCATATAATGAGTAGTTGGCAGTCAAACGTCATAAGACCTTTATAGTTTGTTTAGTAGTGAATCAATCAACAGCCTATCTCTGAGTGGTAATGACGATCTTAAAAGGTGAACTTCGTCCATATAATGGGTAGTTGGCAGTCAAACGTCATAAGACCTTCATAGTTTGTTGGGTAGTGAATCAATCAACAGCCTATCTCTGAGAGGTAATGACGATCTTAAAAGGTGAACCTCGTCCTTATAATGGGTAGTTGGCAGTCAAACGTCATAAGACCTTCATAGTTTGTTTATTAGTGAATCAATCAACAGCCTATCTCTGAGCGGTAATGACAATCTTAAAAGTTGAACTTCATCCATATAATGGGTAGTTGGCAGTCAAACGCCACGAGACCTTCATAGTTTGTTGGATAGTGAATCAATCAACAGCCTATCTCTGAGCGGTAATGACGATCTTAAAAGGTGAACCTCGTCCATATAATGGGTAGTTGGCAGTCAAACGTCACAAGACCTTCATAATTTGTTGGGTAGTGAATCAATCAACAGCCTGTCTCTGAGCGGTAATGACGATCTTAAAAGTTGAACTTCGTCCATATAATGAGTAGGTGGCAGTCAAACGTCATAAGACCTTCATAGTTTGTTGGGTAGTGAATCAATCAACAGCCTATCTCTGAGAGGTAATGACGATCTTAAAAGGTGAACCTCGTCCTTATAATGGGTAGTTGGCAGTCAAACGTCACAAGACCTTCATAGTTTGTTTATTAGTGAATCAATCAACAGCCTATCTCTGAGCGGTAATGACAATCTTAAAAGTTGAACTTCGTCCATATAATGAGTAGGTGGCAGTCAAACGTCACAAGACCTTCATAATTTGTTGGGTAGTGAATCAATCAACAGCCTATCTCTGAGCGGTAATGACGATCTTAAAAGTTGAACTTCGTCCATATAATGAGTAGGTGGCAGTCAAACGTCACAAGACCTTCATAATTTGTTGGGTAGTGAATCAATCAACAGCCTATCTCTGAGCGGTAATGACGATCTTAAAAGTTGAACTTCGTCCATATAATGAATAGGTGGCAGTCAAACGTCACAAGACCTTCATAATTTGTTGGGTAGTGAATCAATCAACAGCCTATCTCTGAGCGGTAATGACGATCTTAAAAGTTGAACCTCGTCCATATAATGAGTAGTTGGCAGTCAAACGTCATAAGACCTTTATAGTTTGTTTATTAGTGAATCAATCAACAGCCTATCTCTGAGAGGTAATGACAATCTTAAAAGGTGAACCTCGTCCATATAATGGGTAGTTGGCAGTCAAACGTCATAAGACCTTCATAGTTTGTTGGGTAGTGAATCAATCAACAGGCTATCTCTGAACGGTAATGACGATCTTAAAAGTTGAACTTCGTCCATATAATGGGTAGTTGGCAGTCAAATGTCACAAGACCTTCATAGTTTGTTGGGTAGTGAATCAATCAACAGCCTATGTTTTGGCGGTAAAGACGATCTTGAAAGATGACCTTCGTCCATATAACGGGTAGTTGGCAGTCAAAGGTTAAACGTCCTTCATAGTTTGTTGGGAAGTGAATCAATCAACAGCCTATCTTTGGGTGGTAATGATGATCTTGAAAGATGGCCTTTGTCTTTATAATGGGTAGTTGGCAGTTAAACGTTACTCACTAAACGATGCTGATTTAAGCAAATTTTTTTAACGAAAATTGTGTGTATTTTTTTATAAAAATGCAAAAAATATACATTAAGAAAATACATCAAATTGATCCTCCATATGGGCGGTTTCCTTTTTGTGGGACAACAAGTCTAAAACATATGGAATGTATGTTGGACTACTAATAGCCAAAACTAAGAGTAAGAAATATATGAACTTAAACTAATTGGATATTGAACAATATCACTAGGATATTAAAAGGTGTATGCGCTTAAAAAGGGACAAATAAGAAATTACAATTTGTTTTTGCTTTATGAGCTATCCTATCATTAAAAGATAATTCGCGCCCACACACCTAATCATACACTCACAGTTAGTCCCACACATATACACATACATAATCTCGTTAAAGGACCTTCGTCCATTTAATGGGTAGTTCTCCTGTCAAACACAGCACGATTATCATAGTTGTTTGGTTAAAATCTACCAATAACCTATCCATTAGGAGGTAATGACGATCTCGTTAAAGGACCTTCGTCCATGTAATGGTAGTTCTCCTGTCAAACACAGCACGATTATCATAGTTGTTTGGTTAAAATCTACCAACAACCCATCCATTAGGAGGTAATGACGATCTCGTTAAAGGACCGTCGTCCATGTAATGGGAAGTTCTCCTGTCAAACACAGGACGATTATCATAGTTTTCTTGGTTAAAATCCATCAACAACCTATCCATTGCGAGGTAATGACGATCTCGTCAAAGGACCTTCGTTCATATAATGGGTAGTTGTCCTGTCAAACGTAGCGCGCCCATCATAGTTTTATTGTTAGTAAATCAATCAACAACCCATCCATTGAGTTGTAATGATGATCCCGTCAAATAGTTATAGCTTATGGTTTTTGTAAGTTATCATTTAAAAAAATGTTTACCAAATAAACTTTAAAAAGTTTACAATTATATAAAAGCTGTGTTTTATGTTATGAAAAAAAACCAAAAGCTATTAGATTATAATAAACATTAAAAATAAATAAATAAATAAAAGTGATCTCCTGTCACAAAGCGAAATCCAATCCATCAAGCATAAATAGAATCCACTGATTCTATTTATGCTAGCTAATCCCTCCTAAAAGAGTCCAGTGGAAACTCTGAAACTATGTGATGCACCTAGTTTGGACTCCCCGCAATCACATGACTGATCTACTGTCGATAGTGTCAATCCCTTTTGGCTTTTGGTTAAAATTGACTGAAACCTTCTGATCGACTTGAGTAATGTTAATGATAGTTTTGTATTTTTTTGCAAAGTTCTAAATACATTGTTCTTAAAGTCATTTCCACTAGGAATTCTCAATTCTAAGGGGGGTAATAAATGCAAGTTAAATGATGATTTGAAAAAGTTTGCTATTAAAAATGTTGATTTAGCTATTTTGGCCAGGGACTCTGGGGATCCAAAACTAAAGGCCCTCCTGAAATTAAGAAGGAATAACTTCAAAAAAACTTCTTCTGGAAGAGAAAATAGCTGGCATACCTCATGAAATTCATAACTTTGATTGCAGACAAAACGCTGTTTAGAACATTGTGCGAAGAGAAACACGAGACTATTTTCCCTTATCTCACAATCATTTACTCACAAAGGAGTCCTGATAGAATCACCTCTTGAAATTGCTAATTTATTTAATAGTTATTTTTCATAGACATCATTTATCAAACCATCTACTCTTATGCCTGTCACAACTGGATCTATGACTAGGCCAAAACATTATGTATCATCTGATGTCATTGTTTTTTTTCCCCCCGGTGACCTCAGATGAAATTGAGCAAATAATTCTTTCTTTGAAATCTAGCAACTCTGCTGGTGTAGATGAGATATCAAACTCCCTTCTAAAGAAAATATACAAACCGGTTCTTGGCCCTCTGACTTCTGTATTTAATTTCTTTGTTTGATTGGGAATTTTTCCAAATAGATACAAAACTTCAAAAATTATTCCTATCTTCAAGAAAGGAAATAAATGTGATGTGAGCAATTACCGACCATTGTCCTTGTTAAGCACCATCTCTAAAGTGTTGGAAAGAGTGGTTAGTGAGAGGTTGTTACAACATCTAAATAAATACAACGCAATTGTCCCGAATCAATATGGGTTTAAGAGAAATCGTTCAACCATTCATGTAAATAAAAATGTCGTAAAAGAAATAATTATTCTGCTGGAAAATCGTCAGCCTGTTGTAGGAATTTTTTGCGAGTTCTCAAAGGCGTTCAACCTTGTCCATCATAACATTTTATTTGACAAATTAGAGAAGTGAGGGGTTAGGGGTGTGCCTTTTTCCTGGTATAGGTCATACTTATCTAACGTCTGCAATTTGTTGCGTTGTAAAGTGCCAGCTCTAATTACATTTACAAAGAATTTGGAGTTCCTCAAGGTTATTAGGCAGTTGTATAACGAGTTTAATAAAAAACTAAATTTTAGATCATTATTCCTTACAACTAACTGATTTAATGATATGATTTAAAACTGTTTATAAATTGAGTAAAATAAATAAAATCCTAATAATTAATTTTTTGCTTCTTTTTTGAGTGATGATCAGAAATTTAATTATTTTCTTCGTAAGTCATTATACTTATATAAATTATACTTAATATAATACAGACATAAAAGACCAGTTTGGGTGTAATAGGACAGATGGGGAAAAAGATCAGAATGGCAAGGTTAGGATGGTTTGGACATGTAAGAAGAATGGAGGAAGGTAAAGTGGCAAAAATGTGGTTAATGGCCAGAGAAGAGTTGGGAAATCACGAAAAAATGGATGGACGTTATAAAGAAAGACATAATATTCAAAGGACAGCAGTTACAACAAATTGAGTATGACAGAATATACATGGACAGGAGAAGATGAAAGAGGCTTGTCAGCACACCCGGGAGACTGGAGATGCTAAACCGATGATGATGTTAAATTGTATATGTTTGACATAAGATATAACATTTTTTTGTGAATAACAAACCATCATAATAATTTATCTATGCTTGTAACAATGACTACATTCGCTCATCTACACTCATTCAAAATCCATATTCGCCCATATCTTGACGATCAGCGTGTTAGAATAAATAAATAGGCCTACATCTGAGTTTTTTTTCTCTGGTTGAGCTAAAGTTATGAGAAGATAAGCAAATTGACCCATACAGTACAGTGGTATTGAGTCACCCGCCCACCCATACACTTACAGTGGCATTGACCCACCCGCCCACCCATACACTACAGTGGTATTGACTGTTATTAGGCCCACTGCTTTTTCTCATCTATAAAAATGATGTAGTTAGTCATATCTCCTTGGCAGGAACCAGTCTATATGCAGACGACACGACGTTGTTGTTTGGTGGTCCACAAGCTACTTTAGAGATTAAAGTTTCCGATTCTATACAAAACCTACAGCGTTGGCTAGTAAGGAACCATCTAATGTTAAAATCTTCTAAAAGTGTTTTTGTACAGTTTTAACAAAAAAATAAGCAACCTAAGGAAATAAATCTTAATAGCTTTGGTGTTAAAGCATAACAGTGAACTTTCTAGGTTTGACCGTTGATAGTGGGCTCTCTTGGTCCTCTCATATATCTAAACTGTGCAGTAAGCTCAGTATAGCCATTTACGCACTCAGAACATTGTATCCTTTGTTGGAGCCTGATGCCTTGTTATCAGTTTACTATTGGTGTTTTTCCTCGGTTATGTCCTATGGCATTGAGGTATGGGGAGGTTTACCCTACACCTATAGAGTATTTCTTGAATAAAAAAGAGCTGTTTGGGAAATTAAGGCATCAGCACCACTAAGTAACTGCAGGGGGGTTTTCAGATATTTTAATATTAACAGAAGGTTTTAACGTTACCTTCTCTGTTTATATCCCGGGTAATTCTGTCTATTTCAGATGGGTCTCAGGACATTCGGACGGTTGGGGCCGAGCATCGTTTCCCCAGAAGATATGGGGGATGTGAGCGAGATTTGACTTATTGTGGGCCATTATTTTTTAATAGATTGCCTGCAGCTATCCGAGCTTCTAGGGAGGGATTCAAAAATAGATGAAAAGCATACCTGGTGAAAAAGTAGTTTTATTCTGTCAGAGAGTTCCTCTATAGTTAGTAATTACTTCACTCTTAATCAGTCAATTCTATTTTAGTTTTTAATTTAATTAATATTTTACTTAATATTGACATGTGAGATATATTTTGTACTTCCATATACTGTATTTATTCATGAATAAAAGAATTGAAATTGAAATCCCCATTTGCATTCCCAGTAGTTACATCTGCCCACTCCAGTTCGGAACCGATTCAACAATGTCCACTCCCTACGATGGAGGTTCATCCTACATACAGGTATTGACGTATCGTTAATAAGGAACTTATTTCGTCCATCAAAACTGTTCCACGCTATAGCCGATTAAGTACTTGGTGAGAAATTCTATCTGCTCAAATGGAAAGTAGTACGTAGACGTGGGTTCCGAGATTGTATGTGACCGTTCTGACGTGGGAGATCCTGGGTAATGAGGAGGTTCGGGGCATTCAAGATCTTACTGAATTCATTTAGTAGGGCCTCCTGACGTCCTATTTCTGGAGGAGCTATACTGCACAGCACCGGGGGCCAAGATAGTGGCGTTGACAAGAGAGTGCCACTAACAGCTCTCATGGCTCTCTCTATTAAGTTGGATATAAATCGCTTTTGTATGTGAGTTATTTAGCCCTACGGGAGCACTTTATTCAGCAGCTGAATAAACCAGTGACAAAGCCAGGATGTGTGCGTTGGCCCCCAAGTTGTTCCAGCAATCTGATGTACGATATACTCTCGTACATTTCTCCTGGTTTTAATTTTAGCTGCTGTTTTTTTAACATGGCTTTTAAACGTAAGCGATCAACCTAACATTACTCCCAGGTACTGTGGATGATCATTGTGGTGGAATTTTTCACCATTTAGAAAGTTGTTTAGTTTTCGATTAGCCAGTCAGTTACTTAGATGGAAGCAGGCTACTTCGTCTTTTGATGAGTTAGGATTCAGCATCCAGTTTCTAAAACAAGATTCCGTCAAATGAATTTCGTCCATATAATTTCGCCTGTCAAACCTCGCACGTACTTTATAGTTTGTTGGTTAGTGAATAAATCAACAACCTATCTATTGAATGGTAATGACGATTCCGTCAAAGGACTTTCGTCCATATAATGGCCTGTCAAACCTCGCACGTACTTTATAGTTTGTTGGTTAGTGAATAAATCAACAACCTATCTATTGAATGGTAATTACGATTCCGTCAAAGGACTTTCGTCCATATTATGGCCTGTCAAACCTCGCACGTACTTTATAGTTTGTTGGTTAGTGAATAAATCAACAACCTATCTATTGAATGGTAATTACGATTCCGTCAACGTTCTTTTGTCCATATAATGGCCTGTCAAACCTCGCACGTACTTTATAGTTTGTTGGATAGTGAATGAATCAACAACTTACCTATTGAATGGTAATGACGATTCCGTCAAAGGACTTTCGTACATTTCAGTATGGTGGGTGCATAGATAAAATTGTGTGTACACGTAAATGAATAACCTTACGTATACCTAGTGTAGTTGTGTAGAAGGTCTTTGGTATACTGCATTATCGTATTTCATGTGAACCGTTTTATTATAGCCCAAGCTAATTGACTGTGGTTCGCTCCTTAAAAATAGCTGTTTGGCTTCGGTCCAACCTTTACATACTTTCTCGTGTTTTATTCCATGCTTTTACAGTTTAATATAAGTTCGAGGTCAAGGCATTTACACAGAAATGAAAACAGCATTATTGCACATGTCATAAACATTCGCGTTTATAATCTGAGAATATTAAATTTAAAAATATCAATATTCGCTTGTGTGTTAAATATAACATTGGCCAGGGAGTATGAACCCTTTTGATAGTTAAGTACGTCGAGTCGAGTTTATAGACCATGTTTCTAGCGTCTGTTACAAGTGCAATCATTGGCACCTTGAGTAGTTCACAATAAATGCTAAAAAGTGTCGAGTTACATAATTGCCGTTATGTTAGTATGGTAAATTTTAGATTGATATTTAAACGAACATTAGTTCTAATATCATTATTAATATTAGAAGTTAGGGATTTAGATTTTGTAAGTTGTATTTGTCTAGGTCTCAGCAAAAAATAAACATGTATAACTCATGTTCGTATATTTGCAGTTGTTCACTCTTTCTGTTTTGGTTTCCTGTAAAGTGTATGTACTGGGATTTTTGGTAATTTACTTTAAGCCCCATTTCTACAGTTCCCTTAATAAATGTTCTTGACAGTGCTTGCAAGGCTTCTTTGTTCTTTACTAAAATAAGTGCGTCAGTAGCGAAGACTAAAAGCTTTATTTTAGTCCCCATTTTTATGCTATTGTTCATATCTATTACATGTTGTAGTGTCTTCTCAATGGCAATGTGAAAATTAATTTGAGATAGCTACCACCTTGCTTGACTCTTGTGTTTACTTAGAAGGTACAGAACATTGAGAATCTTCTACTCTCAGCATTGCTAGGTTTATCAATTTCTGTTCAATTCTAGAGTCTACAATGCAGAATGTAGGGGACACTTTTTTTATACTCGATAATATAATACAGTACTGTATAATCATAACTATGATTTAACTCACCATATTCACTAAATATGTAAATAGTATCCAAGAGCACTTCTTAAATAACCATTCAATTTGTTTATGCTACCAGATAACTTATTACAGGTGATATGGGAGATCATGAACGTTTTGTGATACAAGATCACTGTTATATTCAGCAGTCGTTGCTAAGTCTGTCTAGTTACGTTTGCTTTGACACAGGCTCATCACGTGGATTTACCTCTCTTGGTACGTATCTATTAGAAAAATAGTAGTTTTTTTAAAATTAGTAATGCCCATTACCACCTGTTTGAGTAAGCTAATGAAATTTAATTGCAGAAAAATTGTTTCCAATCTGTCAAGTTGACAGATTGGAAAGGAAGAAGTTGACCTCCCAGAGTGGTATACCTCAACTGATGTCCTCAGCTTCAAAGTTATCCGGTCTTCTGACATTAAAGTGAAGAGTTTTTTTTTTATTGAGTAAAAAATTATTATAAAGTTAAAACCATTGAATATAGAAAAAGACATACCAAAGCAATCTATTTTCTGTAGATTCGCGCATCTACTTCTATCTAACGGTGAATGATCTCAACTAAGAGCGCTGACAACTGTTTTGCGTATTATTAGCTGAGCAGTTAGTCGCTTTATCGTGTGCTGGAGAGAGAAAGAGAGAGGAGTGAAGAGGGACAGAGATAGGAAGACCGCTAGCGCTACCTGTGAAGACAGAAGAAGAACTAATTTCATAATACTGGAAACTTATATGCACGAACATATGAGCAACAAGTCTTCTTGCTTTTATAGTCAATGGTTAAAGTAAGTAGATGAAACAAATTTTAAAAGTAAAAATTGCAAAGTTCTCTGTTGGTTTGAGCCAAGCCCCATCTTTATAACATAATTCAATTTTCGGGCTTGTTTGGAAGTGAATTAAGGGTGAATCAGTAATTGACAACACCTCCTCACCAGCTTTATTACAATAATCCGGGATATCAATTATTTCTATGTTGTAGATTTTAAAACGATAATAGAATGATAAAGTCTTGTATTTGCCCACTAGCAGATACTGTGCTTCAATCTACAATAATCTGGCTACATCAGTATGCCATCAGCGTTAACAATTATGACGGCATTATAGAAAACGTTTTAGGTGATTTTTCAAACTACAACTCCACTATGTCTGCCATATAGTCAGCTGGACTAACGTTCATAATTAATATCAGCTAAAAAATAATTCAGACTTCGAGACCAATCTAATGTATATGTGACATAGTAGAGAATGTTAGCTTACGTTATACAGTAATAATAAAATATTGGGTTGTATATACAAATTTGCAAAATTTTGTTCATTCAAGATCTTAGGTTCAACAGAACTAACTAGAAGAAATATTTTGCTATATATTTATTCGGCATGACTTGAGATTTCTCTATATAGAGAGCAGAACAAGCCACGCGACCAAAATAACTCGGATGAGATTGGACACTTGTAGTATTCCGCAATTCGATACTATTTCTAGCGATACTTTCACCGTGAGATCTCCTGACTCTTCGTCATATCTGCCCCAGATGCCTCCAGGCCTGTTTTAACTAACTCCTTTCTCTCGACAACATAACCTGTATTCGGCCAGCCGAGCCCTGGTATCCGTTACTGATTTCAATGTGAAATATTGCCCAACTCAGCGGCCAAAGGCATCATCGTGTTGGTCAGATTATTTTATATCCCGCACCAATTACTTCGGGGTCGCTAAATCTTTCAACCTACTACTTACGATACTTGACCGATCAATAAACAGACAAAACTAGTAGGTTCAACCGTCTGGCGATTGTTTATAAATAAATTGTTACAGGATAACATTCCTAACAAATAATATTAATTATACATTACCAGGCGCCATTCGTAGAGATATGGGCGAATAAGACGGGTGAATGTATGATGTAAGAGTGTGGTCATTGTTACTATTTAAGATCGAATGTTCTTATAAAAGAGCCATTTATTAATAGCCCAATACCCATGGCAACTAGGGGCCAATCTTGCGTGGAATCCAAACCACGTAGTATTGGTCTGATTAACATCTGACTGATAAGCCTGATCTTATCTTCCCTACTCAACATCCGATTCTTGCCTTCTCTAGTGGTGTCTACGTCTATGGCAACCATTACCTCTACTTCGGGTATGATCTCATTCCATGGTATGGAATGCAGGTCACCAGACTATTACGATACATTTACATGAGCATTGATTGTTCTACAAGATGCTTGGTGGTTCTATCAGTCTCATCCATCATACGATCGTCTACCAAATGAACTCTCCATCAATTCTACACTGTCACAAACACATCTCTATCTACCCTCCACTTTACCTACCCATTCTTAGATATTAATATAAAGCTAATTTAAAAATGATCAACAAGATAACAATGTGTTAAAATAATCAGCAACACGCATAAACCCCAAAATGCATCTTACAAGGCTCTTCATGAAATCCTAGTTTAAAGTAATACTCACGTTTTTATTCTTATACTTTTCAGTTAAAAATTCCAAAACAGAAATAATTATAAACAAATACTGCCAATTATTAACAACTTCCCACCCACCCGCCCATACACGTACAGTAGTGATGACTCGCCCGCCCACCCATACACGCACATTGGTGATGACCCATCCGCCGACCCATACAAGTGCAGTAGTGATGACCCGCTCACCCACACAGGTGCAGTGATGATGACCCACCCACTCAACCATACACGTACAGTGGTATTGACTCACACACCCACCCACCCCATACACGTAAAGTGGTATTGACCCTCCCACCCATCCCCACACGTACAGTGGTAATAATGGGATATCATATCGGTATTAAGAGGACTAAGTATAGAACCTGTCGCCTACATTCTTCACAACACTATCCTCAAGTAGCTGGGTCACAGCACTATTCCACTGATTGGACTAAGGATTCATCCAAAATCAAAGTTTTATTTCCTGAGATGAAGTGGGTTGTTGTTTGTAAATTGTTCTCACATAGTAAGAAAACTCAAAAATAATTATTTACAACAAACATTCGATAAGTTAACTTTTACCTACACTGATTTGCTTGTCTATAGGCAAATTCTTTGTTTGCCCGTCTTCATGATGAGCCATAAAGGATAAAAATTGCTCTTTAATAAAATACAGTTGTTCAAGTGTTGTGTTACGGTCAATAGTTTTATTTTTCTTTCTACAGGCTTAAATAAGTTTAGACAGAGATAGATCAATGCTATTAATGTTTATAAATACATGTATAAAAGTAAATAAAACATAAAGTTGGCTCTTTTTCTGAAAAGTATTAAATAAATTAGTTAACGGTTTGAAATTAACGTTTTAACATATAAATAACGCTAAGTAAAATATAGACGTAGGGAAGGATATCAGTAATGCAAGGATATACACCACAATGCTTAACCTAAAGAAATTAAACTAACAAGACCAAACACTGGATATGCTGATAAATAGCTTAAAGATAATAATATTATTAAAATAAAGGCATACAGTAGTTTATTTAGTATGTGGTGTTAATGATACTGTAGGCTCCTATGACTACTTCTAAAAACTAAATACCCTAATTTAGAACGAAATCCCATCAATATCAGGCTTCGGGAGACCATTAAGTCAAGTGTCATGCAGTAAATCAAACATATGTGCGGCTATTTGCGGCCTGCCCACTTGCGGCAAACCGGATTTTTTCTGACATTTGCGGCATGATTTGAACTATTCGTCAATTATAAAATGCCAAGAGGAAGAAATAAAACCCAGTTTTGTACGAATATAAAAATGGTGACAGAATTCGTGGATGGTGGCTTGTGGTAATTCGTGGATGGTGGCTTGTGGTAATTCGTGGATGGTGGCATGTGGTAATTCGTGGATGGTGGCTTGTGGTAATTCGTGGATGGTGGCTTGTGGTAATTCGTGGATGGTGGCTTGTAGTAATCGTTTAGGGGGTCGTTTTGCTCCACGAAAAACGACAAAAAATGGGTTTCTATTTCATGGATTCGGTCCGTAATAATGATCATGTCGCAACACGTTCAATATCATTTGCCGGTTGAAGATGTAGGCTAGAGAGCCATAAATTTATTTTGTTAAACAAATGATGACATATTTACAGTTAAATATGTCATCATTGACAATTGATTTTAAACAAAAATAATCTAATAATATCAGCTCATGGTCCACTAGAATGGTAGATTTCTAATTATTCATTGTTTATTACAACACATTAAAATAATTTATATGACCCGTACAGCTGAAATAGATACACATGTGTTGGACCACTGAGGGTTTGTTGTGACCTGCCGGTTTGTTGTGACCTGACAGTTTGTTGTGACCTGACAGTTTGTTGTGACCTGCCGGTTTGTTGTGACCTGACAGTTTGTTGTGACCTGCCGGTTTGTTGTGACCTGCCGGTTTGTTGTGACCTGATGGTTTGTTGTGACCTGCCGGTTTGTTGTGACCTGCCGGTTTGTTGTGACCTGCCGGTTTGTTGTGACCTGACGGTTTGTTGTGACCTGCGAGTTTGTTGTGACCTGACGGTTTGTTGTGACCTGACGGTTTTTTTGTGACCTGACAGTTTGTTGTGACCTGCCGGTTTGTTGTGACCTGACAGTTTGTTGTGACCTGACAGTTTGTTGTGACCTGACAGTTTGTTGTGACCTGCCGGTTTGTTGTGACCTGACAGTTTGTTGTGACCTGCCGGTTTGTTGTGACCTGACGGTTTGTTGTGACCTGACAGTTTGTTGTGACCTGACAGTTTGTTGTGACCTGACAGTTTGTTGTGACCTGCCGGTTTGTTGTGACCTGACAGTTTGTTGTGACCTGACGGTTTGTTGTGACCTGACGGTTTGTTGTGACCTGACAGTTTGTTGTGACCTGCCGGTTTGTTGTGACCTGACAGTTTGTTGTGACCTGACAGTTTGTTGTGACCTGCCGGTTTGTTGTGACCTGACAGTTTGTTGTGACCTGACGGTTTGTTGTGACCAGCCGGTTTGTTGTGACCTGACGGTTTGTTGTGACCTGACAGTTTGTTGTGACCTAAAGGTTTGTTGTGACCTGCCGGTTTGTTGTGACCTGACGGTTTGTTGTGACCTGACAGTTTGTTGTGACCTGCCGGTTTGTTGTGACCTGCCGGTTTGTTGTGACCTGACGGTTTGTTGTGACCTGCCGGTTTGTTGTGACCTGACGGTTTGTTGTGACCTGCCGGTTTGTTGTGACCTGACGGTTTGTTGTGACCTGCCGGTTTGTTGTGACCTGCCGGTTTGTTGTGACCTGACGGTTTGTTGTGACCTGCCGGTTTGTTGTGACCTGACAGTTTGTTGTGACCTGCCGGTTTGTTGTGACCTGACAGTTTGTTGTGACCTTACGGGTTGTTGTGACCTGACAGTTTGTTGTGACCTGCCGGTTTGTTGTGACCTGACAGTTTGTTGTGACCTGCCGGTTTGTTGTGACCTGCCGGTTTGTTGTGACCTGACAGTTTGTTGTGACCTGCCGGTTTGTTGTGACCTGCCGGTTTGTTGTGACCTGCCGGTTTGTTGTGACCTGACGGTTTGTTGTGACCTGCGAGTTTATTGTGACCTGACGGTTTGTTGTGACCTGACGGTTTTTTTGTGACCTGCCGGTTTGTTGTGACCTGCCGGTTTGTTGTGACCTGACAGTTTGTTGTGACCTGACAGTTTGTTGTGACCTGACAGTTTGTTGTGACCTGCCGGTTTGTTGTGACCTGACGGTTTGTTGTGACCTGACAGTTTGTTGTGACCTGACAGTTTGTTGTGACCTGACAGTTTGTTGTGACCTGACAGTTTGTTGTGACCTGCCGGTTTGTTGTGACCTGACAGTTTGTTGTGACCTGACGGTTTGTTGTGACCTGACGGTTTGTTGTGACCTGACAGTTTGTTGTGACCTGCCGGTTTGTTGTGACCTGACAGTTTGTTGTGACCTGACAGTTTGTTGTGACCTGACAGTTTGTTGTGACCTGCCGGTTTGTTGTGACCTGACAGTTTGTTGTGACCTGACGGTTTGTTGTGACCAGCCGGTTTGTTGTGACCTGACGGTTTGTTGTGACCTGACAGTTTGTTGTGACCTAAAGGTTTGTTGTGACCTGCCGGTTTGTTGTGACCTGACGGTTTGTTGTGACCTGACAGTTTGTTGTGACCTGCCGGTTTGTTGTGACCTGCCGGTTTGTTGTGACCTGACGGTTTGTTGTGACCTGCCGGTTTGTTGTGACCTGACAGTTTGTTGTGACCTGCCGGTTTGTTGTGACCTGACGGTTTGTTGTGACCTGCCGGTTTGTTGTGACCTGCCGGTTTGTTGTGACCTGACGGTTTGTTGTGACCTGCCGGTTTGTTGTGACCTGACAGTTTGTTGTGACCTGCCGGTTTGTTGTGACCTGACAGTTTGTTGTGACCTTACGGGTTGTTGTGACCTGACAGTTTGTTGTGACCTGCCGGTTTGTTGTGACCTGACAGTTTGTTGTGACCTGACAGTTTGAGAAACGGTTACCTTAAAAGAAAGAAAGAACCACCAAGTGATCTAACGGTTGGGAAATTGATTACATAGTTAAAGCAAATGTACCTACCATATTAACTGAAGATATTCGAATTTAATCGAAACTGTTTAGAATTAAATACAATGTTTTAAAAAATGCTCTCAGCCTGCTTAACAGAAGGAAATAAATCAAATAGATCTTATCTGAAAGCTATTTACTTTATAAAAAAAAAGTACTTAAATTCAATTGTATTTTGAGCGAATAGCCACATTTCATTTTATTACCAGAGAGAAGACCAATGAAAGTGTTGTCAATATGTGTTTTGTGTTAGTCGCCGGCGCCTGAGGTACAAGGGTTGGGGTCGTGACGCGCCGAGGCCATCAATAACTCGCCTGAGGTCGCAGGTCAATTGGGCACACATCGCCGAGGCTTGGGCGGCCGAGATCCTTTCAATTTGGGGATATCTTCGTGGCCAACACTCCTATGGTGATCTTTGTTCTTCAGTTTGGCCACTCCTTATAATAATCCTTCAGTATGAAATTGAACCAACTCAATAACCCACGACAATCGAATAATCAATCGCAACCGAATACCCAACCACAACCGAATAACCAACGTCAACCGAATATCCAACGATAACCGAATACTCTATGGCAAACAGAATAACCAACTACAACCGAACACTCCTCAACGACAACCGAAACACCAACGACAAATTATACCAGACGGGAAACCGAATAACCAGTGGCAGCTGAATAGCGATGATAACCGAGTACTCAACGAGAGCCTTAAAACCAACGAGAACCGAATATCCAACGGGAAACCAAATAACCAACAACTATCAGATAACCAACTATTGTCCTGCTTAGTCGATGTTTCAATCATATGTTAGCTCTTAATTACCTGACGTCCTGATTTTCCATTTTGCGTTTATCTGTGTACATAAGTAGTACATTAGATGTTTTACTGATATTCAATAACAAAACTGCCGAAACAGAGTAATCGGCAAACGCTAATACAGTATCATGGGATTAGAAGAAGATATGAAGTGAAAATTAAGTGGATAGCTTACAGACATTAGGTAGCGATAACAATGCAAATTGTATTCGCTAAAGAAGAAACTGCCTTTAAAAAGGAAAGAGAACTAAAATAATCAACTAACTTCAAATTTCGTAAAATCATGTGTTTTTTCTAGTGCATATTTAGCAGTTGATACAAAAAACGGGTAAACATGCAGTTGAAGAAGGGCATAATTTTACGAAATTTGAAATTCTGAAAGAAGTACGCAATAATCTGTATTTACATACTTCTGAAATATTTTACGCAAAAAATATGGTTAAGCCTATCAAATGTAATAATAAACCTACGCCCATTCAAAATTATCCGTTTATAAAAAATATATTCCAAGAAAGTTATCATTTTAAAATGTATATACACATTTTAACTTGATTAATTTTTGTACCATTGATCTGCCATTTGTCATAAAACATTATATTATTGTGTTTTGTAAACAAACGTTATAAAGTTAATTTGTTACCGTTTGAATATGTCAGCCTTGTAGGTGTACGGCCTCACAGAAGTAAAATAATTTATTGCAAATACTGAGAATTTAAAAATAATTCAAATTTAAACATGGTACTGTAAGTAAAAGAAAGAGAGCTCAAAGAAACCCCAACTATTCAAACCAGTGCTAACTGTAATTCGCTAGGTCCTACTCCCCTGCGTCAATAATCAAGAGCACTGCATCTATTTATATAGTATATTTGAATTCATTAAATCGTTGGAGTTATTATTATTATAACATTTAGTTGGACCTTTCCAACAAGTCAGTGTTTTTCCCACGTGTATTTCTGGCGGCACGTCTACCCGGCACCAAATCTGACCACCGCTCTAAGGTTAATCAGGCGTTACTAATGTCACAACTTAACCCGGCACCGAGACAGTTTGAAGGTAGGGGAGCTGGGTTCCCCCTCCACAACACCAAACATACGCCCCTCATTCTCTTCTTTCCCTCCCTCGAACCCTAGGCATCTCATCGCCCTAACTCCTTTAACCTAACCTAACCTAACCTAACCTATTGAACAAAGCGTTGCCTTCATTTTACAAAGCTCACCCCCATTCATTTTAAAACCATCACACACCTTCGTTTAGTAAAGCTCGGTCCCCGGACATGGACAGCGCGAACCTACGGCACCTTACGAAAAGGGGAGGTGATTAGGGGAGGGGAAAGAGAAAGGAGGGGTTGGGAGGGGGTAGTGTAGGTGGAATGGGTAAGAGGGGTGGCTGGTGCCGGGTTGACATACTGTCATGGCGGCCAGTGAAAGGTCCAGTGCCGGGTTGACGTGGTTTTTTTATAACATATAAAGCTTGGTGCCGGGTTGATGAACTCCCGTATTTCTGTTTTAGAGGTCCATTGACTATAGGAAGAACTTATTTAACGTGTTATATAGAGCAAGTGAGTCAAATAAGAACACTCTACTTTCTAATGTAATCGCAATATTTCAATGTTTATTACTGCACATGTGCAAACTAAAAACATTCTGAGAATTTAATTTTGTATTAAAGGACTCAATTTAGAAATTTTCTGTGAATGATATCTTATTCAACTATCGTTGATAACATTGCTACAGGATGTTACAAAATAATATAACTAGATCAGGAATTAACAAAAATAAAAAACTTGGATTTAAATTAAGAATATATCGTAAGGTTCCGCTAAAGGAGGCACTCCACGAGTCCTTGAAATCAATTTTTATATCAGATAAAGTTATACTGTAGTTTTTAAGGTGCATTCCAAAATACTGTAAAATATTGAAGTATAAATCTAGTAGCTGAGGAGGAGGGGTCAAGTGCGGGCTACTGCGAGGTCAAGTCCTGGGTGCAGCCTGGGCCAACAACATTTGGCCATTGTCGCGTCTCTCCCTCTCGCTTTATTGGCTATTTTGCAAGCAACGTTTCCCGACTTTCATACATGTCCGTTAGATTTGACCTCTAGACTCCACTTACAGTTGTAACCAAACTATGTAGGCATGCAGCCCTAGGGACCTATGGGAGGTAAAATACATCAATATTTTGGTTTTGAATGCACTTATTTCTAGAAATCAGATGAGAAATATTAAATAAGTTAAGGAAAAGGCTTTATTAATATGATGAAACCATTTTCTTCTTTACTGGCTTGTAAACGGTCAACAATTTGTAGAAGGTCGGCTTGTGTATGTCGTCACCCAGTATGGCCTAGTGTTTGTTACAGAGAAATGTGTGATTGTTGCTCTGCAACGTTTCTCGGCAGTCCACAGTAACCTTATTTCCAACCAAGATAGAGTGAATGGGCATGGAAGGTGGAATTATGATTTGTCAACATTGATTATTTACTGTAGGATTGGCTTGAAACATGTGCATGTATCTTATTCATTTTTCTCAGTCAGATGTTATCACAACCCAATGTTTCAAGCAGAACGAGTAAATATCGTCAATGAATACAACTCTTTAAGAACTGTTGTGCACACGTCAGTTGGCCAGTTGGATGTCGAGTGGTGGGGAGCTGTTGTCTGGCGATGGGTGTTAGCGTAAAAGGGTTTAGAAATCCAAACTCAGTAGCAATTTACTTGACTATTTTAAAACTATAAATCAACTTGAACAAAACTTATAAGACCTAATATTCAGAATGATTACTAATCAAAACTAGGTGAGGTTAATAATTGATAAATAGTGAACCACAACAAAAAAAAGTGTGGCGGAAAGTCAGCCTGTCTTCTTTACGTTTAATAAGTCACCGAGATAATGTTCTGCTCTGAGTAAAGGACAGGGTGCGAGGGAGAAGAGATGGTCAGCAGACAGTGCGACAAAGTCAGATAAAGTCGATGACACACACACACACACACACACACACACTGACTTGAAGGAAAAGACGCACGAACTAGCGTGTTCAAGCTCTGCACATTCTGAAGTTTTAACATTGTATCTACACGTCTTATAGAGATTTATGTTCATCGATATTGTTAACTGTTCCACCATGAGTCATTCGCGTGGGAGTGTGGTGGGTTTTGAACAACTGTGGCTGGTCCAAAATATCCCACGTCCGATGAAGTACTGTAATGAGATGTTTGACACCTAAGGTAAGTTTTTTAAATTTAAATAATTTTAAGACTTGTGTTTGAGTGATATTCTCTTCATGTGCTATCTATGTTAGAAAGTTACGTGCAAGAGAAGTAAGGTCGGATGTCAGCCACCAAGGTAGAGATTGAAGTATAAGATAAGGCAATTCGGAAAAAGTTAAAGACTAAAAGTAAGCACTAAAATGAAACATTAGAAAATGAACAATAGACGATGATATAGAGGAAGGGTTCCATCAGACTAGAACACTGAGAGTTCACGGACCAACAAACCCTTTGTACGAGACTGTGATTATGAACAAGTGGAAGTGGAGGAGAGGACTGCTACGCATGGCGGACCTACCATGACTGACGAGACCTAATCTGAGACCGAGGAACATGGCTGTTGGACTACAAGCATTTCTGTCTTTGTAAATGTATACGTAACACTTATTAGTATTTGTTTATTATTATGTGTTCAGATGAGAACTGAGTCTTAAATAATAATTTATACATCTACAAGTAAATTTAGTAACAAATACCACTTAGAACACCGTACACTTGGAAGATTTTCATGATCTGTTTTGGTCGAGTTGTGATGCGAAGTATGCTGAGTACAACTAAAGGACTTAACTCAAGAAATGAATTTAAATTAAAGTTTATATTGTACATTTATGGTTCCGAAAGACGTATTATCCATAAAGACCAAAAATATCCAAAAACACGTCTTATCCTACATTCACAAGAACGATCCTCCTAAATAAGTAAAGCACCGCTCATAACCCTCCCCCTGTCTAATATATAAACGACGGAATAAGTGCCATTTATAGAATACACATATTTTGAGAAGTTAAAAACTTACTTGCTCTCAACTGAATTCTTTAACATGCATCTTAGTCCAGTAAAATTAGCCCCAAAAGTAGGGGTACCAAAAGTAGGGATATGAATGCTAGAAAGCTGGGAATAATTTGTAAACTTTTATTTAGGCCTAAAATTGATTAATCTGACTTTGCACCACCTGAGAAGGTGAGCTGAACTTTGAGCAGCCTATATACCTCAAAATGTTGGTACATTTTTAAATTTTTCGCTTATACATCCTGAACGACGCATCCTAGCGAAACGCTCATTGTGAAACATATTAAAGAAGATTAAATTGTGTGTCGATAGATGTTCCTACATTTGAAATACAACCATTATTTATGCTCGTAGTTGTCGGCTGAAAAACATATTTTCCCCCATTTAGGCTAAAATGAACCACCGTTGAAGTTAATTATGTAGCGCCCAAAGTACTCATCGTATCAAACGCTTTTTGGGATAAAAGATGTTGGGAGTTCAACACTGAGTTCAAAGATTATCACACTTATATAATTAAATCATATTTAATTTTGTTTGCATGGCAAACAATGAAATGTGTAGAATGAAAATGTGTTGTTGATGTGGATGTGCCCACACACGGTGTCTACTCCAGGTATTCACTTCCATTTGGTCCTTAATCCACTTTCCGTCGTTGGTATCTTCTTCTTGGGGGAATTCTCTTATTCTCTCTGTAGATAAAAGTCGTGCGTTACATTCTTCACAACAACTTGGAGTACTTGAAAAATCAAAACAACCCTTATGAACTAACGTAATATTCAACAATATCAAGAGCCAAATCGAAGAGTTCAACGTTTGTTGAGCGTCTACAAAGTATCTGCAACTACAGTTCTTTTCACTGAAAACATGACGTCTATAATCCTAAAAGAAAGATTCCTGACTAATGTGAAGAGTATTGACTGGCTTATTGGAACGTTTAAAACCAGACTTGGATCAGAGATATGTTTTTTTTTTAAAGTACCAGATTTATTTATTTTCACTTAATAAAATTTAGTTTGAATTCTAATTTAATCAGATATTCCAATATGATATATTTTTTATTACTGATTTATTAAATATACAGATGAAAGGGGTTGTTAGCACTCTTGCGGATGACGTGCCCTCAGGAATATAAACAGTGATTGGGGAACCATATGGCAAGATATGAATCATGATCTGAATTTGTTAATGAATTGGTGTATTAAAAACAGAATAGTCGTAAATGCATCTAAAACAAAGATTATACATTTTGATATCAAGGGGTTTCATTTGACGATATATTAAAATTCCCCATTAAAGATGAATGTAACAACAATATTTCAGTTTGTTCGTGCACGGTAAAAGAGAAGGTAGAAAATATTAAATATCTTGGAGTCTATCTGGATGAAATACTTTCTTAGAATACATACACCATATTTACATAACGAATTGAGAAAAAATATAAGAATGTTTTACTTCCTAAGAAATTTTATTAATCAAAATATGTTACGCATGCTTTATTTTTCTCTTATTCATTCAAGAATAGTTTACGGAATCGGAAATTGGGGAGGGGCTAGTAAAACTGCAACTAAGCCATTAATAATCACACAAAAAGATTTCATAAGAATTATTACTTTTAAACCCAAAAATTTTACCAATAATACATATTTTTGTCTATAAAGTTTTAAAAATATTTTATAATAGGAGTGGTAATTATGAATGGACAGGTTATTACCTAGAACTAGAAGTGTTACCGAAGGTATATTAATAAGACCTAGAGTTAAACAAAGTATATTTAAACAAAGTTTTAAATATTTAGGACCTAAAATATTTAATCAAATTCCAAATCAAATCAGATATAACAATGCAACAAATAATCAGTATTTAACAAAATTAAAGAAATGTCTACTCACTAAAGAACAGATAGAATTTTTTTGATACATTGCTTTGAATTATTGATAAAAGGAGGTAATTTATAATTTGATTTGTTTTATGTTTTGTTATCACAGACAACTGTCACTTGGAAATTTTAGTTTTAGTCGCACATTAATTATTGTAGATAGTTAGTTGTAATATATATTAATTGTGTAATAGATTAGTTTATTAGTTTAGATATATAATCATGGACATATTGCAAGGAACACGCTGCAGAGAGCTGTCTGCTTTACCTGTTATTGAAGCTGTGAATAATGTTTGTTTAAAGTTATGTTATTATCTAGTAACTAACCATCATTTACTAGATACTACATGGTTAATATTCCGTTTTTAAATAATGCATATCTATTATTTTTTGGAATAAAATATGATTCTAACATTAATAGGAGATCTAAATTGGCATAAACATTGCTTATTATTGCAATTCCCACTTTAATACAGAGTCGCACGACTGCTAAACACGACTTGCAAAATTTACTACTGGATCAAATCGCTACAGGGTAGAAACCACCACTGACTCAGAGTAGTTAGCTTTGAATAAAGATCTCTGTGTACTTAAGTGAGCTCATTTTGTCCATGACCTACAATAGCTAATGGCGGTGGGAAGAGTGATTACCAAACAAACCTCTGCCTACACCCACACCTTCCTCCAGGAGGGTGGTCTGTTGACTCTGTAGTAACATTCGTCTGGAGAAATGCCAACATGACCTCTAGGTCATTTTACGACGAACCATCGCTACAGTGTGATGGTAGTAAACAGCAATTCACATGTTTTTAGCGTAAATTAAACGTAAATTCTTTATTATTACTATTTTATCTTTATCGACTGGATTTTAAATTAAAGCAAAACTAACGGACATTTACGTTTTTCTGTATGATGTTTATCCGGATTTTATTGCTCTGTTAGCACATGATATTTATACTATTCATTTCCTATCTGAATTGTTAGGGATTATCTGCACTTACATCAAATTATATTTTCTTTCTGCCATGTCTTTTGTTTTGCCGGATCAAATGTGTTAACCAAATGTTGTTTACGTCAATTGTAAGTTCCATTTACAATTTTGGCATTTCTTATAAATGTTGATTACCCTAATACAATTTGTATATTACTCAACTTTATAAATATTCATTACATACTTAAATACACAATCTTAACTTTGGGGTCTTCTTAGAAATTGTGTTAATGATGACTAATTTGATTCCTTACCAATCAATTGTGTAACTATTATTTGATCAAAAGACAAGAAAGTTGTATTTAATAGAATTTACATCGCAAGTCGGAATATACAGGGTGTCCCGTAAGTACTGACCAAAATTTCACGAGGTTATACTATAGGTCAATGCAAACAGTTTTCATCATATAATGTATAGTCCCATCTTGCTTAGTTTTCTGTCTATCTGTCTGTAAGTGTTTTTTAGAAAATAATGTATATATTCAAAATAGTTTGAGATATCAAGTTGAAACTTTGTATATTTACTGACCTAATTAGTGTACATCTAAAATAAAAGTTTCAAAATTATATCATTTACATAAACAAAATGGCGGCCATTTAAAACTTTTAAAGCCTAATAACTTTAAAACAAGTGATGTTATAGAAAAATGACAAGACACATATAAAATAGCCCCTTTTAATACAAGAATTTTGGTACCAGATTTATTTTTCTACAATAAGTTGTTACAGAAATAAGTAAGATTTCTCAAGTAAAGGTCTGTGTTTTATTCAAAATTCCAATGTGTTTTCAAATAATTTTACACATTTATATCTCCTGTTAATCTTCTCTATTCCTTTTAAAAATCTAATTTCAGCTTCCTTTAATCTGTATGAATCACAATTTGGTCCACATGCATGTTTCCGCTCCATAAAATAAGATTGGTTGATAATACATCTTGTATTTTCTTTTATCAGGTTAAAAACTGTCCACTCTTCCGTATTCTGTAGCGTATAGCTACTATAAAATAAGGTGACATAGCAACAGATGGAAAAACTACATAGTTGATGACCATCCCACCACCTACTGTAAATTGTTTGAATTAAATTTTGTGAAAAGTAGGAGCCCAGAAATATGGAGGAACAAAGATCAGGCCATAATGCAAATTCCCCATAATGCTACCACCAATCGTATTCCCCATATTTAGCAACATTAAACTTTTTGATATTTCAGAGTGTATTGCAGAGGAGTCCATGGGAGCAGTAAACTGAATCAGTAAAACACAGAGTTCATGGGTGTGTGTTTGGGTCTCTGGGGGTGGTGTATAGGCCCCTATACATTTTCTGATCGAGTATTTTACAACTAAAAGGAACTAAACTTTCTTACTGTTAATGTCAAAGTTTCTACAATAGACACATTTCAACTAACTATTCGTTTATTTGTTTAATACGCAAATAATCATTAGTACCAAGTTTTGTTAAAACCAGGCTTAAAATGTGAACATTATAGAGAATTTATTCCTATTGGTTACTTACACTTTGCCAACTGTTTGAAGTCATGTAGTAGTAAATACAAAGCCAACTAAATTATTATGTAGGTTAAACAATTGATTTACAAGTGTTACATCAGTTTTGTATGTTGTTTTGAACTCAAACTAAGTTTATAAAGGTTCTATAAGAGTATTTTAAAGGGTTTTTTAATGTTTAGGACAAATATTATTGTTATGACACTGAATTTAAATGCTTTTAGGGAATTATAACATATTTTGTACACACATTACTCCATTAACTCCAACGTTCATAGTTCAACGATTCCAGAAAATATTTTAAACTTTTGAAACACTCTCAACAGCCATGGCATATTTACGTGTTCATCTATCTCTGTCATAATCACGTGCTTGAGTTATGGTAATGCCTGTAAACACCTTAACTAATGCTCTTCTATCACGTGAAAGTAGTTTCGAGTCGTGACCTTTCGGCAAACAAAGGCGTTAAGCGATCTTTTGCTCAATCTCATCTCACAACACAACCGGTTCCTGCCCATCTCGCAAATGTTAGTGGTAATAGTTTGGCGCGACAAAGATTATGTCGTTGCATCACAGCGATGTGTATAGAATAGTTGGTCAACAAACATTGTATGGAGCTATCACAACGATGTGTGTAGAAGAGTTGTTCAACAAACATTGTATGGATCCACCACAGCGATGTGTCTAGTAACTGTATGGAGTCATCACAGCGATGTGTGTTAAAGAGTTAGTCAACAAACATTATATGGAGCCATCACAGCGATGTGTGTAGAAGAGTTGGTCAACAAACATTATACGGAGCCACCACAGCGATGTGTGTAGAAGAGTTAATCAACCAACACTGTATTGAGCCATTAAAGTGATGTGTGTAGTAGTGTTGGTAAACCAACATTTATGGAGTGTTCACAGCGATCTGTGTAGTAGTGTTGGTCAACTGAAATTTATGGAGTGTTCTCAGCGATGTGTAGAAGTGTTGGTCAACTGAAATTTATGGAGTGTTCTCAGCGATGTGTAGAAGTGTTGGTCAACCGACATTTATGGAGTGTTCTCAGCGATGTGTGTAGTAGTGTTGGTCAACTGAAATTTATGGAGTGTTCTCAGCGATGTGTAGAAGTGTTGGTCAACTGAAATTTATGGAGTGTTCTCAGCGATGTGTAGAAGTGTTGGTCAACCGACATTTATGGAGTGTTCTCAGCGATGTGTGTAGTAGTGTTGGTCAACTGAAATTTATGGAGTGTTCTCAGCGATGTGTAGAAGTGTTGGTCAACTGAAATTTATGGAGTGTTCTCAGCGATGTGTAGAAGTGTTGGTCAACTGAAATTTATGGAGTGTTCTCAGCGATGTGTAGAAGTGTTGGTAAACCAACATTTATGGAGTGTTCACAGCGATGTGTGTAGTAGTGTTGGTCAACTGAGATTTACGGAGTGTTCTCAGCGATGTGTAGAAGTGTTGGTCAACTGAAATTTATGGAGTGTTCTCAGCGATGTGTAGAAGTGTTGGTCAACCGACATTTATGGAGTGTTCTCAGCGATGTGTAGAAGTGTTGGTCAACTGAAATTTATGGAGTGTTCTCAGCGATGTGTGTAGTAGTGTTGGTAAACCAACATTTATGGAGTGTTCTCAGCGATGTGTAGAAGTGTTGGTCAACCGACATTTATGGAGTGTTCACAGCGATGTGTGTAGTAGTGTTGGTCAACTGAAATTTATGGAGTGTTCTCAGCGATGTGTGTAGTAGTGTTGGTAAACCAACATTTATGGAGTGTTCACAGCGATGTGTAGAAGTGTTGGTCAACCGACATTTATGGAGTGTTCACAGCAATGTGTGTAGTAGTGTTGGTCAACCAATATTTATGGAGTGTTCTCAGCGATGTGTGTAGTAGTGTTGGTCAACTGAAATTTATGGAGTGTTCTCAGCGATGTGTAGAAGTGTTGGTCAACCGACATTTATGGAGTGTTCACAGCGATGTGTGTAGTAGTGTTGATCAACTGAAATTTATGGAGTGTTCTCAGCGATGTGTAGAAGTGTTGGTCAACCGACATTTATGGAGTGTTCACAGCGATGTGTGTAGTAGTGTTGGTCAACCGACATTTATGGAGTGTTCTCAGCGATGTGTGTAGTAGTGTTGGTAAACTGAAATTTATGGAGTGTTCTCAGCGATGTGTAGAAGTGTTGGTCAACCGACATTTATGGAGTGTTCACAGCGATGTGTGTAGTAGTGTTGGTCAACCGACATTTATGGAGTGTTCACAGCGATGTGTGTAGTAGTGTTGGTCAACTGAAATTTATGGAGTGTTCACAGCGATGTGTGTAGTAGTGTTGGTCAACTGACATGTATAGAGTGTTCACAGCGATGTGTGTAGTAGTGTTGGTCAACTGAAATTTATGGAGTGTTCACAGCGATGTGTGTAGTAGTGTTGGTCAACTGAAATTTATGGAGTGTTCACAGCGATGTGTGTAGTAGTGTTGGTCAACCGACATTTATGGAGTGTTCACAGCGATGTGTGTAGTAGTGTTGGTCAACCGACATGTATAGAGTGTTCACAGCGATGTGTGTAGTAGTGTTGGTCAACTGAAATTTATGGAGTGTTCACAGCGATGTGTGTAGTAGTGTTGGTCAACCGACATTTATGGAGTGTTCACAGCGATGTGTGTAGTAGTGTTGGTCAACTGAAATTTATGGAGTGTTCACAGCGATGTGTGTAGTAGTGTTGGTCAACTGAAATTTATGGAGTGTTCACAGCGATGTGTGTAGTAGTGTTGGTCAACCGACATTTATGGAGTGTTCACAGCGATGTGTGTAGTAGTGTTGGTCAACTGAAATTTATGGAGTGTTCACAGCGATGTGTGTAGTAGTGTTGGTCAACCGACATGTATAGAGTGTTCACAGCGATGTGTGTAGTAGTGTTGGTCAACTGAAATTTATGGAGTGTTCACAGCGATGTGTGTAGTAGTGTTGGTCAACCGACATTTATGGAGTGTTCACAGCGATGTGTGTAGTAGTGTTGGTCAACCGACATTTATGGAGTGTTCTCAGCGATGTGTAGAAGTGTTGGTCAACCGACATTTATGGAGTGTTCACAGCGATGTGTGTAGTAGTGTTGGTGAACTGAAATTTATGGAGTGTTCTCAGCGATGTGTGTAGTAGTGTTGGTAAACCAACATTTATGGAGTGTTCACAGCGATGTGTAGAAGTGTTGGTCAACCGACATTTATGGAGTGTTCACAGCGATGTGTGTAGTAGTGTTGGTCAACTGAAATTTATGGAGTGTTCTCAGCGATGTGTGTAGTAGTGTTGGTCAACCAACATTTATGGAGTGTTCTCAGCGATGTGTAGAAGTGTTGGTCAACCGACATTTATGGAGTGTTCACAGCGATGTGTGTAGTAGTGTTGGTCAACTCAAATTTATGGAGTGTTCTCAGCGATGTGTAGAAGTGTTGGTCAACCGACATTTATGGAGTGTTCACAGCGATGTGTGTAGTAGTGTTGGTCAACTGAAATTTATGGAGTGTTCTCAGCGATGTGTGTAGTAGTGTTGGTAACCCAACATTTATGGAGTGTTCACAGCGATGTGTAGAAGTGTTGGTCAACCGACATTTATGGAGTGTTCACAGCGATGTGTGTAGTAGTGTTGGTCAACTGAAATTTATGGAGTGTTCTCAGCGATGTGTGTAGTAGTGTTGGTAAACCAACATTTATGGAGTGTTCTCAGCGATGTGTAGAAGTGTTGGTCAACCGACATTTATGGAGTGTTCACAGCGATGTGTAGAAGTGTTGGTCAACCGACATTTATGGAGTGTTCACAGCGATGTGTAGAAGTGTTGGTCAACCGACATTTATGGAGTGTTCACAGCGATGTGTGTAGTAGTGTTGGTCAACTGAAATTTATGGAGTGTTCTCAGCGATGTGTGTAGTAGTGTTGGTAAACCAACATTTATGGAGTGTTCACAGCGATGTGTAGAAGTGTTGGTCAACCGACATTTATGGAGTGTTCACAGCGATGTGTGTAGTAGTGTTGGTCAACTGAAATTTATGGAGTGTTCTCAGCGATGTGTGTAGTAGTGTTGGTAAACCAACATTTATGGAGTGTTCTCAGCGATGTGTAGAAGTGTTGGTCAACTGAAATTTATGGAGTGTTCACAGCGATGTGTGTAGTAGTGTTGGTCAACTGAAATTTATGGAGTGTTCTCAGCGATGTGTGTAGTAGTGTTGGTAAACCAACATTTATGGAGTGTTCACAGCGATGTGTGTAGTAGTGTTGGTCAACTGAAATTTATGGAGTGTTCTCAGCGATGTGTGTAGTAGTGTTGGTCAACTGAAATTTATGGAGTGTTCTCAGCGATGTGTGTAGTAGTGTTGGTCAACTGAAATTTATGGAGTGTTCTCAGCGATGTGTGTAGTAGTGTTGGTAAACCAACATTTATGGAGTGTTCACAGCGATGTGTGTAGTAGTGTTGGTCAACTGAAATTTATGGAGTGTTCACAGCGATGTGTGTAGTAGTGTTGGTCAACTGAAATTTATGGAGTGTTCACAGCGATGTGTGTAGTAGTGTTGGTCAACTGAAATTTATGGAGTGTTCACAGCGATGTGTGTAGTAGTGTTGGTCAACTGAAATTTATGGAGTGTTCACAGCGATGTGTGTAGAAGTGTTGGTCAACTGAAATTTATGGAGTGTTCACAGCGATGTGTGTAGTAGTGTTGGTCAACTGAAATTTATGGAGTGTTCACAGCGATGTGTGTAGTAGTGTTGGTCAACTGAAATTTATGGAGTGTTCACAGCGATGTGTGTAGAAGTGTTGGTCAACCGACATTTATGGAGTGTTCACAGCGATGTGTGTAGTAGTGTTGGTCAACTGAAATTTATGGAGTGTTCTCAGCGATGTGTGTAGTAGTGTTGGTAAACCAACATTTATGGAGTGTTCACAGCGATGTGTGTAGTAGTGTTGGTCAACTGAAATTTATGGAGTGTTCTCAGCGATGTGTGTAGTAGTGTTGGTCAACTGAAATTTATGGAGTGTTCTCAGCGATGTGTGTAGTAGTGTTGGTCAACTGAAATTTATGGAGTGTTCACAGCGATGTGTGTAGTAGTGTTGGTCAACTGAAATTTATGGAGTGTTCTCAGCGATGTGTGTAGTAGTGTTGGTAAACCAACATTTATGGAGTGTTCACAGCGATGTGTGTAGTAGTGTTGGTAAACCAACATTTACGGAGTGTTCACAGCGATGTGTGTAGTAGTGTTGGTCAACTGAAATTTATGGAGTGTTCACAGCGATGTGTGTAGTAGTGTTGGTCAACTGAAATTTATGGAGTGTTCACAGCGATGTGTGTAGTAGTGTTGGTCAACTGAAATTTATGGAGTGTTCTCAGCGATGTGTGTAGTAGTGTTGGTAAACCAACATTTATGGAGTGTTCACAGCGATGTGTGTAGTAGTGTTGGTAAACCAACATTTATGGAGTGTTCTCAGCGATGTGTGTAGTAGTGTTGGTCAACTGAAATTTATGGAGTGTTCTCAGCGATGTGTAGAAGTGTTGGTCAACTGAAATTTATGGAGTGTTCTCAGCGATGTGTAGAAGTGTTGGTCAACCGACATTTATGGAGTGTTCACAGCGATGTGTGTAGTAGTGTTGGTCAACTGAAATTTATGGAGTGTTCTCAGCGATGTTTGTAGTAGTGTTGGTAAACCAACATTTATGGAGTGTTCACAGCGATGTGTAGAAGTGTTGTCAACCGACATTTATGGAGTGTTCACAGCGATGTGTGTAGTAGTGTTGGTCAACTGAAATTTATGGAGTGTTCTCAGCGATGTGTGTAGTAGTGTTGGTAAACCAACATTTATGGAGTGTTCACAGCGATGTGTAGAAGTGTTGGTCAACCGACATTTATGGAGTGTTCACAGCGATGTGTGTAGTAGTGTTGGTCAACTGAAATTTATGGAGTGTTCACAGCGATGTGTGTAGTAGTGTTGGTCAACCGACATTTATGGAGTGTTCACAGCGATGTGTGTAGTAGTGTTGGTCAACCAACATTTATGGAGTGTTCTCAGCGATGTGTAGAAGTGTTGGTCAACCGACATTTATGGAGTGTTCACAGCGATGTGTGTAGTAGTGTTGGTCAACTGAAATTTATGGAGTGTTCTCAGCGATGTGTAGAAGTGTTGGTCAACCGACATTTATGGAGTGTTCACAGCGATGTGTGTAGTAGTGTTGGTCAACTGAAATTTATGGAGTGTTCTCAGCGATGTGTGTAGTAGTGTTGGTAAACCAACATTTATGGAGTGTTCACAGCGATGTGTAGAAGTGTTGGTCAACTGAAATTTATGGAGTGTTCTCAGCGATGTGTGTAGTAGTGTTGGTCAACCGACATTTATGGAGTGTTCACAGCGATGTGTGTAGTAGTGTTGGTCAACTGAAATTTACGGAGTGTTCTCAGCGATGTGTGTAGTAGTGTTGGTAAACCAACATTTATGGAGTGTTCTCAGCGATGTGTAGAAGTGTTGGGCAACCGACATTTATGGAGTGTTCACAGCGATGTGTGTAGTAGTGTTGGTCAACTGAAATTTATGGAGTGTTCTCAGCGATGTGTGTAGTAGTGTTGGTAAACCAACATTTATGGAGTGTTCACAGCGATGTGTGTAGTAGTGTTGGTCAACTGAAATTTATGGAGTGTTCTCAGCGATGTGTGTAGTAGTGTTGGTCAACTGAAATTTATGGAGTGTTCTCAGCGATGTGTGTAGTAGTGTTGGTCAACTGAAATTTATGGAGTGTTCACAGCGATGTGTGTAGTAGTGTTGGTCAACTGAAATTTATGGAGTGTTCACAGCGATGTGTGTAGTAGTGTTGGTCAACTGAAATTTATGGAGTGTTCTCAGCGATGTGTGTAGTAGTGTTGGTAAACCAACATTTATGGAGTGTTCACAGCGATGTGTGTAGTAGTGTTGGTAAACCAACATTTATGGAGTGTTCTCAGCGATGTGTGTAGTAGTGTTGGTCAACTGAAATTTATGGAGTGTTCTCAGCGATGTGTAGAAGTGTTGGTCAACTGAAATTTATGGAGTGTTCTCAGCGATGTGTAGAAGTGTTGGTCAACTGAAATTTATGGAGTGTTCTCAGCGATGTGTGTAGTAGTGTTGATCAACTGACATGTATAGAGTGTTCAGAGCGATGTGTGTAGTAGTGTTGATCAACTGACATGTATAGAGTGTTCAGAGCGATGTGTGTAGTAGTGTTGGTCAACCGACACGTATGGAGTCATCACAGCGATGTGTGTAGTAGTGTTAGTCAACCGACACGTATGGAACCATCACAGCAATGTGTAAAGTGGAGTTGGTCAATCATTACTCAAAGGAATCAGGTGCACGCACATTCTCGCCTATGGCGGCACTTACAAACGGACATTTCATCATTGGCAACTTCACACTTCTTGGGAGATCAGCTTAGTGATTTCTTAAGGGTGAAGCTGTTATATCTGAAGTCGATTTTTTCATGAGTCCTCTAAAGTTAGTACAATTTGTCTGGATGGAACTTATATGAAGTTCTGGTAAGTATTTATTCATAGTTGGGGACGAGGATGAGTCGGCGAACTAACGATAGTCCAACGTGGGTTGTAAATTGATGGATTGGCGTAACATTCACACATTTACATGCCATAGTAGACCACAGTTACGCTCTTAAATAACTACTCTGTTTAGTGAATAGTTTACCATTGGAAGTTGAAATTGCAATAATTTAAATTAAAACATGGTTAATCATGTTCTAAACCAGTTTCCAACCATTTCCTTCGAACTGAGAAGTTTCTTTTCCCAGCGCAAGTCGTGTTTCAGTTTCCCCTCTAATGCGATATTCCTTCCTCCGGACAAATTAACTAGATCTGCCTCGTTAATTGATTCAGGATGGACACCCACTTATCCTCTGGGTCGGAGCTCCTCCGTGAATATGGAGTGAAACGGAGACGGCTAGGTTGAATATGGGATGCTTTCTTTCCTACGAATGTGTGTAGTAGGTAAGTTGTTTCTCATGTCGCATCTCGGTTCTGAGGAGTCGTCCCGGTCATATTCCGGGAAATACCGAGCTGTGAGACGGCAAGTTTGGCGCAGTATATACATAAGTATGAGGTAGGGAAAAGCAAAAGAGCTATAAATCACCTATAAGATGTACACTGTTTGGTAACATCAAATATGATGTTTAAAATACAGTGGACATGCAAAAACACAAATTTAAATTATGATGTTAAAATAAATAAACCGCAAACTATTGAAACAGTTTATTCTTGTCCAACATTTATTTCCATTGTAGTAGTAAATATGTTAAACATGAATTTAACATAATATACAAAAGATTACCCCGGATACCAGGCTAACGGCTGCTAATTAAAAACGTTCAGAATTTCGTATTCATCCCAACTTTAGGCTATATAATATAAAACTGATTTTAAATTGATAGAAAATAACAACTCTCAAAACAAATACAGCTTCTTTACAGGATTGCACTAGTAATACACCTTTTAGTAGGAAAAACTGGCAGACACAGTCGCTATGCCCAGATTGATATTTTTTCACATAGTACACTAGAACACGGGTGCTTTGTCCAACCTGCTATTATAGAACACCTTTAGCCAGATTATACAATAAAATAGATTTGATCCGTCGAGACTAATATTGCTGATACTAATGATACTGATGATGATAATGATAGGTCCGTCAAAACCTTTTGTCAGCTGATACAGTTAGACACAGTTGTTCTGTCTAAACTAATATTGCAGAACACCTTTTGTTAGGTGTTACAACAGTAAGACACAGTTGTTCTGTCTAAACTAATATTGCAGAAAACCTTTTGTCAGGTGTTACAACAGTAAGACACGGTTGATCTATCCAGACTAACACTGAAGACGAACTTTTGCTATATGATACAGAAATACACGATTGATAAGTCTAAACTAATATCGCAGACAATCTTTTGTCAGACGATACAGTAAGACACGGTTGATCTGTTCAGACTAACATTACAGACAACCTTTTGTCAGATGATACTCTAGGATACGATTGCTCAGTCCAAACTAACATCGCAGACAATCTTTTGTCAGACGATACAGTAAGACACGGTTGATCTGTAGAGACTAAAATTGCAGATAACCTTTTGTCATTATACTATAGGAAACGGTTGCTCAGTCCAAACTAACATCGCAGACAATCTTTTGTTAGACGATAATGTAAGACACGGTTGATCTGTTCAGACTAACATTGCAGACAAGCTTTTGTCAGATGATCCTATGGGACACGGTTGCTCAGTCCAAACTAACATCGGAGACAATCTTTGGTCAGGCAATACAGTAAGACACGGTTGATCTGTTCAGACTAACATTGCAGACAACCTTTTGTCAGATGATACTATGGGACACGGTTGCGAAGTCCAAACTAACATTGCATTCAATCTTTTGTCAGACGATACAGTAAGACACGGTTGATCTGTTAAGACTAACATTGCAGACAACCTTTTGTCAGATGATACTATAGGACACGGTGGCTCAGTCCAAACGAACATCGCATACAATCTTTTGTAAGATGATACAGAAAGATACGGTTGATCTGTCCAGACTAACATCGCATACAATATTTTCTCAGATGATACAGAAAGACACGATTGGTCTGTCCATACTAACATTGCATACAAGCTTTTATCAGATAATACAATAGGACACGGTTGAATTGAATAGACTTTTATTGCAGACAACATTTTTCGTGTATTAAGTAAAACACAGTTGTTGTATCCAGACTCATACCACAAATGAAAATTTAAAATAAATAAACACTATGCACATTGTTTGTCAGTTCACATTCCTAGTTCTTATGAGGAATATGACAGAATATTGCTGGGCACTTTTGGTAATAATTTTCTCTGCACACTTATTTATGTTTCCTTCGGCCAATTGTTTAGCTTCATTTAGTTAGTGGTTTTAAAATTGTTTAGATTCATTTGATGTATTGTCTGTTAGATCATAATACAGCCATAACAATGAGAAGGTTACTGACGTGCGACACCCTCCCACTTACTCTACACACATATGACACATAATGTTGACGTCCAACTCATTTAAATTAAATAGATTGACTTAACTTTTCTCGATTGTCTGGATGTATCATGATAGATTCTGTGAAAAATATAACCTTGTAAATTCATATAACATAACAACAAAGAGAAATACAATGAATTTCAGTACATGTTGAATTTTTTTTATCCATGCAGTTACCTAAACATTTCTCCCATACATCAGCCTATGAGCGCATACAAATTGGGAAATATTTTCAAGGTTTCTTTGGTTGTGTAACCGATTGCGTGAAACTTTCCCGTGCGTTTAATTGTGTAGTCCGTCAGTTTACGATGTGGAAGCGACGACTTTGGAGACCCGTCGCTTTTTATTGACTATTTCTGCACTAGCGCTTGATCTAAACCAATCTATACATTCATCGATACACTGAGTTGACTATTGGGAGCACTTAGTGTTAAGATTAAAACTATAACCTATAAAAATGTACAGTTTTTGTAACGGACAGGCCCACTGTAAAGATAAATATTTTACCTCTCAGATTGAGATAACGGAAACAGAGAGGAAAATAATAAAGCAAGGTTATCGAACTTGGGACGTGTGTTGAGCCTATTGTTGGTGGCATATTTCCGGAAGGCGCGAATTATCTTGCGGCTCCGCGCAGAAGTGGAACGAAAGCGAACGGGACTACGGGCCAACAATTCAAGGCACAGAGTAAGAATATGGCTGGATAGAAAGGAAACATATTTTGCAAGCAAGTACAATTCACATCCAGGAGAAGATGATATCTGAATTAAAACGGAATTAAATATTTTGGTGTGCTAACGGAATAATTCAAGGTCCCGAAAAGAAGATGATTAGACATGATTTGGAAAGATGAAGGGGACGGAGATGGAACTGATTATAAAAGTTACTGTTTGTACCAACGTGTTTGGGCTGCAAGCAGACCTACGCTTTGGAAAAAATATATAAAGCTAATCTAAAAGATAACAACTCTATATGGACCTTAATATTTAAAGTAAAGTTAACTAGATATTTCTCAGAGAATGAGTATATTCAATTCTTAGTAAAAATGGGATGGTAATCAATGTTCATTTGATATCTGCTGTCTTGTCAATAGCGCAGAATGACTTAGTACTGTAAAGTACAGGTGAACCCTTCCACATAACGCATAGTCTGCCGGCTACCTATAAATGGTACTTCATACAGCAATGTAATCTCTCCCATGGTCAAGATACTGCTTTATCGCTAGGTACTGATGATCATGTGTCACGAGACCGTGCTGGACAGAGAGAGGTCGACTATCTATACAGTACAGGTGTACACTTCCACATAACTCATAGCCGGCCGGCTACCTATAAACGGTACTTCATACAGCAATGTAACCTGTCCCTGGTCAAGTAACTGCTTCATCGCTAGGTACTGATGATCATGTGTCACGAGACCATGCGGGGGGAGGGGAGAGAGAGAGAGAGAGAGAGAGAGAGAGAGAGAGAGAGAGAGAGAGAGAGAGAGAGAGAGAGAGAGAGAGAGAGAGAGAGAGAGAGAGAGAGAGAGAGAGAGAGAGAGAGAGAGAGAGAGAGAGAGAGAGAGAGAGAGAGAGACGCACAGCCGGCTGTAACCTGCTTCCGATACATGTTACCGCCGTGTGTTCATTATATCGCTTCGTCTTGATGATATCGAATATCTTCAATTAGTATAATATCCCTCAATAGATTGATGTACTGCTGATTTGAAATTCGCATACTCCAGTCAACGAAGCTGCTAAGTTCTGTATTCATAAAATACTCACTGTAACAGTTACTCTCCGTGGTTTCAACTCATTCCATCTTTACTTAGAACAGAAGGGTCAAGTAAGATACTGATATTTGGAACAATACGGGACCTACACAAGATCTGTAGGAGGAAATCAGTTCACGAAGTGAGCTGGCGGGGTGGGGCGGAGGTTAGTTAGAGCGAGAAGCCTTAGCGCCTTCCGGGTAGGAAATAAACGGGAACAGCTGTTCGGAAGAAGCGCGAGACAGAACCAGTTCAGCTGGACGCCGCGGGGCCGTGACGTCAGATAGTCGCGCGTGCCACGGTCCAGCCCCGCCTTATCAGTGCCATCTCGATCTGTCATCGTAATGACACGCTGTGATTACCCTCGTCATTCGTATTTTATCGGGCCAAAATTCCACGCATACGAATTTGTGCGGTCAACCAAACCTTTGTTGTACCGCTGCATTGAATGAACAACTTGTCTCACGAAAACAGCAAGAATAATCATTATTAATTTCAGGTCACACCTAATGAAGTTTTGGGTTCGAAATATTAATTAATGGACATTGTTTTTTATATTTGTATTACTTTACGTACAAAATAAACTGTAGCTTTAAATATTACATTCACACTTTGCTATTTTAAATGCCTTGTATTAGTATTAGTTTGTCTCCAATAATTTGTAGATTCTTAGAGCGTAACATTATTGTATCGTTTGCTACATTATATATTTTGCTCGAAATTTAAATTGTTCATCTCCATGATCCTACATGATCACATCAACTTTTTAACTAAAAGTTTCAAAGACAAATACCAATGAATAATTCCTCTACTAAGTTTATCCAGTGATGCTATAAGTTTAGATCACTTTATTGACTCGCTACATTCTAGTATGGGAGTCGAACCCGTGGCAGACGTGCTAGCCTCAAGGGCAAGACATCAGTCTCAAGGCAGACCAGTTCGGCCTGTCGGTGGACGGTGGCAAAGTTCAGCCCCATTATGAGTGGGGCGTGTCCGCCGACTACCGTTTACTGCTCACCAACCAGTCCATTATTGAGATAACATTTCTGCACAATATTCGTGTAATTGCGTTTGTTTTAATAGTATAATACTCTTGAAAAATTCGTAAGTTACTATGAATCAAAAGGTAAAGTAAATTTTAGCTTTGTTGACCTGGTGTTTAGTTTGATAATAATATACCTATGAGAGAAAAAAATGGTTTATAAGAATTCCAGTGTACACATTCCAGAACCACAGTATTTACGTATTCAAACACATTTTTAAATGTTTATTTTTTGGAGAAGAAAGTTTTAAATCTTTTAAAATATTCTCGATGTATTCGATCAGAATTCAAATGACATTCTAGATCCAATCTTCATGATTACAAAACCTGTGTTTGTGTTGGTTGGGTCGTAAAGGACCGTCATGTACGACCCAGATCTGCTATCTATGTCAAGGGTTGTTTGTTATTCACACCTCCGATTCCTGGAGAAATGTTACTGCCTCCAGATGCGGCCATATTAAAACAGCCTACAAGTCTGAGTCACAAATCGCACCAAACCCGTTACAAAAGGAACACGTGCGACCCGATAAAACATAAATATAAACCCGGGCTTTCCAATGCCGGAAAAGGTTAATACGGCCGTAGAGGCGTCGATAAACTCAAGTACCGGTAAATCAATGGTCCCTACAATGACCTCTGGCAGGAGGATGTTTGCCGTCAACTGTGTAGGGAGAGTAGTTTCGTCTGACTTATGGGGGTGCTTCAAGGGTCTTTGACTTTGCTGGAAGTGTCGCATATGCAATGAGAATCTCATTGCTTAGAGGAATGTCTCACGTTTCTTACCATCTGGCCTAACGGTAATAGGAGTAGTACTAAATTAGGTTTATTACAATTCTTACGACTTGGTGCTTACTTTTGATTAATTCCATTATATTTACTGGTATCATTTTATGGCTTTTATTTCCTGTTTGAGGTCTTGAGGGCTGATGAACGATGTAATTAGGTCATTTATTCCAGTTGCAAACGGTATATATTATTTATTTACTTATCTACTCTTTACTCATACTACTACTTATTTACTCATATTCGTGTTAACTGTCTAACTCGGTACACCTATATCTCCTCCATATTCCAACTTATTAAAATCCCCGCATAAATCAATAGTAGGCCTATATGGAAAACTGGCAGAGTAAGGTTAAGGACATCGGCATCTCCTAATATTAAAAAAATTACACTCAGCCTTAATCCTCAAAAGGGCTCCTCAATCAACTCTCTGTAGTTGAGCACTTGACCCAGCAGATACCTGACTCGACAGAGTCCTCCGTAATGGCCATCCATCCTTGGGTCTCTTTTGTTCATTCTGAAGAATGACCTGAAGAAATGTGTTCCTGATGCCCGTTTGAGTCTATTTGCTGACGACACGTCAATTATAATGGATAACCATTGTCCTGATGCCTTGGAGATCAACACTTTTGTGGCCTCTAACAGGATTGCCCAGTGGTTTCGGAAAAATGGTTTAGCCTTTAATACTGACAAGAGTATTTTACTAGATTTTTCAATCACAGGGAAGTGCGAAGGTGATCTTAATTGTTGGTTCGGTGATGAGGAGGAATTTTTTTCAACACACTGTGAAGTTATTGGGTTTGTCTGTGGACAGAAATTTGAATTTTCATTCCCACATAAATAATATAGCACGAAAAGTATGTTCTGGAATTTTTGTTCTCCGTACACTCTCACAATTTACAAACACTTCAGTTCTTCTTACTACATACTATGCTTTGATATTCCCTAACTTTTCTTATGCAGTAACAATCCGTTGGTCAGACAGTTCTGTATCTAAACGAATATTTGTTTTACAAAAGAAGGCGTTGTAGATTATTGCTAGGATTCGTCAAAGAGAGTTGCGCAAAACTATTTTCAAGAACTTAAACATTTTAACTTTTCCTAGCATATACATTTTTCACATCTTACTTTTTCTCAAACAGAACTATAGTTTTTTTCAGTTACTTGTTCCACATTCAGAATACAAACTTAAAAATAAGCATAAATTAAACATCCCTTTTCATACCACTTAATTTTTTTAATGCCACACCTACTACAATGCCATAGCTTTATTCAATGCTCTGCCTATATTCCTAAGAACGTAAGTAGACTTAATGACTTTTAAAAGAAAGCTTAGGACTTTGTTTGTAGAGAAATGTTTTTACTCTGTCAATGATTACATTACATCTAGGTAGTACATGTTTATTGTAATTTTAAATGTTACTTATAATTATTGACGCAAGTCAATGCATTTTGTTTATAGCAATAAAGTGTCTTTGACTTTGAATCAACCCAATCAATAAATGGTGTTGTACTTGAGGACAGCAAAAATAGTTAAATATCAACTTTGCCATGACAATTACATTCATTCCACACTCGTATCCATTGTTTTGCTGAAAACAGCTGACATAAATAACGTTTTCAGCAGAGATATTCAAATTATTAGCTGTAGTTCAAACAGGAACTATGTTAGCATTTAACAGTGAATCAAGATGAGCTTTGTTATTAGTCTTATCAATAAACATAAGAGACCAATGTGAACCGCTCCCCCCACTAGTTACATATATGCTATCACTAACAGCTACAAAAACATATTTACTTATTTATAAGTAACAAAAAAAAATCATTTATAAGTTGGAGACGTAATGACGTCTGATATTATCTCTTTGTTTCCGACTTTAATTGAGTGCGAAACAGCGGGAATAAGGAACAAACATTGACCCAATTCACTTGTAATGTTTTGCATTTATTGAAAATAATCGTTAATTGTCTTATCATCGAGCCATTTATCAGTTGACATTGCTTTAGATTGATCATCTCTTTCTTTGCTAAATCAAATATTCTCAATTATTTTATTTTTGTTGTCATATTCAAATCTAAGGTTCTTAATGTTAGTGAACATATCATTATGCTTAAGTTTAAACGAGTCTTTCTCAGCAGTAACCGATGAGATGTGCAGATCTCGTTGCCGCAGTGTGGCTTGTAGTTTCTCAATACGCTTGTTCAGCGAGAGAATTTCAGACGTTGACTGGCCCTGCATTTTGAAAGATGTGTTAATCTTCTCCAGTCTAATGTCTTTCTCTAAAACGAAATTTGACTCCAGAATTCTAACGTCACATTTTACAGACTGAAGCTCTTTCACTTTATTTATATAATCCGTGTTTAAATAGTCAATGAAATGAAGTAAATCTGCAATATGTGCCAATATTACTCTAACATTTAACCTGGAGACCAACGGCCTGGAGACTATTGTGACTCCCGAACCATGGGAGCGGCAGGGCAAAAACGGCCAGTGCATGATGGAAGGACTGGTCTATGGTTCTATTGGGAATCGACCCCGGACCGTCTACGTGGCAAGCCAACGCCTTAGCCCCTAAGCTACAGCCGCTTCAGTGGCTGTGTGAGGGAAAACCTATTTAACTGTAATTACTTTAAGAGAGTTTGCCGCCTAGATCCAGCCAATAAAGTACTCCCGAGGTGGTGACGGCTGACGTGACTGCGGACGAGTTATGGAGCCCCTTGGCCACAGGTCAGACAACCTCTCATCACCGAACGTCACGAGAGATCCTGGCCGATCACCGGTCATTTCTGCACAGATTTTCGAAAGTTTCGTTAGTTTTTGTCCGAGAGATATTTACAGATATAAATGTGAAATGGTAACCTTTAGATAAGTACTTTGAGATAATAAGTGTGTCCAGCACGTATAAATTGCATTTAATAATATTCATTGTTAATATCAGAAGCTCTACGCAAATAGCCAGGGAGAGTAACAAAAAAACCGACATCAAGAATATTAATTATAAATACTGCGTTAAAATTGAGCACCTATGATACAAAGAAACTGTGGAAGACCTACAAAACTTACACATCAACACGAAAGACACAACTGCGAAACCTTTAGAGAGGAAAACATTATAAAATTGAGTTCTTCATCAGGCGCTAATGGACAGATGAAGAAAAGAAGACACAAAGTGAAAGAAGATGAAATGTTTTTGTCAAGGTAAAAAGAAGATAAGAGCCAACGTATGTTTTTTCTTTAATGGGGAATTATGATAATAATAATCTACATCTAATACCGATGATAGGACATGAGACATAAAAATGACGAGTTTATTACAAATTAAAATTGATAAAACAAAACCATTTGATTGTATGCTTTTGAAAAAAATTAAAATATTCTACAATGATCAACTTTGCCTGTAAGTGTTCGGGTAGGCGCAAGTTGATAGATATAAAGAACCGTTTGTAATGGTATGACTTCTTCTACAACGTGCAATAGAGATGAAATTGCATATAAAATATAAGAAGATTACTAAAAAACAAAAGCCATAAATGAAGATTGAAATTAGCATAATTTCAAGTAGTTTGCGTGATATAGGCGGCAGGTGCATAGCAATCCGGCCAAGGTTGTCCACCCCCCGCACGCAACACTAGTAGGGGCAAACGGGCACCAACTCAGCTCTTCATGTAATAACATCTTCTACTCATAATTGAGCCATCATAAGCAATTGGTACAGAAAGAGTTTATTTCCACGACAAATATAGCAACACCGAAATCAAAATAAACTGCAAGAGTAAAGTTTGATTGGCCAGATGATATAATTCGCCAACAATGACAATAACAATGACTACAGAAGCATAAAGAAGACTAATAACTACGTCTATAACTGTCACTGGCGCAAGAACTTTAATTTATTTATATTTTATAATTATATTTTTATTATTATTTATATTTTAATTTATATTTTATATTAAAATATAACCTGCTTAGGAGTTTTATATGATAACCCTTTCTTCATTATAACAGGATCCACTCAGTAAATTTGAAGGTACAGTAGTAAGTAAATTAAAAGTACCACATCTTAAATAAGTTGCTTACCACAGCAAACACTTTACAGATTGTGTTTTTATTGGAGGGTGAAAAATGGCAGCACTTAGATAAATTGTTAACCACAACAAACTCCTTACGGATTGTGATACTTGCATTAATAGGTAAACTAATAACATTGTTATCTACTACCAAGAAATAATTGAATATGGTCACAAGTGGCACATCCCTTGCAAGTGACAACTATCATCCTTTACCAATACAACAATAATCCTGATTTAATTTATTAGGAGTGCCGCAAATGGGCTGCCGCAAGTGAACGAGCCCCAAACAGTAAGGAAAAAAGTAAAAACATAAAACTGTATACAGTATTTTCTGTACAATACGTATCTACAGTATTGTAACTGTAGATACGTTGATGATTGTTGACAATGATAACTTCAGAAATTAATGGTCGATAAATAATTCGACGTCTGCTGTATTCAACACATTATGAGTTATTGATTGTTCCAGCCTACTACATACACAGTGCGTTACAAGATACCTTGATCATCTCTGTCTTTCTGGATAACTTTATTGATGATTGTTGACAATGATAACTTCATAAATTAATGGTCGACAAATGACTCGACGTCTGCTGTATTCAACACATTATGAGTTATTGATTGTTCCAGCCTACTACATACATAGTGCGTTACAAGACACCTTGATCATCTCTGTCTTTCTGGATAACTTTATTGATGATTTTTGACAATAATAACTCCAGAAATTAATGGTCGACAAATGACTCGACGTCTGTTGTATTCAACACATTATGAGTTATTGATTGTTCCAGCCTACTACATACACAGTGTGTTACAAGACACCTTGATCATCTCTGTCTTTCTGGATAACTTTATTGATGATTTTTGACAATGATAACTTCATAAATTAATGGTCGACAAATGACTCGACGAATGTTGTATTCAACACATCGTCTACTGATTGTTCTAACCAATTAGATAAACCGTGTGTGACACGATATCTTGCTCATGTCTCTCTAGATAAACCGTGTGTGACACGATACCTTGCTCATGTCTCTCTGGATAAACCGTGTGTGACACGATACCTTGCTCATGTCTCTCTGGACAAACCGTGTGTGACACGATACCTTGCTCATGTCTCTCTGGATAAACCGTGTGTGACACGATACCTTGCTCATGTCTCTCTGGATAAACCGTGTGTGACACGATACCTTGCTCATGTCTCTCTAGATAAACCGTGTGTGACACGATACCTTATTCATGTCTCTCTGGATAAACCGTGTGTGACACGATACCTTGCTCATGTCTTCTCTGTTGACAATGCTAACTGAAGAAATTAATGGTCGGCCAGTGACTCGCGCCTCTGTACCCAACACATAATCTTGTAAATAACACCTAGACATGGTGTTACTGGAAGCATTAATTTTTTAGTAAATGTTTACGTTCCTAGAATATGGCATTCTTTGGTCAATATATTTTTAGCTAAACCAAGATTGTTATTGAAATTTAATTACTTGGGTATAGTACTGTATGGTATAAACATTACTGTTATATGGTATCTGATGGCAAACAGATTATAACATAAATAACTATTAAAAAACCACTTGCTTCAATTCGTTTCGACTCTTTAACTTTCTGAAGGGCATTGGGCAGTGTAATGTACAAGTAACCCCTGCCACGTTTGTTGTTAGTTCAATATCCAGCAATTCATAACTGATGTTAGATAGGTCGAGCCATATAAGATAATATTCTTCATAGTTAACATATTTGAAACAAATTATTTGAAGGCCACTTTGTTTCTCTATTTTAATATTACCAACTAATAATAGCTCGTAAATCATCACATTGTGTAATGAGTGGTTGGTCTTCTTTAAAATTACGAAATAAAAAATTTGTTGAATCGTACTGTAATGCAATAGTCTTAACTGTTTGATTAACGTCACAGAGATTCCCTTCCATAAACACTGTAACCAACACTAAATACATTATTCTGAGGTTTACTCATTTCAATTTAGAAAAATACAAATAAGAGACTACATACAAATAGTTTTAGGAAGTATAGGATAATCATAGTATACATTTAATAATTTGTCAGCAATGACAGCAAGTAACATGACACATAGTCTGCTAAAGTAGTTAACACACTGGTAGTAGTCCGTCCATATCCATCCTGATCACAAAGTACTAAATTAACCAATAATTAGAGGGTCAGTTAAGTAGGGCCGCAAATGGCAAGACCAGCGTATCACAATATATGTGATAGAGTGGTAACGTAATAATGTAATAATGTATGCTAATGACGAGCTGGAGCTTAACTCATTTAAAGTTTATTGATTTAAGAAATGGATTTTATTAGCTTATGAGGTAATGGTGATACTGTATGCTAATGACGTACTGAAACTTGACTCATTCAGCTCGTAACAGCTTATCACATTTGAGATTTAATGGTTATTCATTATTCATTTCTAAGACGCCGATCGTAGAGATATGGGCAAATATGAGGGGTGAATGAGTGTAGATGAACGAGTGTAGTCATTGTTACTATCTGAGTTCGACTTAACTCAGAAAAGACAATTTATTAATAGCCCAATAGCAATGGCAACAATGGGACCTACAGCTTTACGTGGAATCCGAACCACGAAGTGTTGGTGTGATTTTCAGCTAACTGACAAGTCTGACACTCAGTTCTCTTCCCTACACAACATCTGAGCCTTGACTACCATTCAACATGGACACCCCAAACTTCTCTAGTAGTGTCCATGTCGGTAGCAACCATTGAGCGATCACCGTGTCGATATTAAGAGGACCGAGCATGGAACCCATCACCTTCAATCTCCCAAACACTTTGTACCTAGGTAGCTGGGCTACAGCACTGCGCCAACAGTGCTATTGTACGTTAGTGTCACACTGAAGCTTATAAACAATTTAGCACATCTCTGTTATATAACTAGCTGTTTACCGGTGCCTTTCTATGGGGTTAACATATAAATAGTAGGCCCTAATGTTTTAATATATTTTAAATGTTAAATTTCAATAAGCATCACTTAGCCTCTTTCAAAAGGGTTCATTTTATTTGTTTTTATCTAACATCTGAAGATGTAAAAATATAAAGTAACTATTAAATTATTGTCATTGTAACTTTGAAGACCACTGGTATGGAGCCCTTGAGTTAAAAGCGAATGAACCATGCCAGAAACCTTCCCGGGAGTGAACTATACATCGTCCCAAAGTTTCATGGCGATGTAATGAGTGGTTTAGTAATGCAAAAAGGACAAACACACATAAGTTACATTCGTTTATGTATTTTAATTTTATTATTTTTTTTAGTGTTAATTATTATTATTTAGTTCAACATGGGGAGGTCGGAGTAAGGATTATAAATGTGTTTAAATTGGCATGACATGTGTATTGTCATCTTAGGTATGTATATATAGATATGTAGTAAGGATACGCCTGTTTACTAAATAATATTGATGGTATGTAAAATTAAATCAGTGATCTGGAAGGGTATAAAATGATGAATTTATATATTTGGCTTATTAAGTTCTTAATATACCAGTTGACATTTACTCTCTTAAATTGAAGAACAACTTTCCTCTTCACAATCAAGCAAAATGTTATATTATTGTTTCCAATATTGTAACATAATGTTGCAAAATTAGACTACTTAATGTAAATAAATAAAAATAAGAGTAGAATTACATTAAAATAGCTCAGACAATGTTTACCTCTTCAATAAAGTAAGTTATTAATCCAAAAGTAAGAAGGCGGGCTCTGGACTGAGTCTATTGTCACGCACTTTCGTCACGCGGCAGATCTCAAGGTTGAGCCGACAACTTCTCACATAACACTTTTCCAACACTATAAACACTTTCCGATGTAACAAACACATTTTCCAGCTCATACATTATGTCGGTTCGTCTTGATTTAGTCGCGGTCGTTTAACCGCGCGTTCAAGTCTCCGCACATGCGAGCCTCGTCTCGCTGCAGGACGAACGTCTCTTCTCCTCCTCTGGCATAAACAGACTGACTGCTCACTTCACTCGCCCGGAGTTTCACGCCCCCCTCTCCCCCAACCGCGTGTCTTATCTGGTGCTCAACAATATTGCCTCGATCGTCCTTACTAACAAGAATCTTGTTTCCCCTCCGCCTACATTGGAATGTTTGAGGCTATTGTGAGTGGATTGTCCAAAGACTGGGGTGACCCACTTTTTAGCTCCATCCACACTTCACGATATCCTCAATTGTGAACAGTACAAAGGGAGAGTTATCATAATCATGTGTATCACTTGCGACGCAATAAACAAACAAGCTCACGTACGTACAATGATTGACGACTTGTTGTTAAGCATTCGAATATCTAGTTAACACAATAGCATTCATAATAATCACACGACATAAGACAACTGGCACTTATATACTCTTTAAAAGTTAGTTTTTAGCTTTACGATTTTCCAATCCATCTTGAACTCGCCGATCGATTAGAGTGTAGGTTTTTTTTTGGTTTTCTCTCAGCGGTTTATTAGCCAATCCTGTAAACACTCAGGACGGCGAATAGTAAGACGCACAGTTTTCTAACACTTGGCTTTTGACGATAGAAGATACTTATATGTCATCTACTACATCCCTGTCACTTATAAAACAATTTAATAATAAATAAGTTTTTTTTAATTATGTACAGGCCGTGAGGCGAGTGAAGAAACTTTGGATGGATTTGAATGTCAGTGGAATCGTACATTTTACTGGATAGGCACTTTAGCAAAGGACTGATGTTTGGCGGGTGGCTAGTACAACAGTAGCCACCGACTCTGAGAGGGGGAGCTTTCTCCCCAACTTGCTACATCCCCTCCTTCGCGCATCCAGAGTTTCTTCACTCGCCTCACGGCCTGTACCTTGATGTCGATTTCAGCAACAACTTAACATTACAAAAGCAGTAAAAAATTCATTAAAATATATTTGTTCTACTAATAACTAAAGCTTCTGGTAACAACTGCGTCAACGTGTTATCTACAATATTTACACCACCAAACGTTTCGCCCGTGTTGTGATGTAGCATCCTCAGTGGTTTCTATGAGACTGCCACCTGCCATCGACATGAACAGATTAAGCAACAAATACAAAATTACAATGAATTCATTTTGAGTTCATAATCACTTCGTCATTATTGAATTGCATTTCTTTCAAGATTCAAAGAATTCATTCTTGTTGTAGAAAGTTTTGCTCTCAAGCCATTGATGTAGTAGGTTTCTTTGTTCACAGTAGCACTATATAGAGCCACTAGTATTTACATTGCATTCAGTACCTTATTAGACGTATTAATATACAATAATAAACAATACTTTCAAGGGTTCATAAAATACTTGTGTAAACGTCACATTTACCAAGTTTAAAACGTACATATGTTAATTTGAAAACATTCCACTCGTATTTTGATTGGTAACTCCCTATTGACAGGGGTTAGCTGGGTCAGCGAATGAGGTCCAAGGGACGGTGGAGGTGGAACATAGACTACAATGCCACGTCACAACTAAACAGTAATAGGTAACTAACAACCGTAAAGTACGCCCTTCACTATCTGAACTTCCATCAACACAAGGTCTTAAGGATACATTGTTTGAGGTCAAATGGACGGTGGAGGTGGAAGATAGACTACAATGCCACGTCAGAACTAAACAGCAACAGGTAACTAACTACCATAAAGTAGGCCCTTCACTATCTGACCTTCCATTAACACAAGGTCTTAGGGAGACATTGTTTGAGGTCAAATGGACGTAGGAGGTGGAAGATAGACTACAATGCCACGTCAGAACTAAACAGCAAAAGGTAACTAACTACCATAAAGTACGCCCTTCACTATCTGACCTTCCATAAACACAAGGTCCTAGGGAGTCATTGTTTGAGGTCAAATGGACGGTGGAGGTGAAAGATAGACTACAATGCCACGTCACAACTAAACAGCAAAAGGTAACTAACTACCATAAAGTACGCCCTTCACTATTTGACCTTACACTAATCTAGCCTTTCTAATCAGGATTCTTTCTTGTTTTCTTAACCCAGCCAAACTTCTTCCTTACTTGGCAATAGTGGATTCACGAAGTGTAAAACGACAATTAACTGTGGATTCTGTTCTTCTCAAGCGTACAGTTGTAGAATGCAATAAATGCCTTTGTTATGTAAAAGACAAGCTAACGGTAAGTAATTGCAAATAGATGATTATTTAACACCACTATCATGGTTTATATATATATATATATATATATATATATATATATATATATATATATATATATATATATATATATATATATATATATATATATTTTCCATTTCCTATTCTTAATCTTGACATTATTTATGTAATTTAATAAATGTTAATATATTCCTCTAACTGTTAGTATCGTTTAGTTATATCGTTGATTATATAAACATACAATAGATAAACCATCCAATAGAAATATTTGTGCCAGTATTTTTGTTAGTTTGTGTGGCCCGCAACCACAACTGGTTTAAACTGCATTACATTTACATGGGACTACACTAGCGCTCCACAATGGACCACAAAAACAGCTGATATTTTGAGACTCAAAATTTAACATTGGATGGGAAATCTATTTGTGTATAAAATCAATAGTTATATCTATCAATAGAACAGTTTAGTCAATAAAAATAGCTTTGTACCAATCATTTATTAACTAACAATGATTCAAAGAAATTAATATATAATTTTTTAATGAGTACAGTATCAATTATTCTAACCTCAAATATGTGTGCAAAGTGATATTTTGTTATGCTATTTATCGAGCACCGAAGTTCTAATTGCAATTCTAATGTGTTTAGAATTCTAGGGTAATAGGGTGCTTATAAGATCTTTAAATTAAAAAAAAGGCCATCAGAATAGTGAAAAATATTTCCCAAAAGCTGTAAACCATTATTTAAAGAACTGGAAATAATGTCTTTACCTTCATTATATGTTTTTCTCTCCTTATTATATATCAAACTAAATATTTCTAAATTTACAATTCAAAGTAGTATACATAACTGCTCTATAAGAAACAAAGACAATATAAGAAGAAACTATTATGCATATTATAAATTAATACGTAGTTTTGAAAATAATTAAATCAAAATTTTTAATAAATTACCATTAAATATAAAAATATACAAAAAAATATTGAAAAATTACTTGATCAGAAATTGTCTATGTATCGAATTGGAGATTTTAAATTTCACGTACTTTAAGAATAAAATCGTGTATTTTTCATTTTGTAATACTTTTATTTAATATTTTATATATTGTGTGTCTAATACTGTTTTACTAAGTGAAGACAATAAATTATTAATATTATTATGATACCCTTACATGGGGAAAAATTAGATTCTTTAAGATCGCTTAAGGAGGATTTTAATCACAACTGTCCGTAAACTACATGTAATGTACAATGAGTGTTTCGTGACATACATAGATATATCTACTGTCAACACTGAACACTGATCAGAACCTTTCAGATTGCCCTTAAGTGTAGAGAAGAAGGATCTTCCATGTTAGGACCTCATTTATTTTAATTACAACTGTCCGTAAACTACATGTAATGTACAATGAGTGTTTCGTGACATACATAGATATTCTTACATTCTTACATATGAGACGCCGACACAACGTTGTGCGTATTTTAAGGCGAATATGAATGGTTTTATGAGTATAGGATGAGTGTAGATGAGTGTAGTCTGGTTACTAACTGAGTTCAACTGTTCCTCAGAAAGGGCAATTTATTAATAGCCCAACAGCCAGGGCAACTAAGGGACCTACAGCTTTACGTGGAATCCGAACCACGTAGTGCTGGTCTGATTTTCAGCTAATTGACAAGCCTGATGCTCAGTTATCTCCCCCACACAACATCCGCACAATGATTACCACCCAACATGGACACCCCAGACTTCTCTAGTAGTGTCCACGCCGATAGCAACCACCAAGCGGACGCCATGTTGGTATTAAGAGGACCGAGCATCCAACCTATCGCCTACAATCTCCCAAACACTTTGTCCCCATGTAGCTGGGTTACAGCACTGCGCCACCAGTGCCGACATGCCGACATGGCCGACATATAGGCTATCTACTGTCAACACTGAACACTGATCAGAACCTTTCAGATTGCCCTTAAGTGTAGAGAAGAAGGATCTTCCATGTTAGGACCTCATTTATTTTAATTACAACTGTCCATAAACTACATGTAATGTACAATGAGTGTTTCGTGACATACATAGATATATCCACTGTCAACACTGAACACTGATCAGAACCTTTCAGATTGCCCTTAAGTGTAGAGAAGAAGGATCTTCCATGTTAGGACCTCATTTATTTTTAATAATGATTAATGATTTATGCAAGTACGTTAAATCAGTCTAATCTTTACTATTTGCAGATGATTTAAAATTATTTTATCATATTTCCCGTCTAGAAGATACATTTCGATTACATGATGATTTAAATAATGTTCATCTTTGGAGTGTTGAGAATAACATGTCATTTAATGTAAACAAATGTTTTATAATTACCTTCACTAGATCAAATAATTTCACTATGCAGGAGTATTATATGAATGGATGGATGATCAAACGAGTTACTGAAGTTAGAGATCTTGGTGTTTTAGTAGACCTCAGTTTATTGTCTAACCATATAGAAAACTGTGTAAACTCTGCAAGAGGTATGATGGTTTTTATCATAAGACAAGGAGTAAATATCAGAAATTTTAAATCATTTATCTCATTGTACACATCCTTGGTCAGGTCAAGACTTGAGAGTGCTGTCATTGTGTGGAGTCCTGTACCAATAACTACAATCTGTAGTCATTGCCTGTACACGCAGTTTTTGAAAAAAGCTAAAAGAGTTCAAAAACGTTTTCTTAGATATTTATATTTTAAATGTGTTAACGTACATACATATGGGCTTCCATATAGTGAGTTGTTGGAGATGTTTGGGTTGGGGAGCCTGAGGAGACGGGTTATGGAGCAAGTATATCTCTGGGGCCTTGTGCGGCGTCGGGTGGATGATGCGACTGGTTTGGAGGCTTTCAGTTTTCGTGTTCCAAACTTTAACCCTTATCCTTTTTGCCCCAGTCTTCTCTTGCTGCGGATGATGAGGTCCTACAACTCTATGGTCTCGAAGAAGTCTGATATAGATATATTTGTAGACAGTATAAACAGTTTCAGGAATAAATGCATTTCTTCATTGATGGTTAGTTGACTGATAGTTCTACAATATTGCTATTTTTATTATTATTTATTTGTTATTGGAATATTGTTATTATTGGGCAGTTAATACTTACTATCCTCATATTTTTATTTAATATTTCTGTTTATATATGTTATTTATATTTGTTGTTTATTATTATATTTGTTAGTTATATTTATTTATTTATTTTTATGTCGTTTTTTATTTATTGTTTGTTGCCTTTATTATAAATATTAAAAAAAATATTTTTTATTGAATTAGAACATCGATGTAAACATTACGAATAATTGCGTTAAATCATATATTAGATATTGTTTGAGGTATTAATTATTTTCACTTTGTAGCCGATTCGCATGTCTGAAGTGTTTTTCTATTATTTATTGTATTTATTATTAGTATATTTGTAGTAGATTGTGCATTTGCAGAGTGATAATCGACTTGGTCTCTACCCACAAGATAAATAATGTATTACATGTTTCTACTGCCCCAATATTATTGGGTTTATAACCTGTTTTGTGGCAAGAAAATCAAATAAATTTAAAATAAATGTGTCAAACCTAACGTGTCCCCATAACTCGCCCATAAACGTACGTTGGTATTGACTGTATAACCACTCAATATATACCACTGTACGTGCATGGGTGGGCGTGTCAATACTACTTACGTGTATAGGTGGGTGGGTTGGTCAGTATCAATGTATGTGTGACTTACATGCGTTGAATTTAGAGCTGGCCCTGCGTTAAATCTCGATATTTAACACAATATTGCTTGTTATAGAACAATTTTAATATTAAAATGTAGTAAAATATTGCTAACTACGAAAAAAAATCAGTTTCGCTAAATGAACAGTAACGAACTTGAGCAATAACGATTCGACGAGAGGATGTAATTAAATTGATCATGTTGTTTGCCCAACAAACTAACCTCCGGAGGTTGTACAATAAGTGCTGTACAGCCTTCTGCATACAACACTGCTCTCTGATGTACAACTACTAATTATAAGGTAGTGCGAGCTTTCTCCATGCGATAAGTAGGGTTTAGTTCATGTTTTGCATACGTTGCATCGTTTTAACTACACTCTTAAAACATTGTTTGATACACATAGTATATAGGTACATATTATGGATATAATGTTCATTCATAGAAAAAATTCATATATACATTATTATTTATTCATTTTGCTTTAAAAACCAGTAAATGATGAGGAACAGTCTGACTGTTAATAAACTGTACGTGTATGGGGTGGGCGGGTGGGTACATGTCACTCACACACACTAGATTGACTGTGAGGAGGGGCCTATTTGTTTATAGGCAAGGTTATAAACATAGGATGTCATTTCGACGAGTTCACGGCGTACTGAGTAACTGATTTCGGCATGAATAAGACAAATAGAAATAAGTAAGCGTATCACATAATTTTTATAAAATAAAAACAATACTCAATATCATTTACAAACTTAAATTAATAGTATAAACATAATATAATATAAACAAACAGTAACGAACCTTACTCTTGAGAACAATGCCAACTGCTCGACGCTAGCGATCCTAGTGGTCGTCTCGCAGAGCTACGGCTTCTCTCCGATAGATAGCATGGCAGTTTACTTATTTTGCAATACAATTAATTGAATGTAAATATTCAAATCAAATCCTCTGCTACTCCACCGCTAGGATCGTTAGCATCGCTTGGTTGCAAGTACTAAGTAAAACGGCTGAGCTTTATTATAGTGTGTTTTATACTGTGGTATAAACAAAAAAACCATATGGTTATACTAAAACCAAACAGATCTAACCTTAGAGGCTATCAAGTGTATTTGGTCACGTTCATTCCTAACGTAGTCAGACTGTATTTGTAATATATAAGAGAAGTGTGTGTTAACCAACATTCCGGAAGAAAATCTACAAACGACATGAAAGAGTTTAGATGTGAACTATAAGGTACAATTGATAAACTTTGGGTTTAATGGAACTATTCAAAATCAAACTCTCTTTCCTTCCACATTACATAACCAATCCTTATACTCTTAATAATGATAATTGTCATCAATTAAACATATTCTAATTTATTAACTAATATAAAATTCACACGTATACATTCACACCTATATGATCTGGTCATAGTTTAATGAGGGAATTTGGAAATTTATTGGATACGACACAAGACGACGAGCCGTTGTGGGACAAGTATACTGAACTCATCGGAGTCCTGCTTTGTCAACCCTCGGCTTGTAAGGGAAGTTGACACTAATTTGCCAGTTGACACAAGACGAGGAGCCGTTGTGTAACAAATGACTTCAATCGGAGACTTACTTGCCAGTTGACACGAGACGATGAGTTGTTGTGTGACAACTGAACTCAATCGGAGTTTTGTTTTGTAAACCCTCGGCTTGTAAGGGAAGTTGGAGACCAATTTGCCAGTTGACACGAGACGACGAGTTGTTGTGTGACAACTGAACTCAATCGGAGTCTTGCTTTGCCAACCCTCGGCTCGTCACTTACAAAAACATAATTACACTGTACCTGTACAAACCGTCCGGTCACAATTCATTAGCCCTAGTCTACTGTTTTTGCGCCTCTTTCCACTCCACTTGTTGCTTCGAGTTTACGGTGCTTCGTGGACGGGAGAGTTGCACTTGACCCAACAACTATCTGTAAAGGTAATCAACCTATGTTATCCTTTTTATTTGATATAAATGTCCAGCTAGAAGTCACGTACTGTGGTGAAATGCTATTCAAACTAAAAAAAGAAGAAAAATATGAGAGAAGAATAATTAATTATAACTTGCATGAACAAAAAACGCCACATAGTAAAAGGTTGTATAATGATACCCAACGATGAACTATACGAGGATCTAGAACCAATCACAAATTAAATGAGAAAAATGGAATTTCATACTTTTTACGTACAGTGAGGATGCCGTATAAGTGGCAGTTATAAAAGGATTCTAATTAATGATCACTTTTATACATATGTTGTAATTATTACGTTTATTCTCGAAGGTTTTAGGGTATAAAGGGAGGGACTGACAAGTTGCTGGCCTTTCATCGCATAGCAAACTGAAAAAACAGCTACTCGGCATCATAATTCGACACACATTTAACTCACTATTGATGCGACCTCTGTTTTTTTTCATCTCTGTAACTTGAACTAATTACGAAAACCGGCTTGACGGGTCCCATAGAAGCGGACAGTTTTCTTGTTTGTGGAGTCAATGCTATAACCCATTATAATTGAACATAAGAACCGTACAGTTCAAATAGAAAAGCATGTTTTAGACCATTGACGGTAAGATTGTATGTCTACTATAGGGCTGTCGACTTTCCTGCCAAGGCTTGGCAGTTTGGGAAACCGCTGTTGATGTCAAGGTATAGGGAGGGATTTTGTTCTACACTTACCATCTCTGAGATTAATTCAGCAACCAACTCATGAATGGTTTATGCGGATGTGTACAGACAGGGTTTACGACCTTGTCTGATGCTTTGATCATTCCTTTGGATTTTATCACTGGTGCCGTAATTTCTATAAAAGCGTTCGTTACGACGTTCTATGTGTTCACAGCATTGTTTAACGGTGATGAAGCTTGTGTAATACTCCTGGGAACAATTGTAATTTTTGAATCAACAATTTACTGCTCTAAAAACAACGTTACATTTAACAGCCGTCTTACGATTTGTTCACCTCCAGTGATTTAAGTGAGAAATTAATCTCTTATTTTATTGATTAATTATCACGTTTGTATGGATAGATATCAAATGAAACATCTTTATTTTTATAAATATTATACAACAAAACGTTTATGAATATTACCCCCCCCCCCCGATCCATAGTGCATGGGTGGGGGAATTCATTATATTTACAGTCTGTAATTAATAGTTGCATCAACAATACATCATAAAATAATGATGATGATAATTATATCAATACAGTAAGTATTACAAATTTAAATAAACTTTCAAATGTAAATATTCAAATTAAAAATTAAAATAGGCGATTAGAGATCAGAATATCTTGTATAACATTAATAATATGGACATGAAGTTTAATTAAATGTTGAATGATGGCATGAAGGAACGATGACGGCAGTGAAACACAGTGTACCAGTTTACTTCGTAAATAAATTTTTTTACGAACTTATTTTTCTTTATTTATTTGTGCTATACATCAGGTACAAATACAACTATAAATATGTATCAATAAATATGAAACAACATTCAACAAACAAAAAGTAGTTAATCACATATGAATTTGAGTGATTAGTCCAAAGTTCATCTACGTTTTGATTCAGTTGACTTTCGGGCTGACATTAAAAGAAAACGATAAAATATTAATCGGAATAAACAATATTGAAAGTGGAAAACAAACTTACTAATTACGTATATAATATAAACTTTAAAATATGAAAATATGAATTAACAAGAACAAATAATAACAATGATAATGATAACAAATCTCAAATTCGAGAAACACATACAAGCAAAACGATATATATTTATATATAATATATTACACAGGGAAAAATCATATATTTTGTGCATATAGCAGACTAACTAGCTCAATAATTGAGAATATTATTATGAATAATAAAACATATAAAAGTATAACAACAAAATACAGATGAAATAGAAAACAAATCTTGACTATTGACAAACTAGGTACGTAATAGTATTTTGTATGAGAGATTGTATGCATTGCATGAACAAATTAATAAATTTCTCTTTTAATTATGGTCTTATTACAATCTACAATACTCTTTTGGAAATTAGGATATGATAAAGAATGAAAGGCCCTAATATCTTTGTAGCCAAGTCCCTCGCTGTCTGAGGTGTGTTCGTAACTGCTGCATGTAGCCGAGAAGGTTAAATCAATAACTTTCATTTGGGATGTATACGGCATGTTATAACATTAGGATAAATGATAATACTCGTACTATGTTTCTACTAACATCAAACATAAATTAAGGTTTTATGTATGAATAACAGGAAAATCTTCAAAATTAAAATATATATTTACAAATATATAGGCAATAATATTTGTAAACATCATGATTCTCTACCTAATATCAATAAGAGGATTAACGAAACATAATAGCGTGTGTACAGTACAGTAACTCCTATTGTTTACGCTTGTAAATATACAGTATATTTCCATTTTAACAATTTTTCTGTTATCAAGACATAAAACCTTCATTTATGTTTGATGTTGATACAAAATATTTTATTAGAATATTGATGTCATATATCATTCTCGTAGTAACAGTTAAGAATGAGATAAGACCAGTTCGCGTGATTAATACTTCGTGAAAGTAATTTAAGAACTAATGTACCTTTAAGTGTCGCCATCCATCACAACTTCTGGGTTACGTAAAGACCTTGCTCTGTTTTCATTTTCCAAGGATCACCTCGAAAAATTACATCAGCTAATTATTTGTTGTAAAGAAGTATTAACAGTTTTAATTGAACAGCAGTAATAACTACCTTCCAAAGTGAATGTTACATTAGAAGGAAACAGTTACTTATGAGTGGCTGACTACCTGGTGTCCTTACATGAAGCGGATTCTTATATATTACCTAAGTTAAATAAATGCAGACATTCTTATTGATTCAGGGTCAAAATATTTTCCTCTAAGAGGATTATTTATTTGATTAGTTAGTGCTGTCGTAAATAATAATAATTTTGATAAAGATGGCAATATTCATTAATAGTAAGAAACTTCCTATATAAATTTGATTCAGATAAAACGTTGGTGTTGTAATAACTAGAAAAGCGATGGCCATGGGATATGAGTAGGCCCTATTATACAAGGTGACTTTATGACATTGAAGAGAAGCCCTGGTAAGAATATTTGATTTGTAAAATACTTCGGGTGTCCAACGATGGCCATGGGAGTTGAGTATTGTATGAAGTTGCACGATATGACGCTGAAGAGAAACCCTGGTAAGAATATGTGATCTGTAAAGTATTAATTTACATGTTTTTAAGTGGAGCAGCGATATTTATACTGATAGGTACATGAGGATATTTTAATAAGTTCCGCTAAATGGATCTGAAAGGAATCACGGCGTTCCCGTTAAAGTAGCTGTGAATCTATGTGCTAAGTAGCTGTTCTAGATAACGATCCGAGAGTCCGGAGGAAGTGAGGTGCCCCATATGACAGCAGCAAGGCAACGGCCACCGGAAGTCCACCAGTAACGGCTGTCGAGCAGGTGTTATACCCCAGTGGGAACAACCGCCACCACTTCACCTCCTTTACAAAATAATACAACATGTTTCTAGAGATCATCTTTACTATCGCACATAAATACTCGAATATGAATACAATAAAGAGTCTCAAGGATAAACTACACTACTTTCTGTGATATGGGTGTTATACGTAATACTATATGTGTAAATCAGACCTGATTCAATTAGTTAGCCCTTTACAGAAGGAGAATCAAGGCCACTTTCTGTGGTACAGATTGTGGGTAAATTATGTAATCCTACGCACCATATTTGTTCATCCGTGAAGGTACAAGCAGGGCCACTTTGTGTGGTACAGATTGTGGGTAAATTATGTAATCCTACGTACCATATTTGTTCATCCGTGAAGGTACAAGCAGGGCCACTTTCTGTGGTACAGATTGTGGGTAAATTATGTAATCCTACACACTATATTTGTTAATCCATGAAGGTACAAGCAGGGCCACTTTCTGTGGTACAGATTGTGGGTAAATTATGTAATTATACACACCATTTTTGTTAATCCGTGAAGATACAACCAGGACCACTTTCTGTGGTACAGATTATGGGTAAATTATGTAATCCTACACACTATATTTGTTAATCCATGAAGGTACAAGCAGGGCCACTTTCTGTGGTACAGATTGTGGGTAAATTATGTAATCATAAGCACTATATTTGTTAATCCGTGAAGGTACAAGCAGGGCCACTTTCTGTGGTACAGATTATGGGTAAATTATGTAATCCTAAGCACTATATTTGTTAATCCGTGAAGGTAGAAGCAGGGCCACTTTCTGTGGTACAGATTGTGGGTAAATTATGTAATCCTACACACTATATTTGTTAATCCATGAAGGTACAACCAAGACCACTTTCTGTGGTACAGATTGTGGGTAAATTATGTAATCCTAAGCACTATATTTGTTAATCCATGAAGGTACAACCAAGACCACTTTCTGTGGTACAGATTGTGGGTAAATTATGTAATTCTACACACCATTTTTGTTAATCCGTGAAGATACAACCAGGACCACTTTCTGTGGTACAGATTGTGGGTAAATTATGTAATCCTAAGCACTATATTTGTTAATCCGTGAAGGTACAACCAGGACCACTTTCTGTGGTACAGATTGTGGGTAAATTACGTAATCCTACACACTAAATTTGTTAATCCGTGAAGGTACAACCAGGACCACTTTCTGTGGTACAGATTGTGGGTAAATTATGTAATCCTAAGCACTATATTTGTTAATCCGTGAAGGTACAACCAAGACCACTTTCTGTAGTACAGATTGTGGGTAAATTACGTAATCCTACACACTATATTTGTTAATCCGTGAAGGTACAACCAGGACCACTTTCTGTGGTACAGATTGTGGGTAAATTACGTAATCCTACACACTATATTTGTTAATCCGTGAAGGTACAAGCAGGGCCACTTTCTGTAGTACAGATTGTGGGTAAATTACGTAATCCTACACACTATATTTGTTAATCCGTGAAGGTACAACCAGGACCACTTTCTGTGGTACAGATTGTGGGTAAATTATGTAATCCTAAGCACTATATTTGTTAATCCGTGAAGATACAACCAGGACCACTTTCTGTGGTACAGATTGTGGGTAAATTATGTAATCCTACACACCATATTTGTTAATCCATGAAGGTACAAGCAGGGCCACTTTCTGTGGTACAGATTGTGGGTAAATCAGTAATCCCATGTACCGTATGTGTTATTCACACCTTCTTCGACTAGTTATGCCGATATTCAGTTGATTTTTGGTGAAAATTCGTTTGAAAATATCTGGGAAACTAGTGGAAGAGGTGGTTTTCTAGATTTAATTCACCATACACGTTGTGGGATATCTTGCTAAATGGGGAGTAGATAGGATGTTTTGGTATTCTGTACGTCTTATTCACACACCATTGAAAGCCATGGTAGAGTGTTGCAGCTAGGAACCGCAGACAGCCTTCATTGTGACACTATCGTTTTTATAAATGTAATGTTATTAGAAGAACCCCCCTCTTCCCTCCAAGAAGAGTTTGTGAGCTTTTCTAGCCATTCGTGAGCACACTATGTAGAACGTGTGTTTAACGTTTCTCCTCCATAACCTTTAAGAGGGGACTGGAGTGGTCAGCAATCTAAGCGTGGTTAATGTAAATCGGATAGGCCGATTTTTACTACGTATTTTTCCGATACAATTAAATTTGATATTTCATTTAATAGGTATTGTAATAGATAATGTTGTTTGCTTTGCTTATTATAATTTTACATTTTTATGTTTGTGAAACACTTACTTACAATTTTTATAATTTAAAAAATTAGATTAAACGGAAACATTAACAATTGTTGTTAGTGTTTCCGTTTCACCTGATTTTTAAATTAGAACCATTTTAAGTAATTGTACCACAAACATAAAAATGAAACATTATTTTTGAATAAAAATGAAAATAATTATATTGAAAACCCAAAAAAAGCAATGTACATGAGCATTTACTCAAGAATTAGGCAAATTTTAGATCGTTAAATCACCTAATGAACAAACGCTTTGAAGGACTAATTCTGAAGCCATGTTTTTGCTTGATTTAAGAAAATTTAACATTGGTCTAATGGAGAATATATTCTCCAGGCAGGCCGGTAGTCACCAGAATAATTTCTAGTGTGTGCTTAAGCGTCTGACTCCGATTAAAGGTTGAATCGTCAAACTTTGAGATACTTATAAATCTACTAGCACAGTGCCCGTCCTTCCTACAGGGTTTACGTTGATTTATATTGTGCGTATTGCATTTACTAACACAAAACATGTACTTACTGGCATCTGTAAATTGCAAAAGTGCGTTGTGGTCATGACACCCTAGGAAAGAAGACGGTATGTATCACGCGCGTCTCCTCTGACGTTACATAGGCGAAATGGCAACAACAAATACAAAAATACTGTTCTAAATCCCGTAGTTTTCAATTCCAGCTGATAAGTGGTAAATAACTTACCTACTATTTAGCTGAATACTTCAATGTGATTAGTAGTTTTAGTTACTGGTACTTTATCTAATAATCAGACCAGGTGATTTCGCCCATGTGACGTCACAGTCTTGCGAAGCCTAGTCGTGATACCAACCATCATTTTTAGTTACTGTGGTTGTGGTTAGGTTTGGTTCTGTATTTACTTCGGAACTATGTAAGTTGCTTGATTATTCCAACAGCTGGTTAATGAAACTATTTTAAACAATTAGTTGTCAAATTAGTATTGTCATAGGGGTTGCGTTGATTCTTATCAGAATCCCTGCGGTGATTCCCTGATGAGTGATGGAATTACAAAATAATGACAGGCCTATGTGTTAACCAGAGACCATAAGAATGTCCATGTGAAATTTCAGATGAATGGGTCTAGTAGTTTTTGCGTCATTGAGTAACGCACACACAGATACCATTAGATTTTCACATTGAGAATGCAGTACGGTAAGCCCATGAGCATTGAGCAATGCTAATCAAATGGGAGTTTTTGAGGTACAGTACTCTATGAAAACGTTGGCTAGCTAATAAAAAGTGAGCATATATTCAAATTTTCGCAGAGGAAATGTTTGGCAAAATATTTACTGCCTGTTACTAAATGTATAAATAAAAGAATAAGTTAATATATTTAAAAAAATTAAACATATGCTAAAAACGTATAGCCTTGAGATTCAGTTTTTAAGAGGTCGCAATTCAATTATACTGTTCACTTATTATGTTTTTTAGATAAAGATACTGTAATATAATATACGAGCAAAACCGTGAAGATGCGATAAGAGACTGGGCAGACAGACGGTGCTCTATATTTTTGCACCAGCTAGTAGCGCTGTGTTTGTCCATAAGAGCCGCACTGCATTCTCAACGTGAAATAAAGTTTTGTTTTATATATTTTTATACAGGGTGTCCCGTAAGTAACCAGCCAAACTTCTGGAGGTCATTCCTTGGGTTAAAACAAACAAAAAATTTCATGTGTACAAATCGTTTATCTCGCTCCATTATCCGGCTATCTGTCTGTATGTGTGTTTTACTAAAAACTTAATATCTCAAAGGTTATTTAAGATAAAACCATGAAAATTGGTATGAATGTTGATCTTTACAGTATCCATGTACTATTTAAATTTTATTTTTTACAACAATCTTTTTCAAAATGGCGGCCATTTAAAATTTTTAAAGCCAAATATCTTAATAACCTTAAATTTTACTAAAAACTTGTAAGTTACAAAAAAGTTTAAGAATTTATTTTTATAAATAATTATATAAAACGGTTTAAGACTGAACAATTATTAACTGAGAAATTAAAATTTTTATCAAAATTGAAAACTAAAGTTTTCAATTTTATTAATATCAAGCATATTTTTATTTGATAAAAATTTTAATTTCTCAGTTAATAGTTGTTCAATCTTAAAACTTTTTATATAATTATTTATAGAAATAAATTTTTAAACTTTTTTGTAACTTACCAGTTTTTAATTAAATTTAAGATTATTAAGATATTTGGCTTTAAAAATTTAAAATGGCCGCCATTTTGAAAAAGATTGTTGTAAAAAAATGAAATTTAAATAGTACATGGATACTGTAAAGATCAACATTCATACCAATTTTCATGGTTTTATCTTAAATAACTTTTGAGATATTAAGTTTTTAGTAAAAAACACATACAGACAGATAGCCGGATAATGGAGCGAGATAAACGATTTGTACACATGAAATTTTTTGTTTGTTTTAACCTAAGGAATGACCTCCAGAAGTTTGGCTGGTTACTTACGGGACACCCTGTATAATAGTAGATAAATGTAGGCTCTCATTTTATATTACTTTTTTAAACAAGTACAAAGCCTACAATTTATATAGTTTATCAGTGATATATTCCTATTGTTTATTGTGGTAGCCTACAGCTTGTCTCTGGTACACTATGTCAGTGTCAGTAAGAAGGGATATAAACACTGGACTAATAGCGGTAGTATATAACCCACATTGTTGTTACTAACATTATCTTGTATTGCTTGTGCAAGAAATCAACTTATGTAGGTTTCAATTAACTTGATTACAATTAAAATTACTAACATGAGGTATGTACTTAATGGGTTTCTCTCCAGTGAATGGCTGTACAGTAATTGAAAATAAATTGCATCCTCTGTAGAAAGTCAAGATCAGTGTTTACAGTTCTCTGTCTCTAGGTAACAATGGTCCTGATGTTATCTACCGGGTTACAAGTGAAACTTCATCCTGCCTGCGGGAGGATTGTGTTTTGGTTCCTAACGTATTATAGGTTAACATCCACCATAATCCAATGTGTTTCCATTTTAGAGAAAGTTATATAAGAGTTTTGACCTTCACATGTTTAGGAAATTTTTTGTTGAATGTATTCACTTTATGAATGAATGAATAGTTATTAAAAATACCAAACTGGAAAATGTAAAGAAACGATTTCTCAACAAACATGCTTATACAGTACTAGAAACATTCAAAATACGTATTGGTTGCTAAGGGTAAATTTTGCCATCATTCCCGGATTCTCAAACAAGTCTTGGAGGTAGACCAGTGCTCTCTACTTCTGGTTAAAATACATGAACGAATAGCTTGGGTTTTACCAATGAATACAAATCACTCTAACGAGAATAGACCTTATAAGAGTGTTAACTATAGGTTTGATAACTCGCCGAGAGAGTACTCTGCTCTGAGTAAAGACAGTGCTAGAGAGAGATAGATAAAGTCAACTAACGATGCGACAATGGTTCTTTTTAGGAAAGTTCCCGCATTTGTTTAGCAATGATTAATTGTCAAACGTTTATATCTATTTATTCGCTTGTTATATTCTTGTAGGTCAATATCACAGGTACATTGTTTGTAAGTTCAATTTAATCCTAGACTTTGTAGATAATCTTTACCATATGCGGAGATATTCCGAAAAAGATCCGTGACAAAGACATATACCTTTTTAGGTCCATGCGCGCTCTCTCACACTCGAGGGAAAGTCGCCCCCCCCCCCCACGATCTACAGGCCGTGGGTCCAACTTACGGTTTAAACTTGAAGTCATGCGCCAGGCTGAATGTTTTATATGGAGTCTGCATTTAAAAGAATTTTATTCATTTGCTGTAACAAGGACAATGACACATTTTGCATATTTTAGGTGTTTTTATACCAAATGAGTTAATGCTAAGTGTTAATATTATTGATCTAGTCTGCTACCAAACTTCAGAGGTAGTAAATACCCTTGATTATATTATTACTTATAAATAGACATCATATTATATGAATATTCGTCCTAGTAATTTTGTTAGTTAGTCAGGTGTGCTACTACAGCTGTTTTAAACTGCATTGCATTTAAAAGGGACTGAACTAGCGCTCCACAATGGGCTATAAAACAGCTGATAGTTTAAGACACGACATTTAACATTGGATGAGGAATCTATCTGTGTACTTATAAAATCAATGGTACTATAGTAACCTACTCGGATTTAACATAACATACTCTGTCAGGTTGTGTGTGGGTGGTTGGATCAAGAACGACGTGCTTTTGTGGAAGGGTTGGTATATGTGAGGAACAAGTTGAGTGGTCGCTTTTATAAAGTTATACCCATTTATCAATAACTCATTTACCAGAGTATCCTTGAGATTTATGGAATCCGAACCACGTGATTTACGTCTAAATCGTCTCGCCAGACTAAGTTCTAATTCCGATAGTTTAAATTAATAAAGCATTAGTATGAATTAAGGTAATTACGTAAATGATAAATACGATTGTGATTTCAGTGGTAAAATGGCGTTCATCAAAGTAAGGTGATAACAGGACTACACCATTAGTGCTGATAAACCAAAGGTGATAACAGGACTACACCATTAGTGCTGATAAACCAAAGGTGATAACAGGATTGCACCATTAGTGCTGATAAACCAAAGGTGATAACAGGACTACACCATTAGTGCTGATAAACCAAAGGTGATAACAGGACTACACCATTAGTGCTGATAAACCAAAGGTGATAACAGGACTACACCATTAGTGCTGATAAACCAAAGGTGATAACAGGACTACACCATTAGTGCTGATAAACCAAAGGTGATAACAGGACTACACCATTAGTGCTGATAAACCAAAGGTGATAACAGGACTACACCATTAGTGCTGATAAACCAAAGGTGATAACAGGACTACACCATTAGTGCTGATAAACCAAAGGTGATAACAGGACTACACCATTAGTGCTGATAAACCAAAGGCTACAAGTATAATGCCTATATTGACGTTTTTACTATAATTAAAATAAGTGTTATCACCCATGAGCAGTACAACTATAGGTTTCCAAACTTAGTTTCTTTATACGTAGTTTGTTCTATTATTACAATCAATTATTGATGTTCAATAGGCCTTGTACTGTTGGATCTTACTTAACCGCCTATTCTACATCGAAAATGTAGTGATGGTGAATAATACAATTGCATGGGTTAAATGATATATAACAAATTACCACTCTTAGTCTACGTCCAATTAAAGAGATAGATAATGCCTCTTGAAAAAAGTATAAAGAAATTAATGGGGGAACTAAAGAACACGAGGAAAACTAAGAACAAAACGATTGTAATAACCATCACATTTAGTATTCTATCTGTAGTCATTGGTATTAGGGAAGACTAGATATCTACTGTTATAAAATAATTAAGTTTATGACATTAAAGGGGAATTAGTTATGAATACTTTAAAAATTTTTGATCCTTTTGTAGTCAAAATTGTTATTAAACTTTTAAACTCTAATTACAATCTTTTTAGAGGCGAATATTAGCTGACTTTTTAGAATCCACCCCTAAGTGGAGTTGTCTTAGGGCTAAGGTGACTTTTATTTTAACGTTGAGAGACCAGTTCGGATTAATAAATGTAAGCTCATACGTAACTGTGTATTGGAGGAGAAATGGTGATTCGATTCTGACTAAAACAATCATGGTACGTGTCCCAATAGAGTGTGTCATAATATGGTTTTTAAGTACATATGCGATGAAAGAATGCGACATAAATTGCAGAGTATAGTTCTCTAAAAACACTTCTTTATGGACATCCTTAATGAAGATAAATACCTGCATTACAGTTATTATACAAAATCTGAGCTGCGTAGCATCACAATTTAAAATGGACCTCTAGAAAATGAAAATTAAAGAGTTTGTATCCTTACATAATGAGGGACCTCACATAGCGTATTTTTCTATGAGAGCTCTCAGAGTCTGTATCCACACAAAATGAGGGCCCTCGTACAACTTGTCTTCTTCTATGAAGAGTTTCCAGAGTGCGTTCACTCAGAATGAGGGCCCACGTATATCTTGTAATCTTTTATGAGTGCTTTCAGAGTCTGTATCCACTCAGAACGTGGGCTATTGTACAACTTGTCTTCTTCTATGGAGTGCTTTCAGAGTCTGCATCCAATCAGATTGTGCAACCATCTATAACTTGTCTTACTCTATGGTACACGACATTATAAAATATATGTCCTTATAGAATCTGCTTTTTTACCTCAGTTATAATACAAGGAGGCCAGGTAGCAATGCTGAGATTCTTATCTCATTGCAACTTTCCTAAGTCGGAACGCAAAAACTGAGAATTCATTGAACGGGCCGAGGTTGATAAGCGTCGTTATCTGGCCACAGTCATACTAACACATTAACACGACTTTTAATGGTGTACATTAATAATGGCCGTCCACTAGGCTATTACATACCTGAGTTTCAGGTCCACCTTTCACTCTCTGTCTACTTGATACGACATTAGTATTCCTACCGTTCGCCACCCCTAATGACGCAGCTGCAAGTGGCCTAGATACGTCACTATTGAGTATTGTCACTAGAGCAGACAGAACAAAGTTTACGATAAACATTGTTTTCAATCACTGGTTTATTATTGTGAGATACTAAACGTGGATAGAAAAGAAAACAGTTGTACAACGTAACTTAATTTGATATATTAATAATGTACATGAACGCTTTTTATCTTAACAGCAGTTAATCTAAATAATTCGTGTTAAACTGCACTTTTAGGCTATTTTCTTCATCTATCAGATATATCACATGGTAGGTTGGTCACCGAATGCAACACTTGTCGTGAATTTGTCAGTTTAACTGACATCGTATAAGTTGTTAATAGCATCAATATGTTTTTATAGCCAAATCCGTTCACATATGAGTCATGGATTGTTCTGAGGTTAAAGGACAAGTTATACATAATCTTTATCATGGTCGATGTATTTTAAATATAAACTGAACGTATTAAGAAACGTATGATGTAATCGAACAATTACGAACAACGTGTCTGTTGACAACATTGTTGCCTACACTGACGCTATACTACATTATCACTATTTTGGCATTAAATCCATCAAACTAAAATATTCAAAGAGGCTTAGCAAATTTGGGCATTTTGATAGTATCCATTCTTAATTACTTAATTGAGCTAGATAGGCTGCATTTGAATTCGCACCCTAAAACAGTTAGCCCCTGACATCCAAACCGGACTATACCGTATAAAAGTATAAAAGTGAACTAAAATACTGTAGCAAATCAATGGTTTATGAAATCAAATGTGTGTGAATATATTTGCTCCCCCCCCTCCCCCAAATATATTCAGACACATTTGCATTCACACACCATGGATTTGCTACAGTTTTATCCACACTTACCAAACCATTTACAAGCTAACTATCAAATGTTATCCTTTTAAATTATATTACAATAAGTGGTGAAACTATGAAGACAACTACAGATATTTTCTAGCAGATAACATGGATTGTTATTATAGAATGCCCCTATATGCTCTTATTGTCACGCCACGCTGCTCGCTTCGCTCTGTATCTTCCTTGAATATTTAATTCGGCCCAGAACATAATCTTATTGATGTTCTATTAGTTGGTATTATTTTCTTCGTATTAATAACTATTTGATTGTAAAATAGTTACGATTTATATAGTTTTTGTCATATCTCGTATACCTTGATTTTAAAAATAAATCTGTGGTCTGCATGCTATTTATCGATCTGCTGTTGTACATTTTTATGAAAGGAAAGAGAAACCTAAAAATTAAATATGAGCTTACATTTTAATTTGTTTCAGTTAATAATTTCATATCATACAATCTTAACTCATATATAAAATCGTGGTTATGCATTTTTACCTATTGATGACTTATTTCATGGGTAAAAATATTGTCAACCCTAATTAATTTTGGTTATATAATTTTGAGTGTATAAACAAATGAAAATTAACACCATTCACTGGCAAAGCAATGAAAAAGGATGATAATAATATTGAACATAATGGGTGATATATTTATTAAGACGATTCGTTTTCTTAGAAGTTAAACCTTTCAACACCAGAAGCCTATACAGGGAAAATGGTACGTGGTGTTTAAAAATTAAATGGCTTAAACTACATGCTTGGGGCTACTTAAAAACGCAAATTTCAGTTTTATATGCCAAATGGTTAGTGTGTTATGTTCAAATTAAGATTTTTTTAAATCGTGGACCTAACCATAAAAAAGCTTTATTACTTACTCAAAAGATCATATTTTTTAAACTGCGACACCATTTTTGAAATCTACATTAAATTTTCAACAAGAATAATGAGCTAGTAAGATACGTAAATTAAGGTTGGTATTTAAAATTATGCTTTAAAGTAAAAAAATCATATTTTTGTAAAATTTTAAACAATGTTTTACGTGTAGTTACTAAATTATGGTAACCGACATAATGTGTCAAACCATACAGAAAACTGCGTAATTTTAATGTTATTTTCAATGGTATAATTGTGATTTTAATTATTTTGTTTCATCATCGAAAACGTTAGGTGAAACTGAATAAAACACAGTTTGCAGAAAACTTGAAGCTTTGACTATTTATTACAAGAAAGATTATAATACTTTGATTTGACATAATATTAAGACATACTAATTACATTCGTAAAAATAATTGAAAAAAAGGTCAACTTAAAAGAATAAGATTTACAAATGTTGTTCAAACTGCCTTCCTCCATTTCCATACGGATGAAGGCCCGTACGCTCTTGCGCATTTGTTGAACTGTCACTTTTGTAGAGACTTCTTGGCGCACTACTTCAGCAGCCGCAATTATTCTCTCCCTCAATTCTTGTTCTGTGTTGATAGGTGCAGAATAGACTTTTTGTTTCATCCATCCCCATACACAGAAATCCATGGGACTAAGGTCCGGCGATCTAGCTGGCCACAGTACGGTCCCACCCCGTCCAATCCATGTAGGATAATTGATCGTCAACCAGTGACGCACTTCTGCGGTGAAATGCGGTGTAGCTCCATCTTGTTGGAAAATTAGACTGTCTCTTTTTTCTTGGTTGAGATGGTCTAGCAGCAAAGGGAGACTTTGCTGTAAAAAGTCCAAAAAGCGTTTCCCGTTAAGGTTTCCCTCGAAAAAATGTGGGCCAATAAGCGTTTCACCTACTTCCCCAACCCATACCATAATGTGAAATCTGCTTTGAAAAGATCGTTCTTTAGTTGCTCTAGGGTTATCTTCCACCCACATGTGCATATTATGTGTATTAAAGATTCCTTGTCTTGTAAATATGGCCTCATCTCTCCAAAGGATCTTTTTGAAGAAATTATACTGCTCAATATCGCTATTGAGCAACCATCTACAGAACTGAACACGAGGAGCGAAGTCTTGAGCTTCAAGTGCTTGTACAGGCGTGAAGTGGTATGGATAAAACTTGTTTCTATGAAGAATATCCAACACTTTCCACTGTGAAACATTTAGTTGAGCCGCAATTGCCCTACTACTACACTCTGGGTTTTTTGAAAGGTATTTAGAATCAATTCTTCAACACATACATCATAATTAACTGGACCTACCTCAGAAGACTTTCTTTGAACTTTTCCACTTTCCATTAACCTCTGGTGAAGTCTAGTGAACACCTGTAGGCTGGGAGCTTTTCGATCTGGGTACCTTAAACTGTACTCTCTTTGCGCAGCAAGTGCATTGCCGTTTCAAAATCCATAAACAAAATGCATTGCTGCATATTCTCTTGTAGTGAACTACATGATGCTACAGAATTGAATAGCTAATACACAGGCCCGTTCTAAAGAGTAAATAGATGGATTCCAGTTTTCCTCGTGATAAGGTTGCTTTAGAAGAAACTAACTTTTGCTAAACCAAGCAGGTAGTAGAATTTCCCAGTCATTAAGGACAACAGACAAAACTATTAATAAGGTTGGGGTGTATGCCTGGTCTTAGAATTGTGGTAAAACCCCATTCGTCCCTGATTTACATGTGTTTTTAATCACATAACGTCATTTGAATGTTCAGTTCTAGTTGCTGGCTAGTAAGCAACTAGTCTTACAATGTTTTAACCACTCTGTGTTTCTTTCTATTCAAATAATAATAAAAAATGGAACATTGTACGATAATACAAACAAAAGCATATCACAGGAAAAAACATTAAATTACGCAGTTTTCTGTATGGTTTAACACATTATGTCCGTTACCATAATTTAGTAACTATGCGTAAAACATTGTTTAAAATTTTACAAAAACATGATTTTTTTGCTTTAAAGCATAATTTTGAGTACCAACCTTAATTTATGCAGGCTAATAGCTCATTATTCTTGTCAACAATTTAATTTAGATTTCAAAAATGGTGTCATAGTTTAAAAAATATGATCTTTTGAGTAAGTAATAAAGCTTTTTTATGGTTAGGTCCACGATTTAAAAAGAAAACTTAATTTGAACATAACACACTAACCATTTGGCATATAAAACTGAAATTTGCGTTTTTAAGTAGCCCCAAGAATGTAGTTTAAGCACTTAAATTTTTAAACACCACGTACCATTCACCCTGTATATAGCCAAGCGCCATGTGTTCGCCACGCCAAGAGCCTATATACAGGCTCATGTTTATTTGGCGTATTACAAAGTTATTTTCTATTGAATTTCGATGAAACGCATACGATTGTATTTGGGATGAAATGCGCAATTATATTATAACATATTTCTTTAATTTGTATTAATTTTTAATGTTGTAAACACATTACAAAAACTCGCGATATTTGTAAGGCAGTGGTGAGTACGAGTGACAGCTGATCTGTTTTGTGTATTATCTTCATTTAAAATTTTAATAGTGCTTTTAACATTTTAATAAAGACTTATCAAAAATAAACTTGCTCAATACTTCTAGAGATAATAATGTTTCTACTTATCTCCATAAAGTAGTATCGTAGTTTTAAAACATATGTTATTTATTACCTTTAAGAATTAATAACAATGAAGAAATTTAACTTGTATGCCTTATTTATTAATTCAAATTTTGTATGATGATATTGCACGAAAAAATAATATACAATAAAAATATACAAAATAACCGAAGTTAACGTAAATAAGTACAAAATGGCTAAAAAGTCCAAGTTTTCATTTAAAATTAATAAATAAAAAACCAATAGTTATTTTCAAATGCAATTTGCACAGTTTTGTTGGGAACTAAATTTAGTACATAAAATAATATGGTTTAACAGCACAAACATATTTTCAAATCATATTTATGTGGTTTAAATTTTGAAAAAAATATGAATGTAATTTTTTTTAGTTTATTACATATTAAACTATTGCCGCTTTTTTCGTAAAAAATCTGGTACCAAAAACACTATTCTACCATTAAAAATAGCAGAATGACAGTAGTTCTAGCGTAAAGGTACAAAAACGGCAAAAAGTGCCTGGCGTTCTTCTAGCGCACTAGCGGCATCATTCGTCCGGCGTGCTTCGGACACTCGGCTGGCGTGGTTCGGCTGGCGTGGTTAGGACACTCGGCTGGCGTGGTTCGGACACTCGGTTGGTGTAGTGGCGACACCTACGACCAATTTCTTGGCTTTCAAAGGGTTAATGAATCCTTATATATAATACGTGAAGCCGTTTTTTGTAAACGCAACTCCTCCCTTATTTCTTGACCAATTTAAACTGTTGTGATGTCTAAACATTGGCCTCTGTTCGTAGTTGTGCAGTAAGGCCTTAATTCTTAATTATTTTTACCCTGAAGGGTATGGGAAGCCCTCAAAGCACGTTTTTCAGCCATAAGAATAACTCGGGAAGAGATTTAAATGAATCGAAAAGTTACAGCTGTTCAAATGTAAATAAAGATGTCCATCAATTTTAACTTGTTGTAATGTAAACAACGGTGTTTGTAATATTAGGGAAGTTACATATTTCATAATGTTAGACAAAGGAAGCTTGTAAGCATGGTTTTATTTAAATTCGATTTTAACGCTTTGTTCTACTGGAGTTGGTAATCTAATGATGCCGTTTTATTTATTTAATTGATTTGTAGCTGTTAAACATAAACAAATGAAATCAACACGTTTGAAATAGCTTAAGAGATTGGGTGTTTATTACGCAATAAATAAATAGGTAGCAACGCAAGTAATGTGAGTGAGATATATAAATAAATTGAATATTGTGATTTTAAGTTATACAGTTAACATATTACTTGTAGTCAAAAGGCACAGGCCGAGGTCGAAGACTGAGGTGTAACGATCACAGCGATGGACGGGGTTGGCACGCGGAGCGTGCAGAGGTGTCCCCTAGTATTTTTATATTAGAAATATCAATCAATTATAACTTTATTTTTAGTAAGAAAAAACGAACGATTTTTCTTGTTGTTGAGCTGGACGTTAAATGAACCATACTTAACAGAATTTTAAATATCAACTTGTATTATATTCAAAATACGCTGGTTGAAGAAAGAATACCTATTCAAGTATTTGTTCATTTATGTTCATTTATCAGGCAAACTTGTGGAAATGCCCATTTGTTGCGGATACAACAAAATCCCTCACGGCCGTCCGTATATTGAACTAGCCAAGGTTATTGTTTTGATATTTGATAAGCAGCTGAATCGTTAAAACTATCAGATCCTACTGACATTATTTCAATGTTGTTTTCCATCGCTGTTGCCCTCTTCAAGCTCGAGCTCGAAGTTTGGGTCTCTTCCCTATAAATCGTACATGTAGAGGAGAAATCAAATGGCATGAGACAGAGTGAATCAACATTAAAAAATCCTTTCGTGCCAAGGAAAGTATGATTGGAAATGCTTATGTACATACGAATTATAATGTGCTTAAAAGCATAGTAATAATAATACAAGTTTTTATTTGCAAATAATAGTTATTTACAAAAGGGTGAGTTTAGGGCCACTAAGCTCTTTCTTAGTATTAACTCTAAAACAAAATATTAAACTATACAAAAGAAAAGAGGACAATAAAAATAACAACTATAATCTATAACAAAAATAATTGGTTTTGGTCATTAGTTTGTTCTACTAAAGAGACTAAAAATAAAATAGATTCTAACCAATGCATGCTGTATTCAATAAAGCATAGATGTATTCAGATGAATCCAATATGAATTATAGAGATAAGTGTAAGGAAAACCTACATGACAAATGAAGTAACTATTGAAAGAAAAGAAAACGAAGTAATGGAAATCATGAAAATTCGTCCAGAAAACCCCTGGGCCTACTAGTAGGGTACACCCTAAGCGAAGGCCCTTCACTTTTGGCTATTAAACTGAGTAGTCCCACTCAGAATGTTATGCTGCAAAATAAGTCTTCCTCACAACTGAGCGTAGGAAGTCACCAACGGGAGGCAGTTTGAGCCACGATGAAACAATTTCGTACGAACCAAAGCGTCCGTCGCCTGTCGCAGGATGGTCTCTACTTCTTCTTGGTGGGGGAGGGGGGTAGGAGGGTTATAGTATGACAAGCAGGGGCTCTGTAGAGGGGAATTTGTGTGATGATGGGCGTGTAGCATGGGAGCAGTTTTTAGAGACAGTCAGAAATCCTCCGCAGTATATAGACAAAACTTCCAAGTTGCAGCCATAAACGCTTGTAGCTTCTTGGTCTTTGAAAGACAGCATTCTGTCTTTGTGATACCAATGCATCATGGCATGTCCTTACTGTCCAAGGTCACCTGTGTCTCACCACATCCCCATAGTGTTTCCTAGTGAAGCAGATGCCTTGCACTTAGTGGGGTTAGCCTTGGTCCTCCATTTCTGAAGCCACGGAGTAAGGAGGTCGAACTGTCACTGAGGAATCACACAGGATTGACGGATGTTCACCGTAGAGGCCTGAAACATAGGAACATCCGCATAGAGAGAAAAAGATAGAATCACTCGGGGAAACACTGGTATGTCATTGGTATACTATATATACAGAATAGGCCGCAGGAATGAACTAAGTGGTTCACCAGCAGCTACCGGACGTTGGGTTGAGGTTGCGTCCCCAACAGAAACCATGACTTGTCGATCAACGAGATAGGACTGTAGTAGTAGCACCAGACTCCTGGGCTATGGGCAATCTCTTAGAGAGCCCCTAGTGCCAGACATTATCGAAATCCTTGACGATATCAAGAAAAATAGCCATAGAGTGCAGCCTGTTGTTCGCATAATCCACAAGTGATGTCACCACCCTGGAGAGCTGAAGATCAGTCGAATGACCTCTTCTGAAACCATACTTCTCTTGCCAAAGTTCCAAATAGAATTCCTCGGTGAAGCTGGAAAGAACCAGCCGTTCAAGGACCTTTGAAAAGTTGGAAGTAACTAATAGGTCGATGATTCTTTGGAACTGTAGTGTTCTTTCCGGGCTTGGGAATCAGAATTATTGTAGCTAATTTCAATTGTATGGAAAAATAGCGAAGGGACAGACATGAATTAAAAATGGAAGTAATTCATTGAATGGTCCAATAATGCAGGTCCATTAGAGCTGGGGAGTCAGCGGAGTTAAGACCTGGTGCTTCCTTCGGCTTTAATGTGGCAGAGCAGACGATACTTCTTCCGAGCGATGATTATTAAATTGAGCCAAAAAATAAAGCAATACAATCTCTTGAATTCATTTTTGTAAATAAAGGAGTAATACAAAGTTTATTAAATACAATTTTAACAAAACCAAAGTGTGATCAAATTTTATATAAATACAATTTAGCCTATCATATTTTATTCTTAGTTAAGATACAAATACGATTATCTCACCAAAATTTGTATTCCTTATTCTGTTTTTCCTCGACGGAACAGTCTTATCTTTTAATTTTTATTAATACAACTATAAACAAACATAAACTATAAACAAAGGTCATGAGAACATCTATACGCCTCTATATTTCCATAGGATGCCATCTGTTGTGGTGGGGTTAAAAAGGAAACTTTAAAGTGAATCATTTATCACGGCTGTTCTGACGAAGACAGAATAGTTGTTGAATCCTCTGATCTGAATATGGAACTGAGGTGAACAGCTCCTGTTGAAGTTAGTGCTTACATTGTTGGGAACTGAGGTGAACAGCTCCTGTTGAAGTTAGTGCTACATTGTTGGGAACTGAGGTGAACAGCTCCTGTTGAAGTTAGTGCTTACATTGTTGGGAACTGAGGTGAACAGCTCCTGTTGAAGTTAGTGCTTACATTGTTGATGTACATCTCTGCAACATTGTAATCTCTGCAATGTTGCCACTGCAATACCCTTGTCCAAGAATCCGGTTCTTAGTGGGTCTAGGGCATAACAACACCTACAGTACTGTTATGCCTAATCCCATTGTAGATGGCATGAGACCGGTCAGTCCGGCACACGACCGGGTCACTGACCCCGCAAAAATATCAGCCGGTAAGCCCACCTCATTTGAATTTCATTGTTGCTAAGTCGCCAAAATTCTACATAGAATTCGCAGGAGGTTTGTGTGTTAGTGTGACCAACTTTAACTATTATGGCTACTCTATAACTCAACACACATTCAAAGAATTAGTTATATTTTATGTATATTATTTTATATTAAATATAATATACTTTAATGAGGTGACATTTTTATCAAATACAGAACGGTTACCATTACATCAGATATCAGATGCCTAGCGACATTTCAAGATAATTACGAAACGTTCCTTAATGATCCTTTAAATATATTTGATTAAAGAAAAGTCACTTTTCTGATAGTTGTTTTGACTTAAAATCATATTTTTCTTGATTTCATTCTATTTATAAAATGGTTATTTATTTAGTTAGTTTTAAATTGAAACAATGATTACGATGTCTTTATAATACTGATTTTTATTTAATTATGAATTATTGGTAATTAAGAAAATTATACTATTTTTTTAGAAAATTTTGAGTTATTTTAAGAAAAATATAATTAAGAGGAAGTGAATGCATGTGTTTAATACTTAGAATGAATTATATTAACAGTTTGGCAAGCTGCCTGTCGATATATTTTGGAAACGTGATCTCCTATCATGCATATCTGACGTTTTTAGAAAGTCCTGGAATGAGAAGAAATGTAAACATTCTCTTGAATGATTTCCAGTGAACCACACGACTAAAGTAGGAATTCTTGATTCGTGGAAACATGAATAATTTATCAATTTTCAATAAATATCAGTCCTTTGTATCTTTAATAGTCTAAATTAAATAAATTAAGTGACATTTTGTGTGAAATGAGTAATATACGAATATAATTAAATGTAACAATTCTTTAGTGATCTCTTTAACAACTGTAAAAAATAACTTGGTATTTAAAAATATTTAAATCGAGGTAAACTTAATATTTAAATATGGATCAGATAAAATAATGAAGTAAAAATATGCTAAATCATTGAAAATCTACTTTTGAGAACGTTTATTTCATTCTCACACAAATAGGCTTGATTCAAGTGTGTGATCGCACATTTTGGCAAATTTTACATGGTAAAAATAGAGTATATTCGGGTACTCCACAGTATACACTGTGGGTACTCAGTAGTCACGCAGTGTTTTCTAGACAAAGTATTAAACTGGCCCAAGGTCTCTTTGAATGAAAACATTAAAAATTGTTAGAAATATATTTAGATATTTGAGTTCAATATATTGCTTTTCTCTGAGTCGCAATACAAGTATTCAAATAGCATATTAAGACAAACAATTTTAATTTCTAACGAGAGAGGTTAACCTAAAAATCAATTTAAAGTAGCGAAGTATGTTGAAATCAACTGGTTTACGATAATTATCATAATCAGCTGTTTCGAAGTATGAGACAAGGGGATCGGCTTTTCTCGCTACTTTCCTATTTCGCAACTCTCATTTTGAGCGTGAAAATAGACATATATATTGCAACGTTCTTTTGGAGGAAAGGAGGGTTGGGTAAAGGGCAGAGAGATGGCCAGTGCAATAGATTACACGAGAAAATAGACATATATGTTGCAACGTTCTGTTGGAGGAAAGGAAGGTTGGGTAAAGGGCAGAGAGATGGATAGTGCAATAGATTACACGAGAAAATAGACATATATATTACAACGTTCTGTTGGAGGAAAGGAAGGTTGGGTAAAGGGCAGAGAGATGGCCAGTGCAATAGATTACACGAGAAAATAGACATATATCTTGCAACGTTCTGTTGGAGGAAAGGAAGGTTGGGTAAAGGGCAGAGAGATGGCCAGTGCAATAGATTACACGAGAAAATAGACATATATATTGCAACGTTCTGTTGGAGGAAAGGAAGGTTGGGTAAAGGGCAGAGAGATGGCCAGTGCAATAGATTACACGAGAAAATAGACATATATATATATATATTGCAACGTTCTGTTGGAGGAAAGGAGGGTTGGGTAAAGGGCAGAGAGATGGCCAGTGCAATAGATTACACGAGAAAATAGACATATATATTGCAACGTTCTGTTGGAGGAAAGGAAGGTTGGGTAAAGGGCAGAGAGATGGCCAGTGCAATATATTACACGAGAAAATAGACATATATATTGCAACGTTCTGTTGGAGGAAAGGAAGGTTGGGTAAAGGGCAGAGAGATGGCCAGTGCAATAGATTACACGAGAAAATAGACATATATATTGCAACGTTCTGTTGGAGGAAAGGAGGGTTGGGTAAAGGGCAGAGAGATGGCCAGTGCAATAGATTACACGAGAAAATAGACATATATATTGCAACGTTCTGTTGGAGGAAAGGAGGGTTGGGTAAAGGGCAGAGAGATGGCCAGTGCAATAGATTACACGAGAAAATAGACATATATATTGCAACGTTCTGTTGGAGGAAAGGAGGGTTGGGTAAAGGGCAGAGAGATGGCCAGTGCAATAGATTACACGAGAAAATAGACATATATATTGCAACGTTCTGTTGGAGGAAAGGAGGGTTGGGTAAAGGGCAGAGAGATGGCCAGTGCAATAGATTACACGAGAAAATAGACATATATATTGCAACATTCTGTTGGAGGAAAGGAAGGTTGGGTAAAGGGCAGAGAGATGGCCAGTGCAATAGATTACACGAGAAAAAAGACATATATATTGCAACGTTCTGTTGGAGGAAAGGAAGGTTGGGTAAAGGGCAGAGAGATGGCCAGTGCAATAGATTACACGAGAAAATAGACATATATTTATTGCAACGTTCTGTTGGAGGAAAGGAGGGTTGGGTAAAGGGCAGAGAGATGGCCAGTGCAATAGATTACACGAGAAAATAGACATATATATTGCAACGTTCTGTTGGAGGAAAGGAGGGTTGGGTAAAGGGCAGAGAGATGGCCAGTGCAATAGATTACACGAGAAAATAGACATATATATTGCAACGTTCTGTTGGAGGAAAGGAGGGTTGGGTAAAGGGCAGAGAGATGGCCAGTGCAATAGATTACACGAGAAAATAGACATATATATTGCAACGTTCTGTTGGAGGAAAAGAAAGTTGGGTAAAGGGCAGAGAGATGGACAGTGCAATAGATTACACGAGAAAATAGACATATATATTGCAACGTTCTGTTGGAGGAAAGGAAGGTTGGGTAGAGGGCAGAGAGATGGCCAGTGCAATAGATTACACGAGACAATAGACATATATATTGCAACGTTCTGTTGGAGGAAAGGAAGGTTGGGTAAAGGGCAGAGAGATGGCCAGTGCAATAGATTACACGAGAAAATAGACATATATATTGCAACGTTCTGTTGGAGGAAAGGAGGGTTGGGTAAAGGGCAGAGAGATGGCCAGTGCAATATATTACACGAGAAAATAGACATATATATTGCAACGTTCTGTTGCAGGAAAGTAAGGTTGGGTAAAGGGCAGAGAGATGGCCAGTGCAATAGATTACACGAGAAAATAGACATATATATTGCAACGTTCTGTTGGAGGAAAGGAAGGTTGGGTAAAGGGCAGAGAGATGGCCAGTGCAATAGATTACACGAGAAAATAGACATATATATTGCAACGTTCTGTTGGAGGAAAGGAGGGTTGGGTAAAGGGCAGAGAGATGGCCAGTGCAATAGATTACACGAGAAAATAGACATATATATTGCAACGTTCTGTTGGAGGAAAGGAAGGTTGGGTAAAGGGCAGAGAGATGGCCAGTGCAATAGATTACACGAGAAAATAGACATATATATTGCAACGTTCTGTTGGAGGAAAGGAAGGTTGGGTAAAGGGCAGAGAGATGGCCAGTGCAATAGATTACACGAGAAAATAGACATATATATATATTGCAACGTTCTGTTGGAGGAAAGGAGGGTTGGGTAAAGGGCAGAGAGATGGCCAGTGCAATAGATTACACGAGAAAATAGACATATATATTGCAACGTTCTGTTGGAGGAAAGGAGGGTTGGGTAAAGGGCAGAGAGATGGCCAGTGCAATAGATTACACGAGAAAATAGACATATATATTGCAACGTTCTGTTGGAGGAAAGGAGGGTTGGGTAAAGGGCAGAGAGATGGCCAGTGCAATAGATTACACGAGAAAATAGACATATATATTGCAACGTTCTGTTGGAGGAAAGGAAGGTTGGGTAAAGGGCAGAGAGATGGCCAGTGCAATAGATTACACGAGAAAATAGACATATATATATTGCAACGTTCTGTTGGAGGAAAGGAGGGTTGGGTAAAGGGCAGAGAGATGGCCAGTGCAATAGATTACACGAGAAAATAGACATATATATTGCAACGTTCTGTTGGAGGAAAGGAGGGTTGGGTAAAGGGCAGAGAGTTGGCCAGTGCAATAGATTACACGAGAAAATAGACATATATATTGCAACGTTCTGTTGGAGGAAAGGAGGGTTGGGTAAAGGGCAGAGAGATGGCCAGTGCAATAGATTACACGAGAAAATAGACCTATATATTGCAACGTTCTGTTGGAGGAAAGGAGGGTTGGGTAAAGGGCAGAGAGATGGCCAGTGCAATAGATTACACGAGAAAATAGACATATATATTGCAACGTTCTGTTGGAGGAAAGGAAGGTTGGGTAAAGGGCAGAGAGATGGCCAGTGCAATAGATTACACGAGAAAATAGACATATATATTGCAACGTTCTGTTGGAGGAAAAGAAAGTTGGGTAAAGGGCAGAGAGATGGACAGTGCAATAGATTACACGAGAAAATAGACATATATATTGCAACGTTCTGTTGGAGGAAAGGAGGGTTGGGTAAAGGGCAGAGAGATGGCCAGTGCAATAGATTACACGAGAAAATAGACATATATATTGCAACGTTCTGTTGCAGGAAAGTAAGGTTGGGTAAAGGGCAGAGAGATGGCCAGTGCAATAGATTACACGAGAAAATAGACATATATATTGTAACGTTCTGTTGGAGGAAAGGAAGGTTGGGTAAAGGGCAGGGAGATGGCCAGTGCAATAGATTACACGAGAAAATAGACATATATATTGCAACGCTCTGTTGGAGGAAAGGAGGGTTGGGTAAAGGGCAGAGAGATGGCCAGTGCAATAGATTACACGAGAAAATAGACATATATATATATATTGCAACGTTCTGTTGGAGGAAAGGAGGGTTGGGTAAAGGGCAGAGGGATGGCCAGTGCAATAGATTACACGAGAAAATAGACCTATATATTGCAAAGTTCTGTTGGAGGAAAGGAAGGTTGGGTAAAGGGCAGATAGATGGCCAGTGCAATAGATTACACGAGAAAATAGACATATATATTGCAACGTTCTTTTGGAGGAAAGGAAGGTTGGGTAAAGGGCAGAGAGATGGCCAGTGCAATAGATTACACGAGAAAATAGACCTATATATTGCAAAGTTCTGTTGGAGGAAAGGAAGGTTGGGTAAAGGGCAGAGAGATGGCCAGTGCAATAGATTACACGAGAAAATAGACTTATATATTGCAAAGTTCTGTTGGAGGAAAGGAAGGTTGGGTAAAGGGCAGATAGATGGCCAGTGCAATAGATTACACGAGAAAATAGACATATATATTGCAACGTTCTTTTGGAGGAAATGAAGGTTGGGTAAAGGGCAGAGAGATGGCCAGTGCAATAGATTACACGAGAAAATAGACATATATATTGCAACGTTCTGTTGGAGGAAAGGAAGGTTAGGTAAAGGGTAGAGAGATGGCCAGTGCAATAGATTACACGAGAAAATAGACATATATATTGCAACGTTCTTTTGGAGGAAAGGAAGGTTGGGTAAAGGGCAGAGAGATGGCCAGTGCAATAGATTACACGAGAAAATAGACATATATATTGCAACGTTCTGTTGGAGGAAAGGAAGGTTGGGTAAAGGGCAGAGAGATGGCCAGTGCAATAGATTACACGAGAAAATAGACATATATATTGCAACGTTCTGTTGGAGGAAAGGAAGGTTGGGTAAAGGGCAGAGAGATGGCCAGTGCAATAGATTACACGAGAAAATAGACATATATATTGCAACGTTCTGTTGGAGGAAAGGAGGGTTGGGTAAAGGGCAGATAGATGGCCAGTGCAATAGATTACACGAGAAAATAGACATATATATTGCAACGTTCTTTTGGAGGAAAGGAAGGTTGGGTAAAGGGCAGAGAGATGGCCAGTGCAATAGATTACACGAGAAAATAGACATATATATTGCAACGTTCTGTTGGAGGAAAGGAAGGTTGGGTAAAGGGCAGAGAGATGGCCAGTGCAATAGATTACACGAGAAAATAGACATATATATTGCAACGTTCTTTTGGAGGAAAGGAAGGTTGGGTAAAGGGCAGAGAGATGGCCAGTGCAATAGATTACACGAGAAAATAGACATATATATTGCAACGTTCTGTTGGAGGAAAGGAGGGTTGGGTAAAGGGCAGAGAGATGGCCAGTGCAATAGATTACACGAGAAAATAGACATATATATTGCAACGTTCTGTTGGAGGAAAGTAAGGTTGGGTAAAGGGCATAGAGATGGCCAGTGCAATAGATTACACGAGAAAATAGACATATATATTGCAACGTTCTGTTGGAGGAAAGCAAGGTTGGGTAAAGGGCAGAGAGATGGCCAGTGCAATAGATTACACGAGAAAATAGACATATATATTGCAACGTTCTGTTGGAGGAAAGGAGGGTTGGGTAAAGGGCAGAGAGATGGCCAGTGCAATAGATTACACGAGAAAATAGACATATATATTGCAACGTTCTGTTGGAGGAAAGGAAGGTTGGGTAAAGGGCAGAGAGATGGCCAGTGCAATAGATTACACGAGAAAATAGACATATATATTGCAACGTTCTGTTGGAGGAAAGGAAGGTTGGGTAAAGGGCAGAGAGATGGCCAGTGCAATAGATTACACGAGAAAATAGACATATATATTGCAACGTTCTGTTGGAGGAAAGGAAGGTTGGGTAAAGGGCAGAGAGATGGCCAGTGCAATAGATTACACGAGAAAATAGACATATATATTGCAACGTTCTGTTGGAGGAAAGGAGGGTTGGGTAAAGGGCAGAGAGATGGCCAGTGCAATAGATTACACGAGAAAATAGACCTACATATTGCAACGTTCTGTTGCAGGAAAGGAGGGTTGGGTAAAGGGCAGAGAGATGGCCAGTGCAATAGATTACACGAGAAAATAGACATATATATTGCAACGTTCTGTTGGAGGAAAGGAGGGTTGGGTAAAGGGCAGAGAGATGGCCAGTGCAATAGATTACACGAGAAAATAGACATATATATTGCAACGTTCTGTTGGAGGAAAGGAGGGTTGGGTAAAGGGCAGAGAGATGGCCAGTGCAATAGATTACACGAGAAAATAGTTCAGTGGTGGTTATAAATTTCACATCCAATTCAACAACTAATAACAGCCGCGGATGCGGAGACAAATTACCATCGTTTAATGGCCGAAGACTATAACTTACAAGTACAGTATCGGCGGTCTCGGCCGTAATAAACAAGGGATTATCATAATTTCATATTTGGTCGACTTCAAATATAGAACGTTAGAATTATCACCAGTGTATATTCTTAGTCATAAATTTTGAATGGTTAAAATCAAAAAACATTTTTTGTAAACTGTTCAAAGCACTTTTAGTTAATTCGACATTATTTTTGTATCTAGGGAATACTCTTGCAAGCATCACACATTCAAGACCACGCAGTTTGACGAATGACAAGAGTTAGACTGATTCTAACGAATTGTTTACATTTGCTGGATGACACTTCCCAATTGGTAATGTTAATAATAGATTAAACCCTTGATTATAATATTATTATTTACAAATGTCAATGATTAAACGAACAAGTTCAAGTTCAACTACTACGAAAAATCACTAATCTAATTTACAATTTCTTCTAAATACTTTCTTAAATCAGAATATGCCTACTTTCTAATTAGTTATTTTCATTTAGTAAGGATCCAAAAATAACACCCGTGTTCTTTATGGTTCAATGCTATTTGCAGCTCACCCACTTGCGGCACCTTCCCAATCGCGGCACTCCTAATAAATTAAACCAGGGTTATTGTTGTTTTGGCAAAGGTTGACAGCTGTCACTTGTAAGGGATGTGCCACTTGCGGCGTACTGAAAATTAATCTAATGATTACATCCAACTCTTCCTTGGCAGTAGATAACAATTGTATCAGTGTAATTTACAGCTACCACGTGCACGGTAAACTGTTAACGCTTGTGGATCATCAATACAAACCGGACACGGAAGTGACAGTGGAAGTGAGGGTACGAGTGTCATCTGCCAATGAGAAAGCTAGGGAAGGAAATGACGCCATATCTAGTACAATTAATTATTTGTAAACCGTGTACTGTGGTATTCACTGTTGTACTGTGGTATTCACCCACCCACCCACCCATACACGTACTGTGGTACTGACCCACCCGCCCACCCATACACGTACTGTGGTATTGACCCACCCGCCCACCCATACACGTACTGTGGTACTGACCCACCCACCCATCCATACACGTACTGTGGTACTGACCCACCCGCCCACCCATACACGTACTGTGGTACTGAGAAAGCTAGGGAAGGAAATGACGCCATGTCTAGTATAATTAATGAATAAATTGGTTCATTGTACTCAAACTTGTTTATTTCGTTCATAATTTAAATTACATGACATGGGTAAATAATTTTGTTAGTTTACATAACTAAAATATAAAGGTAAACATGTACGACGAAGGTCTTCACGTTGTGTCAGATATACCCAATAATCACAACAATATTTAAAAGAATTAATTGTATATCTCTCTCTTTATTTTGCCAATAATAATAGCTCCTACGTTATAAGAGTGAAAGATAAATTTTTCTTTAGAATTTTATAAAATGATAGACACTTTGACATAATTAATTAAGTTATGGTTAAAGAGATTCCCTTTCATGAACTCAGGGGATACAATATTTGTTTGATTATAATGTATATATAGAATAATAGACAAACAAATGATTGTTAATTTTTTAATGTTAAGAATCAGCCGTACTCAAAAACGACAACAATATAAAGTTTAACGTGCTTAGAATATAGCATTGTCGCCAATATATATATATTTATAGCTAAACCACTGAAATTTAATGTTGAATTTCTAGGATACGGTACAATATAAACATTACTGGTTGTAAGTTTATCCCACAGCAAAGTACGTTAAACAGCTTGTAACATAAATAACTATATAACACAAACAACTAATTAACTCAATGGTTCAATTCTTGTAAACTCTTAGTTTTTTGTTGGACTTGAGGCTGTTATTATAAGTAATCTCTGCCGTTCTATACGAACTCCCATTCTGTTTATAGTTGAACACCCAGTAATTCATAACCTATGTTGGATTAATTTCGAGACGTTTAAAAGAATTATAATTATCTTGGTAAATATTACAAAAGATAATGTACTAAAAGTCTATTTTTAACGTTAAAGAGATTCCTTTCCATCACATAAAGAGATTATTTAACTACAACCAACACTACATACATAAAACTGACTTTAACTAGTTTCGATTCATAGTTAGTTAACACGACAACTCAGAAAAATTAAGTCTAGGCCGAAAGTGGTAGTCCGTCCGTCTTTCTCCTGATCCCAAATTCATAAATTAAGCAATAATTAGGGGGTAAGTTCAAATCGTGCCGCAAATGTCAGAGAAAAATCCGATTTGCCGCAAGTGGGCAGGCTGCAAATAGGTGAACACCGTTCTTTATACACAATACAAACTGTTACCTTTACTCTAGAACGGTCTGGTCTTTTGCATTTCCATATGTCTTAAAAGGAAATTTATAATTTTTTATGTATCCTACTAGTCAAAAAATCGCAAGCTACCTCTATTTCATGTTGTTTACATGTCATTCATTTTGTTCATGTCATTGTTTACAGCTGGAAGTGTTTGTTTTGCAATGGACTCAGATATCCTTGGGAGTGAGTTTTAGTTAGCTTCTTCCGGAAATGACTGAACCTTCTTTATACCGAGTTTCCACGTCGACCAAGAGGTACAGAAGATAAGGTCAGTTTGATCCAGGCTGGAGTAAGTGGGGTGATAATTGGTGAGGAGCAGAGCAGCCTCAATACGCGACCGAGACCAATGTGACGATGTAGGCTGTCACGTAGGCCACCCCCAATCCCGCCCCATTGCATTCCCAACCTGACAAGCAAATCCGAAATACTAAAACTTCTCTAAATCTATATACTTGTTCTTATTGGGGAATATTGAAAACATAATTTATCCCAATGACAGTACAATTATCACTAGAAAAATAAAAAATTAAAACCAAACGGATTTTCACAGAATTTTCGATATTTTAACAGGAAGTTAAAATCGGGCATATTTAAATGCACATATAACCAGATTTATTCATGAGATTTTAGTTAAAACCTAAAATGATAACTGTGGTTAAGATAGCTATAGTTTCATTTCGATTTATTATTCTATAAGTAACACGTATTAAATATGCAAATACTAAAATTTTTCTTTCTATATGTTCTCAAGATGTTATGAAGGAGGCAATGGAAATGATAAATTGGACTTTGTTGTCATATACGACTCAGAAGTGAAGTCACAGATATTTGTGATCTGTGAAGTAGGAGAAATCAGCCTCACGTTTTGGAATCCATGAACGTTATTAGAACATAACGATTTTCTTTCATATGTAATCCTTTAGTATCTTAAGCGTATTATTTCTGTATAGACAGTTTTATGATAGAGTTCTTGAGAATTGACCTTGAATCTTAGCAAGAGCTGGAGGTGTCTGCTACTCTCCTCTTACTTGTAGTGGTTGACACTCATGACGTCTTTGCAGGGGTTATGGGTACAAATTTCGGAAGGTCCAACTAGATTTAGCTGGATGTATTTGGGCCATTGGTACATAACTAAGCTGAAATATAAAGAAAAGGGAAAAACTGCATGGAAAAAATAGCTAGTTGATGGAGATGAAATTGGTTGATGGAGATGAAATTGGTTGATGGAGATGGAATTGGTTGATGTAGATGGAATTGGTTGATGGAGATAGAATTGGTTGATGTAGATGGAATTGGTTGATGGAGATGGAATTGGTTAATGGAGATCCTTAATTTTTCAAATGAATTATTACTAAGCATATTTTACATCTTTGTTCATAGGATACGTCCATTTTGTGTCTATTACTTAGAGTTGATTCAGACTGTATAAAAGGCAAAAACACATCGTATGGATTGTTTTCAGCTACCATTTATTAATTTTAAAAACCCGTGACATATATTTGGATTATCATTCAAAAGCTATGTTGTACATATTAATAAAAATAAAATATAATGTGATCTCATGTCGCAAGGCTAAATCCAATCCATGTTGAATCGAACATTATTTTTTTAATTCTTTGAATAAAATTTTTAGTATCCATGTAAGTAATAAATTAGTAGAAATAATAGAAATAATTATGAACAAAATAATGAATAAATAAATAAAAATGAATAAATAAATTAGTAACGGCAAAATATCTACAAACTTTCTTTATGGAGATATGGCTGCCCAAAGTGACTGCCCAATGTGGCCTTTTTGGTGCATAACTCATGAGCAATCCATGTGATATATTTTATTAACATTTTGAAAAAATAATGGGTAAAATGTAGGCCAACCAACCAACCAAGTATATAGTAAATCTAAAAATTAACATTTTTTTTAAGTGTTACCAATTATTTTTCTATAAATGACATTATTTGTTCAAATTATGATATGTTCCGGAACAGAGAGAGACGACAGTTTAATTTGCTACATTTAATGCATAGTTATGTCTTATGACATCGATCTATTGGATAGTTTATCCACAATAATTATTCGTGTTCAAGTCAACCAACAAACGTAGATTTCTGCGTCAGTTGAATATGTCTCTGATTACTATAAAATAAACTACAAATTAGATTAATTATTATACAAACTATTGGCTATAGTATATTTATTTTATAAGTAGAAATCAATCACCACAACACGTTCTACTTATATTATTTTACTTATGTATTGTGTATCGTTCACTTGTTTATATTATTTCTTCTAACACGCAATATGCTAATTAATAAACTATTTAGAGACAAGGACACAGTTGTTCACGTCATAATAATTCCTATTTGCTTAATACATTCCAACATACATAACTATAAGCATTTTTTGAACGTCTCAAAAAGAGCCAGGAGGAATTATTTAATTGAAGTTTTTTCGTGCTGAATATGTGTTTTTACTGTGATCCACGTTTACTATCGCTTCCAACTAGTTATTGATTGACTATTGCTTCATTCTTTGTGGTAATATTATTGTTTGTATGTATTTTTAATGTGACCCATGTTTAGTATCGCTTCTAACTAGTTATTGTTTGACGATATGTTCATTCTTTGTTGTAATTTTATTGCTTTTATTATAAGTTATATTAATGTTCGAAGTAAGATAGTCAATAATTGGTAATAGAACACATTATATTGTCACGCAAACCATGTAAAACAGACAACATTTTACATGGCACCAAGACGTTTTGCCAAAGGACGTCATAATAATTTGAAACAAGGGTTGGTCATGGTGTTTATAACAAACCCTGATTTATTGGAATGGAACATAAATTTACTATTAGTATGTAAAGATATAGTCCAAATAAAAGACAGTTCTAGACCGAAGTATGTAAGAGCCAGTTTTCGTTCCTTCTAATAAAAAAAATTCACAAAGTAATAATTTATGATATGAATAACCTTTAAAGAATATTTGTATAGGGAACAAAACTGAATTTTCTTCTTTGGACAGTCTTTATATATTAAAAAAGTCCTCCATATTTTAACATTGTTTGAACGCATTTTTATATAATTATATTCAAAACCGTTATAGCAAAAATATTGAGGATTAAATTAATTTTTATATCCATTATTATTACTGGATTTGCTGTTGGGGATGGAAAAAAATCGTAAGGATACTGACATAGTACCACAACTTGTGAAATGAACGAAGTGTCAGATAGTACTGAGAAAATCGTCGTAGGATATACTTATTTGGACTTGCCAAAAAAGAGCGATCAGACGGCGCCCCAATCCAATAAGTATTGATTGGTTAGGTGTGCACAATTTGCATTTCGGTAAATTATACCTGTGCCAATGATTGGTTATGTGCTGGACGAGTGCAGCCTTGACAGCCACGTATCATGGGCTCGACAATAATCATGTAGCCTTGATGTCTGGCTTTGGGGAAAGAGGAACCACTTCCATCAGTTGGTCAAACATCGATGAAACAAATTTTCATGAATTTAACGATACAAATGTTCAAACAATATATACATACTATAGAACACTATCTGATATGGGACACCACTCCACCTTAACGTTGAGGGGTAGGCTAGAAGGGAGGAAAGGCACATTTTTAGAGATGAGTGTGTGGGAGTCGTTATAAAAAATTTAAAATATAAGAAAATAGAGAAAAGCATATAAACAACATAGATATAAATTGAATCTCATCTGATGTAAGTTCAAAAAATGTGTTTTAATTTTTTTAAATGGCGGCCATTTTAATATTTTAACTTACTATTACTCAAAAAACTAGATGTCTGACTGAGCATTTAATATATATATATATATAATCTAAATACCACTTTTTTTCATAACTGACTCACTCATCATGGAATCTCAAAAACCACCGAACGGATTTAAACTAAATTTAAAAAAAGTTAGCTTTAGTATTGAAGGGACGCACTAAGAAAGGATTTCTCGAAATTCCATTCCTAAGGGGTACAAACATCCCCTCAAAATTTCCTTTTTTCCATAAGAAAAACATTTGGTTGATTTTAGTAAATTAATAACAGCTGTTTTGTAAATAAATAAACCTGTTTATTTAGTATGTTTGACATTATCCAACTGATGCATTAAGGGTTTAATCTTCAGCTGTTGAACAAAAACAAATGAAATGGACATTTTTGAAATAGGCTAAGTAAAACCCTATACTAATAAATAGGTAGCAACGCAATTAGTGTGTATTAAATACCGTAAATAAATTTAATGTTGTGATTTGACGTTATACAGATAATCTACTATTATTTGCAGTCAAAGTCACATGTCGAGGCCGAAGGCCGAGGTGTATCGAGTGCAGCGACAGTTGGGGTTGGCACGCGAATATATAAAATTATTACAAATAACAAATTTAAATAGTTACAAATCCAACGAGTCCTAGTCTGTTAATCTTAATACAAACAAATGAGTAACATGCATTTTATCAATACAGTACAAGGTATCTCAAGCTTCAGCCAGGCACTGCTCACTAGAGCCATTGTTGGAATCCAACTAGTCCTAGTCTATTAATCTTAATACAAACAAATGAGTAACATGCATTTTATCAATAAAGTATAAGGTATCCCGTGCTTCAGCCAGGCACTGCTCACTAGAGCCATTGTTGGAATCCAACGAGTCCTAGTCTATTAATCTTAATACAAACAAATGAGTAACATGCATTTTATCAATAAAGTATAAGGTATCCCGTGCTTCAGCCAGGCACTGCTCACTAGAGCCATTGTTGGAATATTGTTGAAACTTGTTGCTTACTAATTAGATTATTTTACGTTTGTTTAGGTTGTAACGCAACATAACCTAAATTTTACAAACTATTCAGTCTACATAAGTATTGATATGCTGTTTAGTCCTAGCAGATTTAAATATTGTATTATATCGACAAATATGTAAAAAAAAATAATGAATTTACATTTATTTTCAAAATATCAAAAATAATTAATTAATGTTCATCTGAAATAAGTCAACAGAAATGTAGATATTATAAGGCTATTTACTCATAGCATAAACAATTAATAAAGTAACGGTACCCAGCACCTTGAACAATTTATTTAAATGTGTTCAACCAACAACACAAGATACTATGGTTATCATAGAAATTTTGGTTAGATATTTACAAGAAAATGTATTATATTTATTTGCAGTAGTAAATAGTTCGAGTGAATTTGTATTTTCTATTGGCCTATTACATACAAAACATAATCAAATTCTGATTTATTTAATTAAAACAAAATTAATTTGATATTTAATTTAAAGTTTTCATGTGTACATTTTTAAATGGTACCTGCACACAAGAAAAATTACAAATTTATATCAATAATTAATAAAGGCAAATAGTTAATGATGCTGAGAACACTAAAATATTTAATAACACACACGTCCACTATGAAACACATATATTAAAAACCTTATTAATAAAGTAAAACATAAAGTAAAAGCCTCTGAAGGTACACTTAAATTCAAACAGTGTTTAAAAATTTTAAACCCCATAATGCAATGTTCCTTTACCCTGTAACTGGTCACGTGAGGTCTTTTGAGACCCCAATAGATATTCCTTTTTTTGTTTTTGAGATAAATAATATTTTATGTGTACTATCATTTTATACATTCTAGAAGTTGAGTATAATAAACATGTTCAAGTACAACATTAATGCATTTAATACTTTATAGACAGTAAAAATGTTAAATTTGTTAATAATGATAAATCACTTTTGTTGATTCTGGTAGCTACATACAATCGTAAAACATAGAATAGATAATAAGCATTTGAAATAAATAACTACAAATTTTAAAATTAGTTATTTAAGTGACTTTTTTCGTACCGCCGATTTTAAAAATTAAGAAAAAATATAACACGCTCATTTTTAACACCTATTCTGCTACATTTTGATACAAAACATATAGTTCTGTATGATTAAATGATTTTTAGTTATATGTGTTTATTAACAAATTTACTATAAATTTTCTTTAGCTGGGGTCTCAAAAGTCCCCACGAGACCAGTTAAGGCTGTAGACTTCACGGGACCAGTTAAGGTTGTAGAATTAACGGGACCAGTTAAGGCTGTAGAATTAACGGGACCAGTTAAGGCTGTAGAATTGACGGGACCAGTTAAGGCTGTAGAATTAACGGGACCAGTTAAGGCTGTAGAATTGACGGGACCAGTTAAGGCTGCAGACTTCACGGGACCAGTTAAAGCTGTAAACTTCACGGGACCAGTTAAGGCTGTAGACTTCACGAGACCAGTTAAGGCTGTAGACTTCACGGGACCAGTTAATGGTTAAATATAAAAATGTTGAGAGTATAAAAACATGATTAATTTTAGTAGTAGAACGATTCATTTATATTTACATTGTAGTTAAGTACCGGTAATGAAACACTGTGACATTGGGAATGGAATCTTGAACCATTATCTTGACAGGACCTAAAAAATGACAATGATTATAATTGAATTCTCCAATAAATACTCACATATTTAAAGGTTTGATTGTCAAGTGAGAGACTGAGCTAATTTAGCATATTTGTAGTCGCCAATCGAATAACTGTACACGTTCTAGCCTCCCCATCCAGTTCCCCAATTGGGACGCATATATTAGCATGTGTGGCTTGTTTGTTGGAGGATATCTGGGGAAACATGTGATCAGTGGAATGTTATCTTAATACAAACCATAAAGCATGATAAGACCACGTGACTATTGGAACATGTGGGGAGTGATCTCATTCCGTGGCCTGTGGGAGGACGCACCAAAATGGTCTTGCACGATACAAACCTAAACATACAAGTTCCAGGTTGGACATTTTTACTTATATGTACAAACATATTTAAATGTTCATAGTTTATCTCATATATGTGTTGTCATTGCCATATTGTCTTAATAATCGCTTTATTTATACTAAAATTGAAAAAGTTTAGATTTTATTAAATTTGTTAAAACAATAGTACAAAATGTACAAAGTATTGTGGTGATTGATTTCAGTAAACCATGTTCACCTTTCTTAATTCAAAGGGATTCACAAAGGAATGACATTGGTATTCAACTTAATGTCATTCAGGTCTGAGGAAGGTAAAGTTTACCGAAATCCATCCCATAATACATTGTACATTTTGTACTTATATATAGTAATACATTTGTGTTTGTGGCGTTTACTTCTTTTGTATTTCTACCAACACTGACTTGTATTTCTTCTAATATGCTGACTACTAATATACTGAACCGTTTTTATAATTAACGTATAAAATAAGTTGTATTTTACATTTTATAAATTTCTATTGGTTACTGTATTTAGGATAATAAAATACAATTTTTGCTATTTTCAAATTTTCAACAACATTTCAATTAGTTTTTAGGTGATTTTCAGGGAATTGTTGAAGTCTAGGTAAAGTTTTGCCGTCAGTTGTAAAGCAATTGATATTTTCTGTGGGGAGAGAGGTTATTCTTTTATTCGCTTAGCTCATTAGGGGTTTGAGCGTCAATATCTACCCAAAATGATCACGGAAACGGTTATCAACCCAAGATAATCACAGTTACTATCCAAGTTAATCACAGGGAGCTAGTCAAGTGTTTAATGTGTTGCTATCTAATCTAAGTCGATCACGGTTGGGTATAATAGTGGATCAGGGAGGCTACCTATGATTATCTTGGGGGCTGCTCAAGGTAATCACGGGGACTACCCAAGTCAATCACGAGGGCTATATGCGTTGTTCATGGTGGCTACCTAAGGTGATCACATGGGCTACCCAAGTCGATCACGAGGGTTGTGATCACTATCTAAGGTGATAGGGACTAATCTACGTTGATTAGTCACTGATCTACGTTGTTCATAGGGACTATCTAAGGTGATCACGTGGTGCTACCCAAGTCGATCACGAGGATTATATGAGTTGTACATAGAGGCTACCTAAGGTGTTCATGGGGGCTACTTAAGGTGATCACGGGGGCTACTCAAGTCGATCATGAGGGCTATCTACGTTGTTCATAGGGGTTACCTAAGGTGATCACGGGGGCTACCCAAGTCGATCACGAGGGCTATATGCGTTGTTCATGGGGGCTACCTAAGGTGATCCCGAGGGCTATCTACGTTGTTCATAGGGGTTACCTAAGGTGATCAGGAGGACTACTCAAGTCGATTACGTGGGCGATCCAAGTTGTTGATGGGGGCTACCCAATTCGATCACGAGGGCTGTCTACGTTGTTCATGGGGGCTATCTAAGGTGATCACGGGGTCTACCCAAATCGATCACGAGGGCTATATGCGTTGTTCATGGGGGCTACCTAAGGTGATCATGGGGGCTACCCAAGTCGATCACGAGGGCTGTCTACGTTGGTCATAGGGGTTACCTAAGGTGATCACGGAGGCCTACACAAGTCGATCACGAGGGTTATATGCGTTGTTCATGGGGGCTACCTAAAGTGATCACGGGGGATACTCAAGTCGATCATGAGGGCTTTCTACGTTGTTCATAGGGGCTATCTACGTTGTTCATAGGGGCTACCCAAGTCGATCACGAGGGCTATATGCGTTGTTCATGGGGGCTACCTAAGGTGATCACGAGGGATATCTACGTTGTTCATAGGGGTTACCTAAGGTGATCACGGGGACTACTCAAATCGACTACGTGGGCGATCCAAGTTGTTGATGGGGGCTACCCAATTAGATCACGAGGGCTGTCTACGTTGTTTAAGGGGGCTATCTAAGGTGATCACGGAGTCTACCCAAATCAATCACGAGGGCTATATGCGTTGTTCATGGGGGCTACCTAAGGTGATCACGGGGGCTACTTAAGGTGATCACGGGGGCTACCCAAGTCGATTACGAGGGCTATCTACGTTGTTCATAGGGGCTACCTAAGGTGATCATGGAGGTTACCTAAGGTGATCATGGAGGTTACCTAAGGTGATCACGGAGGTTACCTAAGTTTATGAAGGGGGCGTAATTTATTGGCACTGTGCCATAATTATTAATATTAAAAAATCTTGTTTGTACCTGTGTTTTTGTTTGTGCTCAACTTTTAAACGATGTAATTAAGGTTGAGGCCTATAGTTTTGTACCAACTCAATTTCCTCGACGTAAAAAGGTGGTGAAAATGCGTTTATCAAGCTGGACACAAAATCTACCGCTTAAATTGTACCAAATGTACTATTGCACTCATAGATAATTTCATTTATCACTTTATAAACAACAAATAAATATTAATAATTTTCAAAAATAAATGTCCAATCATATACGGTGACAGTAAAATGTTATGAAAGAAATGTAAATTGTCGCATATTGGTCACGTAGTTCGGATTCCACGTAAAGCTGTAGGTCCCTTAGTTGACACTATGATATTGGGCTATCAATAAATAGCTATTTATGAGTAAGAGCCCACCTTAGGTAGTAGCAATGATCCTTAGGTACTCGTTCATCTACACTCATTCGCCCATATCTTGACGATCGGCGTCTCAGTAATTATGAAGAATATGTTGCCCATTGGATATGTTGAGAGTATGGACCTGGTGATTTTGCAACCACGTGGATTTTCTGAAGAGTATTTTAAATATATACAAATCTCGGATTAAAAGACCCCAACTAATCGGGTTTACAATTAATCTAATTATTTACAAGAGCTGAGGTATAATTTTCAAAGAGGTAATTTGTTGGCAATACTATTTATTTTTCAATAAACTTTCCTATTTTACGGTTATTAACTTCAAAAGCACATTATATGTAAATTTGGCTGAAAAGAATTTAAATGCTTTGTATTACATAATATGCTTCAATTACAGCACCATTTCAGTAAGTTCTGTCCAGTAAAATGGCTTTTGTGTTGTTTTCATTATATCTGAATTCAGCAAAACCCATTTACAAGTTTTTAGGCTGACTTCAGAATTAAAGTCTGCTAGTTAAGAAATCTCAATTTCTTTTCTTTTTTTTAAGATAACTTTTTATAAAAAGAAACCGAAGAAAATTACGTAATATCCTGCTTATTTTGCAAAGAGGAAAGCTTTTACCAACATCAAAATCAATCTTTGTCTGTCAAATACCTCTTTTTATTAGTTCGAAATATATCTGTTCGTTATGTTTTTTCAACTTGATGTACGTATACAAAAAATAAACTTGATTGTATTATTTTTTATTTTTTTAAGTCAATTACATTTTTTGTCCATCTCTAACTTCCATCTTAGGATTTCAACAGTCTTGCCTTAAGAGCCTGCAGAGGGATTCGCCATATTAGATTTATTCCCATAGTAAGAGTTAAATGTTAAATGTTAAAACATTCCTAGTAGCAATGTTAAATGTGGAACGGCACTCTGACTAAACGATTTGACAGACAATTATAATGTTTACATCGTTTGAAAGTGGGTACAGACTCCAAATTTTAAGTTTCAAAAAGTAATAATTTTTTATGAATTAAAAAATTGAATTTTAGTTGATTAGTTAGTGATTTTGATGAAAATGCAAATGGAAAATCAACATTTAAGAAAATTGGGCACTTTTGTAACTTTCACGACTTTCAAAAGACGTAAAAATTGTAATTTTCTGACAAATCCTTGTCACAGTGTTGTATCGTATTTAACATCTTATAAGAATAAATCCAATATGATGACTACCTCTGCAGACTCCTGTTGCCTCGTAAGTTTGATATATTGACTATAAAACCAACATTCAAAAATATTTAATGATTTTATTCATTCATCGTCCATTCAAACATTCAGGTTAAATTGTTTTTAGTGCTTGTTATTCCTAACCATTATCAAGCGGACTGTGTTTATTGTTAGATCCTCTAAAACAAGGTCAATAAACATAGTTAATTAAACATGCATCGGAAATGCTAAAAACCAGGTGAATCATGGTTAACTTTGTGCCAAAAAAAACGGAAATAACACACTGTGTCCTTGCCGTTACAATTTAATTAGTTGATTACGTCACGTCAACATCTCACGTAGACTAATGACGTGAGGGAGTGGGTGTGCATGTATCTGGCGAGTCCGATTGAGGCCCAAACGTGAGAAAGTCCGTTGTGAAGAGACTGAGATGAACGATACCATACCACGAGCATTCGACACGCCAAGGTCGCTATTGTTGTTTGAATTTTGAAATAACGGCCGAGAACAATCAGTACTCGGTCACACTCAGAGGGATTGAATTTTAATTGTTGACGAGCTAGAAGGCCAAGGCGACAAGAGAACCTTAGAACACAAGTTTTGCTAAAACCTCTTCTCATAGGTCAAACTTGATCATCTCCTGACTGTGCACTTTAGTTATCCTGACTGTCATCTTTAGTATCATTACTTTGTTATTGCTCATTAGAAACAAGTCTTTTCATTGTTTCATTGTGTGTGTTTTGAGTAATTAATAATCGGATATCTCACTCAGGGAGGCCATTTCACTCAACGAAAAACGCAAAAAAACCTGGGCTTCCATTTCAAGGATTTGGACCGTAGTAACAATCTTATCGTAGCACTTTAAATGTTAATTGGTAGACTAAGAGTCTGCAGAGGCTTTCGGCAATGTTGATTTTAATCCCATAAGAACAATGTTATTTGCGAATCCATATTTTTTCGTTATTTATTCACCAATGGTTGTGTATGAGGTGTCATTTTAAACGTTATTATATTGCGCGTTGGGTTTGTTTTTCATATTTTGAATACATATGCCTAGTTTTAAAAAATAGGTGAAAATAAAATCTTCAAACTAAATATTTTTTGTATTTTTCTCTAAAAATCTAATTAGGAATTCCAACTTGTAATTTAATTCTTGATCAAATGCAATTTGTTTGGAAGCAAGTGTTTAATTTGGATACGCGTAGTAGAATGTCCGGGTCGAAAATAACATTGTTCTTATGGGATTAAAACCGACATGGCCGACAGCCTCCACAGTCTCTGCAGACTCATAAGAACTATTCTAGTGGATTATATGTTTAATTTGTAAAATATTTATTTTTTTCATTTTTTTTTTACAGTTAAAAATGCTAAATTTAAAATGTGACTATTTTAAAATAGAAAACTCATAATACCAATTTATGACCCACTAGTATAGACCTATAACAATCGTGCAGTGTTTATAACACACAATAAAACACATTATAAAAATAAACACGAACCGTTCAGTTGAAATAGAATGTTTTAGCTCGCTTATTGTATGTCTAATATAGGCATAAACGATACGAAACTGATATCAAGGGTTATCAACTTCCCAGCGGCGGCTTGGCAGTTTGTGAAAGGCGACCTTATGCGGTTGAATAGAAATAAATATTCCTTAAACGCTTCCATTTTCAAGACAGGTTTTAAGAAGATGGTATCTATAAAATATAATTATACACAATTTAACTCACCAAAGGCAAAGAAATACATTCCGTACAGTCTAAACGTTTTGTCCTAACCGCATGTACGCAACCTTCAGAAATCTATATATTCTAATTTACTCATAGTCAAAATGTATTTAATTCATCAACCATAAATACTTTTTTATTCTGAAATATTTATTTCGTGTATCCCAAGAAATGGTCGAATAAGGATGGTAAATTAATGCGATATGTTTCGATGACGTACGTAGTCTTTGTTACAAATTAAACGTTAGAATAAATTGATAATTCAACGACGAAAGGCTGCTAGCCCTGGTCATTGTGTCGTCATTTATAGTCATAGAACTATAAAACTATAAACAGTATTTATAGTTTTATGGGTCGAACCAGTTAACTCTAGGACGACACAAACTGTTCTAGAGGTACGTACAGATTAACTTAAAAAAGGCATGGTAGACGTAGACCAAGGCTAGTATACAGGTATACTCCCCTTGGAGGTAGACTGCCTCTTGTGTAAGCTCAGCAGAGCCGACTCTTGGTTAATCCTCAAGAAAATAAGTACAGTACTAGAGATACCAATAGCAATAAATGAGTTAACAAAATATCATTAATGCCAAAGTAATTTAATGTTTTGTGATTATATCCCAGTTGTTTGTAAACTAAATTTGACACTAATGCACTATATTAATACGTATTAACTTTTGACGCAAAATTTGCATTTTCCTCCCAAAGTTGCATGGTAAGGATTAATATTGATTGAACAACCTATCTAAAATACAGAATTGAATTAAATTTAACCCAAAAATAAAAAAAAAGAAAGAAATGGGATGGTTAAAATAAACTTTGACTTTAGTTAATTTGAGTTATTAGCATTCGTGGTACTTATTGGCGTTGAATGCAGGCAAGAAAAATTGAAGGGTTGGTCGGCTTCATAAAAGGAGTCTTGGACTATCAAAGCTATTTTCCACTGGTTTAGATTTACCCTGTCCACACCCGAATAACGAAAACACGAATAACGATAGCACATTATGTTAACCTGTTCATTCTTATGTCTGAAGCTTTTGGCTTATGATGGTATCACTGGAATATTGATTGGGAATCCCGTTCCTCAACAGTGAGCGTCCAAACCCAGCGTCATGAACGTGGGGGGAGTGTCAAACAAGATGGGTCAAGAACTGACTTTACAAGAAGCAATGTTGTTTAAATTGGACAAAAATTCTATCATTCTCAGATCCTGATTGAATGAGACGGAGATTTGCTGACAAATCATAGTAATGCTCTTCACAATAAACCAAGAAATCAGTTGATTAAATCAGGTTTGTAGCCTACTTGATTCATCCAACCTTGACGTGCCCACCCACCCACCTTACAAGCATACAAACCTTCATTGAAACACTTAACTTGATTCTGTGGCTATCACGAATTAACTCTGTCAGGGTTAGGGATGCGTCAATCTGAAACGCAAAACCAGTATTGATGTTACATTAAATGAAGAATGATTTATACAAAATGGAGTGTTGTCCAAAGATTCTAATGGTTGAAACTGTGTAATGACCCACAAGTGTCGGTGTACATAAACCATAGGTCATGAGTCGCTAATATATTTCGTAGCTCTCCCTTAGGCGAAAAATTCACATTATTCTCAGAGTAGCCTTTGAAATGTAGGTATGGCAAATATTTTCAACATCGCAAACCAAAAATCGATCTAACGGTAATATAGAAATGAATAAATCGATATATCGGATAACAGATTTATCGAACTGTAAATGTTTTTTCTGTTTAAAATTATGCACTAACTCTTATTCGTATGTCATGTCCGTACTAATGAGCACTAAAACTTACACTCATGTTTAATTGTCACTATTTAGAATAGCTACTAAATGTTAAAATGAATACATTTACCTACACGAAACAAGTGATCTGTGGCGTTGAATGAACAAACATTCAAAATACGAATGATTATACCTTTCATTATTGTGTTAATTATAAAAGAGTAATGTAATAATGGTTTGTAAGGCGACTGACTAGGCATCCTAGAATCAGCGTTGCCAACCCGCACACAACTTCATTTACCCGTTCCACCCATGGGTCTACAATAAACTACATTCAAGTGCGTTAACGTCACGTAAAAAACGTACTAAAGTTACTTTATTATATCAATGCATGTTCTGTACGCATAAGAGGCAGTTTAAATTTGTTTTTTGAATCGTAATGATTGAGAGTAGGGAGAATAACGTCAATATTTAGTGATATGATATATCGGACCAAAATATCGATATGGCCAATATTATGGAAAGAAAATATCTATACTAATTTATCGATATTTCGAAACATATTTATCGATATTTCGGATATATCGTTGCCATCCCTATTGAAATGTGGATGAGGAATGTTGCCTTGTCTATGATGTGACTGTCCTGTCTGGAGGAGTGAGAGCAACGACACCGATGGGAGTAAGGAATGATGCCAACATCGTGAGTGACGTGTGCATACAGAGGAGCTGGCCTGACTGACCGAGGAGAGAGTAACACAGGCAGCTACATCTCATCACAAATGTGAACACCTTAATGAAGCTTTGAATGTTGAGCAACATTGCCATGTACAGCGAAACCGTGTTCCTATCAGCTACAGCAATCCCGGTTTGGCCAAGACCTTTTCCGCAAGCTCTCTCCTCGCTATAAAATTATGAGTGATGTTACAAAGAAAGTTCCCACAAACTACCATTTGGAATGATCATTCTTAGCTATGGAATATTAAACTTACTTTATGCTGTTGCAGCACTGAAAGTAGAACACATTTTAATAGCTCTGATCACATTTGGTCATTGCGCGTAGTGATTTGTTCCTACAAACTACTGTTGGTCCACCCACGCTACCTATCGAAAAAATAATAGGTGTAGTAAACATATCATTCATACAAACAGACAACTATTCTCCTCTCTCTGGTGTGGTACTCACATACTCCGACAAACATGACATGATTTGGTCCAAGCACCCTCAAAACGGACACTCTTCCGTTTAAAAAAATGCCTTTATTAAAGAGGCGAAGTTAGAACTGTAAAGTCCTCTCTAACACTTAACCCCACAATAGATATCATGAAGGATAGATTAGCGAAGAGATTAGTGCTACAATATTAAATATTGTCCTTATGCATTGTAAAAGAAATATCTTAAATGTTGTTCACTAAGTGCAATGTTGATCCACAATGTTGATGGATGGTGTACATTTAATCAACAGTTTACCATCCAAATATAAAAGCCTCAATTCGCCCAAGGCGTTTAAGGCAAGTCTAAAAAGTGTTCTGATATCTGAGGCCTTTTACAGTGTAGGAGAGTTTTTAGCACATAACTGGGAGACCAATGATTTGGCCTGACTGACACCGGTAATGAAACTGCTGCAAGCTTTGTGTATGGAAGAGCAATGAATGAATGTGACACTTTTGTATGTATGAATGTGGAAATTGTGGAATGATTGTGTAAATATGGATTTTTTAAAGAGTAATGATTGCGATTCATGTATATTGTACTTGTCAATGCAATAAATAAATAAATAAATAAAAAATAAAATAAAATAAATAATAAATAAAGTGCCGTGACATAAAAGATGCATTCCTTGTACGGTAAATAAAGTCTCTTAACTTTTGGGGTATTTTCCATGGTGAGCGAACGATGGTATCTACAGGTTAGTTTAGGAACATTATGTTCCTATAATCATTATGTTCATTGCTATAATCATAAATATAATTTAGTGGATCGTAATAATGATACACACACCTAAAGAATCGAGAGTAGGCCTACAGTAGAATAGAGCGCAGTGCAGGACCCGCCGCGCCGTGCGATTATAATCTCCTTATGCGACTCACGTGGCGGCGGCGACGATGGAAAGGACGTGTGGGGGGGAATACTGCAAAATATCGCTGAGTATTGGCCTTCATCTTAAATAACAGGTAAAGTACTGAAATATGTTATGTATTTATATATGATAACCAAACCAATTGACTTCAAACAGTAGTATACTAGTAAAAGAAATATCCAATTTTGATCAATAAATCATAACATTAAAGACTGATCTCATGTTTTTTAGAAGAACTTTCATGAGTTTTGTTCAATTTTACTGATGTTTCGTACAAATACTACCAATTGATAGTTCAAGGAAAATACCAAATTTGAAGTAAATTCACAATATATTTACGTTCAAGCAAAATAGCTACCTGACTTAAATCTCAGATCTAGGGCCTGACTTACATCACAGATATAGGACTTGCCTTACACCACAGTACCTGACTTACAACACAGATCTAGGGCCTGATTTACATCACAGATATAGGACTTGCCTTACATTACAGATCTAGAAGCTACCTTACACCACAGAACCTGCCTTACACCACAGAACCTGCCTTACATCACAGATATAGGACTTGCCTTACACCACAGTACCTGACTTACAACACAGATCTAGGGCCTGATTTACATCACAGATATAGGACTTGCCTTACATCACAGATATAGGACTTGCCTTACATTACAGATCTAGAAACTACCTTACACCACAGAACCTGCCTTACACCACAGAACCTGCCTTACATCAGATATAGGACTTGCCTTACACCACAGTACCTGACTTACATCTCAGATCTAGGGCCTGACTTACATCACAGATATAGGACTTGCCTTACATCACAGATCTAGAAACTGCCTTACACCACAGAACCTGCCTTACACCACAGAACCTGCCTTACATCACAGATATAGGACTTGCCTTACACCACAGTACCTGACTTACAACACAGATCTAGGGCCTGATTTACATCACAGATATAGGACTTGCCTTACATTACAGATCTAGAAACTACCTTACACCACAGAACCTGCCTTACACCACAGAACCTGCCTTACATCACATATATAGGACTTGCCTTACACCACAGTACCTGACTTACATCACAGACCTAGGGCCTGACTTACATCACAGATATTGGACTTGCCTTACACCACAGTACCTGCCTTACATCACAGATATAGGACTTGCCTTATACCACAGTACCTGACTTACAACACAGATCTAGGGCCTGATTTACATCACAGATATAGGACTTGCCTTACATTACAGATCTAGAAGCTACCTTACACCACAGAACCTGCCTTACACCACAGAACCTGCCTTACATCACAGATATAGGACTTGCCTTACACCACAGTACCTGACTTACAACACAGATCTAGGGCCTGATTTACATCACAGATATAGGACTTGCCTTACATCACAGATATAGGACTTGCCTTACATTACAGATCTAGAAACTACCTTACACCACAGAACCTGCCTTACACCACAGAACCTGCCTTACATCAGATATAGGACTTGCCTTACACCACAGTACCTGACTTACATCTCAGATCTAGGGCCTGACTTACATCACAGATATAGGACTTGCCTTACATCACAGATCTAGAAACTGCCTTACACCACAGAACCTGCCTTACACCACAGAACCTGCCTTACATCACAGATATAGGACTTGCCTTACACCACAGTACCTGACTTACAACACAGATCTAGGGCCTGATTTACATCACAGATATAGGACTTGCCTTACATTACAGATCTAGAAACTACCTTACACCACAGAACCTGCCTTACACCACAGAACCTGCCTTACATCACATATATAGGACTTGCCTTACACCACAGTACCTGACTTACAACACAGATCTAGGGCCTGATTTACATCACAGATATAGGACTTGCCTTACATTACAGATCTAGAAACTACCTTACACCACAGAACCTGCCTTACACCACAGAACCTGCCTTACATCACATATATAGGACTTGCCTTACACCACAGTACCTGACTTACAACACAGACCTAGGGCCTGACTTACATCACAGATATTGGACTTGCCTTACACCACAGTACCTGCCTTACATCACAGATATAGGACTTGCCTTACACCACAGTACCTGACTTACATCACAGATCTAGGGCCTGACTTACATCACAGATATAGGACTTGCCTTACACCACAGTTCCTGACTTACATCACAGACCTAGGGCCTGACTTACATCACAGATATAGGACTTGCCTTACACCACAGTTCCTGACTTACATCACAGACCTAGGGCCTGACTTACATCACAGATATAGGACTTGCCTTACACCACAGTACCTGACTTACATCAAAGATATAGGTCTTGCCTTACACCACAGTACCTGACTTACATCACAGACCTAGGGCCTGACTTACATCAGAGATATAGGACTTGCCTTACACCACAGTACCTGCCTTACATCACAGATATAGGACTTGCCTTAAACCACAGTACCTGACTTACATCACAGACCTAGGGCCTGACTTAACTCACAGATATAGGTCTTGCCTTACACCACAGTACCTGACTTACATCACAGACCTAGGGCCTGACTTACATTACAGATATAGGACTTGCCTTGCCTCACAGTACCTGACTTACATCACAGACCTAGGGCCTGACTTACATCACAGATATAGGACTTGCCTTACATCACAGATCTAGAAACTACCTTACACCACAGTACCTGCCTTACATCAAAGATATAGGACTTGCCTTACACCACAGTTCCTGACTTACATCACAGACCTAGGGCCTGACTTACATCACAGATATAGGACTTGCCTTACACCACAGTACCTGCCTTACATCACAGATATAGGACTTGCCTTACACCACAGTACCTGATTTACATCTCAGATCTAGGGCCTGACTTACATCACAGATATAGGACTTGCCTTACATCACAGATCTAAAAACTGCCTTACACCACAGAACCTGCCTTACACCACAGAACCTGCCTTACACCACAGAACCTGCCTTACATCACAGATATAGGACTTGCCTTACACCACAGTACCTGACTTACAACACAGATCTAGGGCCTGATTTACATCACAGATATAGAACTTGCCTTACATTACAGATCTAGAAACTACCTTACACCACAGAACCTGCCTTACACCACAGAACCTGCCTTACATCACAGATATAGGACTTTCCTTACACCACAGTACCTGACTTACATCACAGACCTAGGGCCTGACTTACATCACAGATATAGGACTTGCCTTACACCACAGTACCTGCCTTACATCACAGATATAGGACTTGCCTTACACCACAGTACCTGACTTACATCACAGATCTAGGGCCTGACTGACATCACAGATATAGGACTTGCCTTACATCACAGATCTAGAAACTACCTTACACCACAGTACCTGCCTTACATCAAAGATATAGGACTTGCCTTACACCACAGTTCCTGACTTACATCACAGACCTAGGGCCTGACTTACATCACAGATATAGGACTTGCCTTACACCACAGTTCCTGACTTATATCACAGACCTAGGGCCTGACTTACATCACAGATATAGGACTTGCCTTACACCACAGTACCTGACTTACATCAAAGATATAGGTCTTGCCTTACACCACAGTACCTGACTTACATCACAGACCTAGGGCCTGACTTACATCAGAGATATAGGACTTGCCTTACACCACAGTACCTGCCTTACATCACAGATATAGGACTTGCCTTACACCACAGTACCTGACTTACAACACAGATCTAGGGCCTGATTTACATCACATATATAGGACTTGCCTTACATCACAGATATAGGACTTGCCTTACATTACAGATCTAGAAACTACCTTACACCACAGAACCTGCCTTACACCACAGAACCTGCCTTACATCAGATATAGGACTTGCCTTACACCACAGTACCTGACTTACATCTCAGATCTAGGGCCTGACTTACATCACAGATATAGGACTTGCCTTACATCACAGATCTAGAAACTGCCTTACACCACAGAACCTGCCTTACACCACAGAACCTGCCTTACATCACAGATATAGGACTTGCCTTACACCACAGTACCTGACTTACAACACAGATCTAGGGCCTGATTTACATCACAGATATAGGACTTGCCTTACATTACAGATCTAGAAACTACCTTACACCACAGAACCTGCCTTACACCACAGAACCTGCCTTACATCACAGATATAGGACTTGCCTTACACCACAGTACCTGACTTACAACACAGATCTAGGGCCTGATTTACATCACAGATATAGGACTTGCCTTACATTACAGATCTAGAAACTACCTTACACCACAGAACCTGCCTTACACCACAGAACCTGCCTTACATCACAGATATAGGACTTGCCTTACACCACAGTACCTGACTTACATCACAGACCTAGGGCCTGACTTACATCACAGATATTGGACTTGCCTTACACCACAGTACCTGCCTTACATCACAGATTTAGGACTTGCCTTACACCACAGTACCTGACTTACATCACAGATCTAGGGCCTGACTTACATCACAGATATAGGACTTGCCTTACATCACAGATCTAGAAACTACCTTACACCACAGTACCTGCCTTACATCAAAGATATAGGACTTGCCTTACACCACAGTTCCTGACTTACATCACAGACCTAGGGCCTGACTTACATCACAGATATAGGGACTTGCCTTACACCACAGTTCCTGACTTACATCACAGACCTAGGGCCTGACTTACATCACAGATATAGGACTTGCCTTACACCACAGTACCTGACTTACATCAAAGATATAGGTCTTGCCTTACACCACAGTACCTGACTTACATCACAGACCTAGGGTCTGACTTACATCAGAGATATAGGACTTGCCTTACACCACAGTACCTGCCTTACATCACAGATATAGGACTTGCCTTACACCACAGTACCTGACTTACATCACAGACCTAGGGCCTGACTTACATCACATATATAGGTCTTGCCTTACACCACAGTACCTGCCTTACATCAAAGATATAGGACTTGCCTTACACCACAGTACCTGACTTACATCACAGACCTAGGGCCTGACTTACATCACAGATATAGGACTTGCCTTACACCACAGTACCTGACTTACATCACAGACCTAGGGCCTGACTTACATCACAGATATAGGACTTGCCTTACAACACAGTACCTGACTTACATCACAGACCTAGGGCCTGACTTACATCACAGATATAGGACTTGACTTACACCACAGTACCTGCCTTACATCACTTATATAGGCACTTGCCTTATATCACAGGTCTAGAAACTGCCTCACACCACAGTACCTGGCTTACACCAGAGGTCTAGAACCTGCCTTACATCACAGTACCTGCTTTACACCACATATCTAGAATCTACCTTACATCACAGTACCTGCCTTATACCACAGATATAGGACTTCCTTACATCACAGATCCAGAAATTGCCTTACACCACAGTACCTGGCTTACGCCACAGATCTAGGACCTTCCTTACGACACAGTACCTGCTTTACACCACAGATATTGGTGTTAAGGACGCTCTACGTTTGAGTACATTTCTATGTTTTTATTTCTGTTGTAACAGAGGGAAATAAATTCCAGTTTTTGTTTAAACATTTAAATTTGTCCATGAGAACCAACATTACACCAGTGGGGACCAACCTTGGTAATGGGAAATATTACACTAAAACAAAACACAATAACGATTTACCTTTTTGTTTCTGCATACTTTAATGGTAGCAACAATTTGGAATGAGACCTGTTTTTGGGTCTCGAATCTTAAAAATTAGTTGTATTTTTTAACACTAATCTTAACCTTAAATTCTAGTTCAAATATAGCTAATGATTGTATGAGAATGGCATATAAATTATTTGTTGAAAGTTACATTTGACTGACTCCAGCCACTCACTGGCGGATGACTCGTCATGATGCTAATAGTTAGTCTACAAATCACCATATACCAATGAAAGTATTACAGATTGCTGCTGATGTGACGTAACAGTGGCGCAAGTCTCCGAGAGTGTGTTTGAGTGGGTCGAGTCTTGCACGAACTGGTTGAAGCTACAGTACTTACCACGTGGAGTGTAGACTTACTTCACCACTGGACATGAATTGGGAAATATTTCATATGGTACACGAATAAGTACACGATGAATAAGAATAATTACACGATTTTTCATCTGGCTTAAGGTCCATATGAACTAGAGATATCTTTAAGTAATCAAATGTACACGATAATATTTTTAACTGATAAACAAACGTCACATTTTCAGTGCAGCAAATTGGCTAGGGATTTTTTGAGAATTTATTGATATCTCCAAATCTTATTCAGATTATTAGTGGTACTGTATTTTTATCAGGGTTTGTACCTATCGTCGTGTAATCATTATATTTAACGTGATCGCTAATTTAAGTGTTAGGGTTGAGTATACGAGAATTGTTGAGCTGCAGCTCCCGGATTGCGTTGAATATTTTAAATTAAAACTATTAGCAATATTCCCAATAAATAGTTTATATTTATGGGGCCTTTAATATACAAGGTAGGCGTCTTCAGAAATCAACAAATAAAATTTAGAACATTTGTTTAAAAAATATATCAATAGCATTTTGATAACATATGATATATTTAAATTAATCAAGTTAAATACGTTGTGTTAATAAACTTATAAATATAATAATAGTTTTAGTTAAATTATGCTATAGTATATAAATGGAGAATTTCTAGTGGAAGGAGGTTCATTATTAACAATTTATTTATTTAATTTTATAGAGAAGAATGTTTCAGAAGCATCTAAATATAGATTGTTGTGCACTTCTAGTATTTAAAATGTCATAGTTATGTTTTTCAAGTGCATGTGTAGCTGATTGCTGATTTTAAAACTGTCCATATTTAAATTTGCTTTGTGCTTTTGTATCTGGTTTTAACTTTTCTCTTTGTTTGGCTAATATTCACAGTTATCACAATTAATTTGATATATTCCTGATTTGTCTTCTTCACTTATCTTTGATTCTAGATCTTCTAATGAGTTAATTTTTTGCTAGTTTGAAAGGTACATTTTTTTAGTAGTCATTATAACACATCCATTTCCAAATAGGCTTTAATTTGAAATATGGAGAATTTTAAAAATAATTTCAATTGATTTATAATACTTCTACAACAAAGAACCTGAATAAGAAAATGAATTAATTGCGTAACATCATATAAATGATCTCATTGTTATTTAAAGACTTGGGGTAAGATTCATTTAACTAATTAAAGACTTATCTACTGAGTGTCCACTTGTAGTTCATGTAGGAGGTTCTCAAAATACCATATGACTCAACCCGACTGCTATGAAAAATAATTCCATGAGTAAAATGTCTTTAAAAGTACACTATTACACCGGAAACCGATGATGTTATAGACGAAATCTAAATGTTTAAAATGTTTTTAATGAAAACTACTAAATTTGGAGAAGTTTTTGTTTCTGAACGTTTTCATTTCGAATCTCTTATATCTACCATTATAATAACCACACATTTGCCGGCGTTGTGGCTCAATAGCTAAGGCTTCGGACTGTGGAGGGCAAGTTCCAAGGATGGAATCACCAACTTATAGTCCGAATAAAATAACTTTGGTACCGGCGGAACGGCCACGCGCCGCTAATCTGAAATGACAAAACTGTGAGTTTTAATTTACCGTCAAACTTAAAATAAGTAAGCAACAATTTTTAAAGTAATTCTAGAGTGTCCACCATGTCATATCCTTTGAGAAAAATTATTCTGGATATTTTTCTTAAGCTAATTTGCTTTTTATTCTGATATTTGTGTTTAAGAACGCGTTTTAATGAGTGAAATTGAACGTGAATCGTCTTTAACCTATCACTGTAGCGAGAATAATAATAATAATAAAATTATTTTTTGTGGGTGGGTGACAGTTTGATTCATTTTGATTAATTTGGCATAATACTCATTTAATAATTCAGACAAGGTAATGAGAAATTAATTTGTAGTAAACTCTTGCAAACTTGGTAACGACAAACGATAGACAAATGTTCTTTAAACAATCATTAAATATGTAATTGATGCATTACTTTAATAATACTGTGGCACTGATAAAACATGCAGAAAAGTAATGAAGAGTTATGAAGTAACTCGTAATTTCTTTACAAGGGAAAATGTAGACCGGATATTCAGCCCAAGCGTAAAATAATCTTAACAATATAGATCGACGATATTCCCAGATAAGAAACGTTTCTCCAGTAAGAAATAAAAGATGTGTTAGTTAGACTGCCTGGTATAGTTTAGCTACCAGTATTTTTATTGCAGTAATTTAGTGATATTACAAGTTTTTTTTAATTTAAATGTGACAATGTTATAGGATTCAGTGTTTAGTGCAATTCTAATATTTATTGGCCCTTTCAAATTTTAGTTAATAGTCTGTTACAATTTGACAAGAAGGCCTTGTGTTTGCTATGGAAGAGGGCAGCCCTGAGCTCAAGAGGAAGATAGTGTCTGTACAATGCGCGTGTGGTATCACCACCGCCTTGTTGACAATCTAGTTTTAAAAACAACTGAAACTTTCTTCCTCGTTCAAGAAAAATTAAATTAACATGAGAGTACGATTTTTTTTATTTTATTCATAAGACGCGGATCGTCAAGATATGGGCGAATATGGATTTCGAACGAGTGTGATGAGTGTAGATGAGCGAATGTAGTCATTGTTACAAACTAAGGCCGACTATTCCTTAGAAAGTGTCATTAATTAATAGCCCAATGACAAATGAACAGCCGGTGAGTATCAGCTGATTCTTCTCAAAATGTATTGACTCTGATTGGGATCGAACTGAGAACCTTTAGCACATGAAGCTGGGGTTGACCCAACTACGCTACCGACCAATTTTAGTTTCAATTAAATGACACTATTAATTTAGGTTTTAAGAAATGTTGTCAAGCGTTGGTCGTTACCGAGTTTGCAAGAGTTAACAACAAATTAATTTCTCATTACCTCGTCTGAATTATTAAATGAGTATTATGCCAAACTAATCAAAATGAATCAAACTGTCATCATATTCCATAATAAATTATTTTATTATTATTATTCACGCTACAGATACAAGTTAAAGACGACTCACGTACAATTTTACTCATAAAAACGTGTCCTTAAACACATACATCACAGTAAAATTAGTGTAATCAAAATCTTCAGATTATTTTTTTCGTAAAGAACATAACATGTTGGACACTATAGAGTTAGTTTGAAAATTATTCCTTACTTATTTTAAGTTTGACAGCAAATTAAAACTCACGGTTACAAGTAAAAACTCGGACTTATACTTAACGGTCGGTACTTCACTCGTTAAATAAATTTCATGCACAGGTTTGTAGGTCCATTTTAATGGACTAGCGAGTAAATTAAAAAAAACCAAAATCACACACAGTAGGCCTATCATGTTTTAAAATTCAGTATATTTGTCTATACTATAATATATTATAGTATATATATATATATATATATATATATATATATATATATATATATATATATATATATATATATATATATATATATATATATATATATATATATATATATATATATATATATATATATATATATATATATTGGATATACTATAGTATATCCAGGAAAAAGGTATTTATATTTTATTTATATTTATATTTTCCACCATTAGTTAAACGTTTAATTTAAGGTTGACTAAATCTCATAATTTATTTCATAGTCATTGCCGGACCTATACAAATGATAAATTTTATTCTGATTTTTGTAAGTTGCATTTTTCATATCAACATCATCATCGAATGGGCATTTTACTAAAACTATTGATACAACCTGAAAAAATTGTCTACAATTCTGTTGTCTAGTGGTAAATATATTTAACATTTGTATAATTACCTCAACACAGGTTTCAAAATATTACTATTCGTGTAAACGTTTACGGTGAAGATGTTGTCATCAAGTCTTGTTGGCTCACATCGTGTGAATGATATTCCAGTAACAATTACAAAGTGGGAGAAGGAGAAGTTTTGAAACGAGGTTTGCGTTGTGCAACTTTCATAAGTGAAAGATGATAAATACAAGCGAGATGTGACACTGTAATAGTCGTACGTATGACGTAAGACAAGATACGCATCTGTTAGACGGATGGTACGTATGTGGAAACCAGATGAGTGGTGTATCCTTGACCTTTCAATTATGGCACGCGATGATTGTAAACATTTGTATCCACGGACCGCGGTGTGAATTATTGAGCGTTTCCACGTAAGTATATTGTCATTGAGTAAGTTATGTTATTTACACTACTAACAATAAAATATTTCATACATATAAATTTGTTGTTGTCAGATAAAAAAACATTGCAGGGACATTCAATCAGTTTCATAATCTTTGAACCCCCTCCCCAGCTATTATTCTAAAAAGTCTTGATGCCTCGCCTATAGAATGTTAAATAGAAGTTCAGAGTAACCAATGTTTTAGAAATAATTTCTCAAACGCCTCTAATTTAACTGATAAATTGTTGAAAATTAAATTACCGAAATAAATTGTTCTTAGCTTAATTAGATTTCAACCCCTTTTCAAAGTTTGCCGGTGGTGTCAGGTACTAGGGCCTCAGGCTGCGAAGAATTTTCCAATATTCGAATCCCCAACTAGACTAATAATTGGTATTTCATTCGTTGAATACAGTTCACGCACAGGCCTGAAGGTCCACGTTAGCTGGAAAGTGATTTTTCATTTAAAAAAGCTAACCGGTAGGGTATCTATTCTCCCAATCTCAATTACCAAAAAATGCCGTTTGTCAACCGAATTTTTATTTATTTATTTTAGACCATTTCAGACCATATTTATTAATTTAACCTTTTTAATTCTATAATTTTTTAATTTTACACAGTTTTTTAAAGACGCGTTTGAGACCAACAAAAACACCTTATGATGTTTATGCTGAATTAGCAATATTTTTTGTAACCCTTCTTCTCTCAGCCCCCTCTTCAACAGTTCCTTGTGAGGATTGAGAAAATGATACGAGCCGTTATACGTAAAATGCCCAATGTTAAAAGTTGTTCGAAACTTAGTTTGTAATATTATGGAACGAGAATTGAACTATTTACCTTCACAGTCGGAAAAATACCCTATGATTAAATGATCAGTGGCAAATATAAACTTTAAATTTTGCTGGAAGGTTCAATGTGTCAGTTTATGAAAACAGCCAATCATTGTCATATAAATGAATATGATAAGTTGAAGTGGCACTGTGGGACTTGTTATTTGAAATGGAAAATATTCTCGTATACCCCCACTTAAAACAATAAAAATATGCAAAATTAAAAAAATATTAAAAACGCCTTATTATACTATATTATTGCAATTATACCAAAAATAATTTAATATAACATTACAGAATTAAATGTTTCCTCATATGAATAATGTAAATCTATCAGAATATACAGTAAATATGAATCCAACCTTAAATAAGGCCTCAGTTGAATTATACACAAAATAAATAAAAACATTTCTGTCATGGCCCTAGACTGATATTATCATTGGATTCGCAAGGAAAACAAAATTTCTGTTACCACGTGAAGAAGCTCAGTTGGTTAATGTAATATTTTTTTTAATTTTATTAAATTAAGGATGATCAAACCACAAACTCCTACTATTACTCAAAAGATATAGATGATTTAGAATTAACGTAAGAACTGAAAGTTTACGAAAAAAAGATAAATCGATTAGCAACTCTCAATGAATATTGCGATATAATAATGCAACATTCTATTTTATTAAAAAAAATTAAATCATTAATCCTTACGAATTACTTCAAGTATAAAACAAATGCTCAGGACTGTTTTGAACTTTAACTAATGAAAATTTTCAAAAATCTTATTTAACTATGATAATTTAGGCCAGGACATTTAACGTGTCGGCAATACATGATTGTACAATTTAGGGTCCGATAAGTAAACATTCTTTAAAATTGAATTTGCTCTTGGTAATTAGATTACATTGGTTTGTCTTGTAACATGTCCTATTTTATCTCGCTCGGCCCACTAAAGTTGCTCTTGGTAATTAGATTACATTGGTTTGTCTTGTAACATGTCCTATTTTATCTCGCTCGGCCCACTAAAGTTGCTCTCGGTAATTAGATTACATTGGTTTGTCTTGTAACATGTCCTATTTTATCTCGCTCGGCCCACTAAAGTTGCTCTCGGTAATTAGATTACATTGGTTTGTCTTGTAACAGGTCCTATTTTATCTCGCTCGGCCCACTAAAGTTGCTCTCGGTAATTAGATTACATTGGTTTGTCTTGTAACATGTCCTATTTTATCTCGCTCGGCCCACTAAAGTTGCTCTTGGTAATTAGATTACATTGGTTTGTCTTGTAACATGTCCTATTTTATCTCGCTCGGCCCACTAAAGTTGCTCTCGGTAATTAGATTACATTGGTTTGTCTTGTAACATGTCCTATTTTATCTCGCTCGGCCCACTAAAGTTGCTCTCGGTAATTAGATTACATTGGTTTGTCTTGTAACAGGTCCTATTTTATCTCGCTCGGCCCACTAAAGTTGCTCTTGGTAATTAGATTACATTGGTTTGTCTTGTAACATGTCCTATTTTATCTCGCTCGGCCCACTAAAGTTGCTCTCGGTAATTAGATTACATTGGTTTGTCTTGTAACATGTCCTATTTTATCTCGCTCGGCCCACTAAAGTTGCTCTCGGTAATTAGATTACATTGGTTTGTCTTGTAACATGTCCTATTTTATCTCGCTCGGCCCACTAAAGTTGCTCTCGGTAATTAGATTACATTGGTTTGTCTTGTAACAGGTCCTATTTTATCTCGCTCGGCCCACTAAAGTTGCTCTTGGTAATTAGATTACATTGGTTTTGTCTTGTAACAGGTCCTATTTTATCTCGCTCGGCCCACTAAAGTTGCTCTCGGTAATTAGATTACATTGGTTTGTCTTGTAACAGGTCCTATTTTATCTCGCTCGGCCCACTAAAGTTGCTCTCGGTAATTAGATTACATTGGTTTGTCTTGTAACAGGTCCTATTTTATCTCGCTCGGCCCACTAAAGTTGCTCTTGGTAATTAGATTACATTGATTTGTCTTGTAACAGGTCCTATTTTATCTCGCTCGGCCCACTAAAGTTGCTCTCGGTAATTAGATTACATTGGTTTGTCTTGTAACATGTCCTATTTTATCTCGCTCGGCCAACTAAAGTTGCTCTCGGTAATTAGATTACATTGGTTTGTCTTGTAACATGTCCTATTTTATCTCGCTCGGCCCACTAAAGTTGCTTTCGGTAATTAGATTACATTGGTTTGTCTTGTAACAGGTCCTATTTTATCTCGCTCGGCCCACTAAAGTTGCTCTTGGTAATTAGATTACATTGGTTTGTCTTGTAACATGTCCTATTTTATCTCGCTCGGCCCACTAAAGTTGCTCTCGGTAATTAGATTACATTGGTTTGTCTTGAAACAGGTCCTATTTTATCTCGCTCGGCCCACTAAAGTTGCTCTCGGTAATTAGATTACATTGGTTTGTCTTGTAACATGTCCTATTTTATCTCGCTCGGCCCACTAAAGTTGCTCTCGGTAATTAGATTACATTGGTTTGTCTTGTAACATGTGTCCTATTTTATCTCGCTCGGCCCACTAAAGTTGCTCTTGGTAATTAGATTACATTGGTTTGTCTTGTAACATGTCCTATTTTATCTCGCTCGGCCCACTAAAGTTGCTCTCGGTAATTAGATAACATTGGTTTGTCTTGTAACATGTCCTATTTTATCTCGCTCGGCCCACTAAAGTTGCCACTCATTTAGGAAAATAACACTAATGCGTAAAAACATAAATTTGAAGCAATCGAGAAATGCCTATGCATGCAGTAGCAGTTATAACGCTCGTATGGGCGTCTTTTTATTATTCTCATGAACAACTTTTTTCTTTTATTGATGGATTAATATATGTTTTAGATTGAATAAAGTCATGGTAAATTTGTTGTAATATATTATTGGGTTTACGAGGGTAAATTTGTCTTAAGAACACAAAATTTACCTTTTTTAACCAATTTTCCAATAATTGACATTTTATCTAATTTTAAGGCCAGGTTTTTAAATTCAGTAATGTTGATTAATGGTTCTAATGAACACGTTGCATAACTACAGCTAACAATGTGAAGTTTTAAATTCAGTAATATTGATTAATGGTTCTAATGAACACATTACAACTACAGCTAACAACGTGAAGTTTTAAATTCAGTAATGTTGTTTAATGGTTCTAATGAACACATTACAACTACAGCTAACAATGTGAAGTTTTAAATTCAGTAATGTTGATTAATGGTTCTAATGAACACATTGCATAACTACAGCTAACAATGTGAAGTTTTAAATTCAGTAATGTTGATTAATGGTTCTAATGAACACATTGCAACTACAGCTAAAAATGTGAAGTTGTAAACGAGGGTCAAATCTGATACAGTCCGCCAGAGGAAAGTATATTACTGTTGATTTATCTACATTTAGAATTCTGCTCAATTTCTAATTCAGAATCTTGGGATATCACTGTGGTGTATTATCAGCAAATCATGTAATTTGTCCTTTAAATAGTCAACAATGGATATAATTGATATTAATAAAGAACAAAATTCCTATTTTAGGACAGATATTTGAGAAATCCCACAACGAAATGTTACCACTAAGTTTTTTTAACTTCCAAGTTGAACATTTTGGTGCCTGTTGTTTAAGTAAGATGTAAATAATCTCAGAGTTAGTGTCATATTCCTGCATGTTCACATTATCACACGAATATCGGAAAAGAAAACAGAAACTTTGTCCTTGTCGAATTTTTGAGGTTATTATACATTTGACCAATACTATTTTGAAGAACCATTTCAGTATTAATGCCGTTATTAAACCCAAATTGTGATTTATATAAAGGTTTTATAATGCTAAGAACACTAATATACGCAATTTCGCAAGTTCATCTAACAGCCTTCAGAAAATTGTATCTATAGTTATCGATCGATGTCATTGAACCTCCTTGAAGATAGGTTCAATGACAATTTTAAGAAAATTTGGAGATATTCCATCTTCAGATGGTTTATTAAAGACAAAAACTAAAATTGGCTGTAATAAATTTGGCTGTTTTCATTATATCTGGCGATATGTCATTCACTCCAATGTCTGGATTTGACGAATTCCTCCGTCCAGCCTTGGGGTTGCAAAGTAATGGAAAATCAATATTAGTACCATAACTCATAAAGTTGCTCATTCCGTTATATTCTGCGAAGTAGTAGAATGTACGAGAGAAGTCACATCACTGTTGTATCTGGTACAGTTCACCCATGTTACTTTATGTTTTGTTCCAACCAATAACTCAAACGTTGATATGTTGAGTGACGTTGAATTTACATTTACAAAACCTTGAATCTAAATACGTACTGTAATCAAATCATATAATATATACTGTAATAAATGGCTTTCACTTCTCAAACACGCACAAATTTGAGAGTGACGTACCTTATGTAAAGAAAGGGCGATTGTAGTAATGAGTCTCAGGCATTGTTGTGTCCAAGGATCATCAGTGAAGCTGAATCACTCTTTTTACTCTAGAATAAATCTTTATATGGCAAAAACTGCAGACTTCATCGAAAGAAATCCCAAGGACGTTTGTGTTTCAAAATGGATTGTACTTATATTCTTTTATTACATGCTTCAATTGTATCTGTTGACCTTCACGGCTTCCTCAAATAACTAACATTCTTTCAGATATACAAAAACAAGCAAGTATATATTACCCAAGCTTTATTTCATTTAATCAATCAACCTTACTTATTTAGTTTCATCATAATCTTATTGTTCTATATAATATTGGAAGTATATTTTGGTTAAATGGATTTCATAATAAATTTTTGTTTTTTATTACTTCCATAAACAAGGTTTTCACTATTATTTTAAAAATAAATGTATTTATATGGAACCTGAAAACAATTTAATGGCAACTGAGTGTTAAATTTTTTGTGGTTTAAAATTTATTTAATTAAATACATAACATCTAAATTTCAATCGTTCACCGCCTCAGTTGTTTCTTTATGACCACAGAAGGAATGTGTTTCTTGTCGAGTATTTAATAACAACCTCAACGAACATTCGTATCGGTCCACTACTTATCGGTGTTAAATAGGCCATAACTGTTCTGTTGTTGCGAGAAGCGTAAATAGGAAAAACTCTTGCACAAGACATTGTGTTCATCCAACTTCACTGTAAACCCATAGTGAACGTCTTATTTCGTTTTGTGTTGTCCCCAAGAGTGTGCAAGGTATGTATGTCATCACCTTGCATATGACAGTGTGTTCATCCAACGTCGCTGTAAACCCAAAAAGTAAGTCTTATCTCGTTTCGTGTTATCCCCCAGAGTATACGTATGTCATCACCTTGCACATGACAGTGTGTTCATCCAACTTCGCTGTAAACCCAAAGTGTAAGTCTTATCTCGCACGTATGTCATAGTGTACGTCATATGACCGCAACATTTGATATCGTAGGGTACTTCCAACTCGGTACCTAGACATCATACTTTTACAATAGTTAACTGACCCATTCTAGTGACCGCAACATTTGATATCGTAGGGTACTTCCAACTCGGTACCTAGATACCATGCTTTTACGATAGTTACCTGACCCACTCTAGTGACCACAACATTTGATATCGTAGGGTACTTCCAACCACGGTACCTAGATACTATGCTTTTACGATAGTTACCTGACCCACTCTAATGACCACAACATTTGATATCGTAGGGTACTTCCAACCACGGTACCTAGATACTATGCTTTTACGACAGTTACCTGACCCACTCTAATGACCGCAACATTTGATATCGTAGGGTACTTCCAACCACGGTACCTAGATACTATGCTTTTACGACAGTTACCTGACCCACTCTAATGACCGCAACATTTGATATCGTAGGGTACTTCCAACCACGGTACCTAGATACTATGCTTTTACGATAGTTACCTGACCCACTCTAATGACCGCATCATTTGATATCGCAGGGTACTTCCAACCACTGTACCTAGATACCATGCTTTTACGATAGTTACCTGACCCACTCTAGTGACCGCAACATTTGATATCGTAGGGTACTTCCAACCACGGTACCTAGATACTTTGCTTTTACGATAGTTACCTGACCCACTCTAATGACCGCAACATTTGATATTGTAGGGTACTTCCAACCACGGTACCTAGATACCATGCTTTTACGATAGTTACCTGACCCACTCTAGTGACCGCAACATTTGATATCACAGGGTACTTCCAACCACGGTACCTAGATACCATGCTTTTACGAACATGGTACATCCGTGTTTGAAAGGGATGTATACAATAACATGCTTTTATGAAAACCCTGACAGAAAGCTTTTAAACTAGCTTTTATGATACAGAGCTAACAGATGTCATCCGTTAAACTAGTTTCATAAAGTTTTTGATCCTATATTTATATTTTTAAACACCTTCCTGATTTGCATATTTAACTATGAAAGTAATGTACAGTAATTGCATTATATGTTTGAACATATAATGCGTTACATGTTAAAATATTCAAATCACACAGTCTAAGATCTTGAAATATGGATATAGGGTGAATCATGGCGACTATTACCATAGAGTTTACCAAAACAAATTATCATTCAGAAATGGATTATTAGTGATTATCGAACTCATTATAGTACTAATTTTTAAGTGGCAATGTACTAAAATGAGGGGAAATGATACCTTTTAATTAATGCCATTTTGGAAGAATGGTTAACAATCATATTTTATTTTGAATTAACGCATATGTTGGTTTATTTTATTTATTTCCTGTTAAGACTGTGAACAATCAAACACATCAATAACAGACAAACATAAGATACGAACTAAAAGTACAATTCACTAGGACTATACTGTATCTTATGTCAATTATTGGAATAAATAGTTACACATAAGCTAGTTTACATAGCATAAATATTGTAGTTTACAGTATGATGAATATTAGCAAGTATAGCCTACTTATATTATTACTAAATTGCTATTAATAGTATTAATTTTATTCATTTAACATTAAGAAGCTAATCGTCAATATAGCGAGTGAGTGTGATGAATATATGATATGAATGAATATTAATTGTGAATTAATGTGATTTAGATACATTTTGTCACTAACTAAGGGCGAGTGATTGTCATAAAGTATATCTTTTTAATAGCCCAATAATGAGAGCAAAAGTGATCTACAGTTATCGTGGAGTACCAACCAACTAGTATGGTCTGAATTTTGGTTAAATTCAAGCTTGGTACAATGACCTATTCCTTGGACAGCATCCAACGTCCTAAACGTCTCCAGAGGTGAAAATCCCGTTGGCAACCACTTAGTGAATGGATGCCATACTGGTATTAAGACAATGAGAACATAATCTGTAGCTAATAATGTTCACAACATTTAATTCCCAAGTACTTGGGCTGCAATGCTACTACTTTGTGCCGGATTTTATGAAAATATTGGATGTTATAAAAGAATGCAGTATGGCAGTATAATATAATATTGATTCAAGAAAGATTCTATGTATTTAGTCCATTAAAGAAACAAATGGACCGGTTTTTCTGTTCGCGCCTACATAAAATCTCTGTATCAAATGAGCACAGAACATATAAATACAAAGAATAGGCAGGCCTATGTCCAATGTATTACAAGCTGTGGTTCCGATTTTTTTTGTGCAGAAGGAGACGGACAGACGGACACTTGTCTACAATGTCTAGGTTGACTGACAAGTAAAAAATCTCAAATTTGGAATTACTAAGCTCATATAAGTCTCGGACATTCTGTTTGTTTCTATTGTCATTGGTTACGTAAACAAACCCATCTGTTGGTAAATGTAATCTTTTTATTAAGGGGGGTCGGATGGCCCTATGCTGCCTATGTTAATTTGATCAAGTTTGTGTACCTTTTTCTCAGAAACTATATAAGATATCAACATGATTTTTTTTAGTTACTTTTATTAGACTTTTATTAAGATTTTGACCTGGGGTTTTTAAACTATTCAAAAAATTAGTATGGTTAGGATTTTTTTAAAAAATATATCAAAAAATTACTGATTTTTTGTAAAAAAGCTGCAATAAAAAATTTATTTATGAGAATTTCGCTAAAAGCCATTCAAGTGTGCTCCTTAATTTTCCCTTCAAGTGAAAAAAAAATTGTAAAGATATCTTAAGTGGTTCCTGAGAAAAAGGTACATAAGTGGAAAAAATCTAAACTTTCGGGAAATCGCATTTAAAGTTGCACAGTTACAGTTAAACTCTCCATGTATTGCTTTATAAAAAGTGATGTAAATTGAGTTTGACTCAACGGATTTGCATTAAATTTGTTTTAAAATAAATAGGAATATATTTAAAACAATTTCAACAAAAAAATAAAAATTGAAAATTTTGACCCAGGGGGTCATCCTTAAACAAGGATACTAATGATATGAACAAATATTATATATTTGAATTATATTATGTCAAAATAATGATTGTATTTCAACTTATATTTGACATTAATTAAAATGTGACATGAAATATATTACCTGCAGCCAACTTACGTTCTGTTTTATCAGAAAAGTTTTGTCAGCGAGAAAGTTTTAGTTAAAGAGTCAAATTTGATGTGTCTTGAAACTTTAACTAATTATTGCGACGCGTTTTCTGTAAATAGCGTCGTAAAGACAGCGTCCAAACTAATGTAAACGCACGCCGTGCGACTGAGGTTGTCGCTGCTGCCGCTCTCGTACAAACTAAAATACTTTATTTGTTATTACGCAATTTTTCGTTGTTGCAACTCAACAACATTTTTGTTTGCCGTAAAATACAACGTTACCGCTTTTATTAACCTAATTCTCCAATCATCCTATGTTGAAGGATAAATTATAGACATTAACACCGTTATTTATTGATATATTTTGTTATTATACATTCAACTGCACAGTTATCAAGCGTTGACACAATTGAACAATTTGCACTCAATAACAATACAGAGTTTCTTTAGTAATTATAAACAAAAACACACCAAATAATCTATAGATTACATAGTACATAAAGAATCAGTTCACATAAAGATCGATGTAAAAATATGAAAAATGGAAATACAACTACTTAATTACACTATCGTTGAAATAATATGCAGTTGTAATGTATATAATACATAGTATAATATACTAAAAGTAAATAATAACTCTGTCATAAAATTTAAAGGACAAACTCAGTCAGTACAAAAATATTCATAATTTACAAATTGCATACAAAAAGAAAGAGTTGAAAGAAAAAAAACCAGGTAAAGATTACAATATAGGCCAGTTTGAGGTAAGAAAATACCTTTATAATTAAGTAAATAATCTACTTTATTCAAAGGTCTTCATAGATTGGAAGCTATTGGCAATTAATTGTAGGTAAATGTGGTCACAGATCTCCGTCACTAAATACAGTATATAAAATAAATTTTCGGCTAAGAATGAAAAATCTAAAATGTTGATAGCAAAAATGTTTGCGTAAAAATAAAACTATCAAGACTAATAGAATCATTAGTGTCACTAGCATTCAAACTGCTGTAGTCTTTTGAGTAGTTCTGAAACAAGGTGTTTTTATGACATTTGATAGTATGTTATAAGCTTCAGCAGTGTCATTTTGGGTCAACAACCACTCCTCAGACAACTGGGCTATTAATTTTCCTTTCTGACAATCGGCTGACTTAAATTAGTAATAAGGCTACGTCAATCAATTACATTAATCAATTACACTTATAACATCTATACTTCACTCATTTTAACTAGCATATTGATGATCGGAATCGTAAAAACTAATAAATAAAATTTTTATCAAATACTAATTCTAAAATAATATTTCTATGTCAATTATAATGTTTTAAATAAATTTACAAAATAAGTAAACGTCACTTGATTTCTAACTTGTTTCAAGACAAAATTGTAATGTAAGCATATTAAAATTGTTTTCTAAAAGATCATAAAATATGTCTTTCAATTTAATAACAATTGTATTAGTACACAAATTAACATTTAATTACTCCTTTTCCTACGCAATTTTCACCAAGAAATTATTATTTGATTCTCTTAGGCTAAAAAAATCATACCAGTGGTGATGAACAATTATGCATTATTTGTCCGTAAATCTTGGTGTAAAAATCACGTTTGAAAGGTATTGCTTAATAATGTGTTGTAATTTAACCATATACCACGATCAAAACTGTTTTACAAAGAGCAAACACGCCTTTACTCTGTGGTTTGCAGTCTACTGGGCTGGAGTGTGGAGAGGGGAGCGATTATCGTCTATCATGTTGGTGCGCCGGCCGGGATCATGAGTTTTGATTCTATGCCCCTTCTATTTATTTCTGTTCCCATGGGTTATTCTTATCGAGCAAACAATCTGGTAGCTGAACTGTCGAGCATTCTTTTATATCCCAGCTATGGCAACCATCACTCAAAATAAAAAAGCCGTTTTTAGGACCAAGCCAATGTTAAAATAATAAGTTATATTTTAAATGTGGTGCATTTTAACACAGAGGGCTTACGAAAGGCAAAGAGTGAGTGCATCAATAGGGTCCTTTGTGAAAACAATCTTGATATCATTGCACTCCAGGAGACACACAAGGAAATAATATTGCAAAAGGCAATATTCCTGGATACAGACTTGTTGATTCCATAGGGCATATGGCGTATGGTATTGCAACTTCCTTAAAGCATGACATAGAAAATGGGTCAGTTACCCATAAGAGTTCTGATAGCAGTGACGGATTTACCACTAGGAAGACCAGGTAGTTGCCGAGGGGGCCGCAGGCAAAAGGGGGTCCGCAAAGAGGCCGCAAATACTGCGCTAGTGCTCTAAGTAAAGGGCCCTCACGATTTTCATACACAGCCACCTGCTAGATGTTATCAAATAAATGTATCACACTCTCTATATTATATATACACTTGGTGTGGTGAGCTCGGTGTTCGCGATTATGATGTATGATGTATTAGGCATTAGGCATAAGAGACAACTTCGATACATATGGGGAAAAAAGTAATGAGCTTACCAAAAACAGACAAGTACACAACGAACGTAGAACAGAAGAGATAAAGAAGAGGAAACTGTATTAAATGACCGGGAAGTCATGGAAATCAATACCTTTTATATTGTGACTGACCGACTTTCTTCTAAGTTGAATGATAGGTCTGAAGTGTACTTTGGTCTTAATACAAATTTTGATTTCTTAAACAACTTAACTTCAACACCAAATGAAGATACGTGAAGCCTCTGAATTGGCTAAATTATATCACAATGACATCAATGAGGATTTTAAAGAAGAATAAATTCACTTTAAAGATTTTGTTGATGGGATGATAGAAGAGACAGATAGTTCTGAATAGATAGAAGGTGCTAAAAAAAGGAATTTACGTGTACAGTATTTGAAACTTATTCACAAAAATAGCCTTACATCATTATTTCCAAACATGGATACCATTCTCAGAATTTTACTGACAATGATGACGCCCAATGCTTCTGGAGAGAGATCATTTAGTGTGTTGAAGAGAGTTAAGAACTACTTAAGGAATTTTACGTCGGATTCACGTGTGTCAAGTTTATCAAGTTTTTGTTACAATGCCGAACTATTTAAAGCTTTAGAATTTGATAGTTTAATAGCACAGTTTTTTGCTGAGAAATCAAGAAAAGATCATGTTAAATAAAACTGCTAAAATGAGAGAAAATAAATAACAAACAGTCTCAACAGTCTTAGGTGATACTAATAAGTGTTAAAAGTGTTTTGAAGTGGTTATGAACGTATTTGGTTTATTGTACTGTGTTAAAATAAAAATTCAATGTTATTCTAAAGGTCGATTAATAAATCAACTAAAAAACGATGTAATAGGCCCTGTTAACATTCCAACACTTATACTAAAATTATCCAAGAATATTTTTTACCTTTTTAGAAACACAATAAAGTATTATACTATTTTTATAACAACGTGTTTTAAATATATATTATAAAGGACAGCTTTAAGTCCAAAAGAGTGAAAAGACTAGAAAACACTTTGTTTGAAAAAAAATAATAATAATAAAGTTAAAAAAATACTAGCTTATAATACTTGTATTATTTACCGAACTAGCCAAAGATACGAACATCTTAATATTTTTCGTCCCTTGGGGGGGGGGAGGGGGGCGCAATAGAATTTGCCTAGGGCGCGAACTAAATCCGTCACTGTATGATAGTGACGTCATTTTTTGGCAACGTACTATAGTTAATGTTTATAAGCCACCTAACATTTAGTGGCCTGACGTTAAGATTTTTCCAAGTTTTAAACACACTGTCCTCTAGGTGGGAGACTTAACTATTACCATAGCCAATAGGGTTATAATACCTTTTATGAGAATAGCAGAAAGCTTGTGACTGGGCTGAAATGAACAACCTTTTCCTGACCTTTGATACTACGGATTTGGCCATTTTTTTATCCAGCACGTGGGCGTCGAGGTTTCTGACTAGAAGCTCATGCTCGTGTGAACGCTCATTAAGACCAAAGCCAATCAGGAGGAAATTTCTTTTGCTTCTCCTCACTCTCAACATAGGCCACTAGTTGTTTAATTAGGGATCGAATGTTCGGAGACTCCTCAGTTAAGTACAGTTTATTTGTGGTTTGATCAGCAGGCGTGGTTTTCGAGTGCTGATTTTTTTTTCGGAGGCATGTTCCCGGAAGCTGTATTGTTTCAATGTCAATTCCGTCAAGGGAAGAGCAATGCTTCAGAAGAGATAGAGGTAGATTCTGTATTTTAGTAAAGTAGGTTATCACCTACTTTGACATGTTGGTTATCGGCTAGGTTGTCATGTGTTTTTTTTGTTTTTTTTTTTATTTGGTATTTTTCTATTTTTCTGTGTGAGTGTGTATTTTATATGTGGTTATTTCTGTGTAATTGTGTAGTGTGAAAAGGTCACTTTGTAAATCTTTGGGCTGGCTTTAATTTTTTATTAATTTTTTATTTTACATTTTTGCTACCGGTACTATTCATTTTATATTGTTTGTTTTATTTAGGTGAGCTTTACTTTATTTTAATCTTATTTCCTATAAGCCTAAAGGTCCTTTAGTGTAGTGTGTTGTTTTTAAGTCTTTTACATGTAAGTGAGTATTTTGAGGTAATGTTTGGGGTAGTATGTGTGCTGTGCTGTGCAAATACGTACCGTACTGCTTTTCATTTGAGCAATTAAAATGTCTCGCCCAATTCTAAGCGGGCAGTAGCGTGGAACAGTTTTAATGGACGAAATAAGTTTCTTATTAATTTATTTCGTATGTGTTTTCCTGCCCGAATTTTCATTCCCGTCAATACCTGTATGTGGAATGAACCTCCCTCGTAGGAAATGAACATTGTTGAATCGGTAGTAATACCATCACCAATTATTAAATTTTGAGTGTGTATCAATAAATACATTTTCAATTTCAATTTTATAATTTTCCTCTCATGTTTTTGACAAATTTACAATCTGTGAATATTTTAAAAGGATTATCACCTTATTTCTCTATTTCAGGGTTTCCTTTGTCAGTAATTACCCTACTTATAGATTTATCTTGTTCAGTTACTAATCCCACTACAGACTCGACTGTAAACTATAAAAGAGACTCTCAAGTATCTGCAGGGTATTAGTTGCATCACTATAATTGCCTCAATAGTTTTATTATGTTCAAAATATTTAGTTAAACGACTTAACTCAGTTAACTCCATTTCGAATTGAATACCACACTATACTTTTTACAGTTGACACAATATAAATTAATGTGTTACATAAGCAGTATGAATAAATAAACTGGAAAATAATATCTCGGACATTACAAAGAAATATACGAATGTCATATTTCTTTGTAATGTGCCATGTCACAATTTGCATATATGCTGAATATTTGCACACTTCATCTTTTTCTAATTTAGTTTCATGTTATTATAAACTCGATCAATTTTATAAGCCGATGAGTTTTTTTCTCATTCCCATGGAACTGTAGCATATGTTTTGAAAACTAAGCTGTAATCATAAATTACAGCTTACAGCCAACCCCATAACGTAACATCGCATAACCTAACATAACACATAGTACGTTAGGTAACGTAACCTCCAAAGTTAGATTTATGTGGATAAGAATAATGAACAATCTTGCTTTGATAGTTTATAGTGTATGATATTTATATTGAATTAATTACTCGAGACCATTCATGAACTGCTGACTGAAATTGTGAAGAATATATAACTTTCATAGGTAATTTATCATGTAATCCATAGTCCTATGTTTCATCATCATAGTTATGTTTTACATTCTCATGAATCTTTTATTTACTCTCAGTTCTCATTTAAATGTTCAGGAAAATAATCATAACTAATTACAACTAAAATAATAAAATAACAGTAATGGTCATTAATTAAATAAATATTGATATTTATGCATTTACAGCCTACTTGCTATCAAATTAAAATCTGGATTGTGCTTCTCAAGTGGGTCAAAAATATTTCTTTACATTTGATCATATAGATTACAGAAAATGCGATTTTGAAAAACAAATTTCCCCACATAGGCTATAGCCTAAATGGGTAAGACCAACTTATCTACATAGTGCATGCCCTTCAATATAGGCCAATTTAATGTGGATTTTAGGCTGAACACAAATCTAAAAACCAGCTGTCTTCAAGACAATTATTTCTGATGAAAATCTAAAAAAATACTTTTTAGGTGAACATGTATTGCTTTCAACAAGGAACCGTTTACCATCCTCTTCTTCTCCGAAGTCGTGAAGACCAGAGGAATTGTCCTTGTAGTCTGCAATTGTGATGTTTTAGTGTGTATGTTTATTTTCAGTGTTTTCAATGCTAATTGTTTATTTTATTTTTTATATTTATGTATAGGGGTATGTTTACTTTATTTGTTTATAATACCGGATGTTCTTGAAAGAATTTGTTTATATTGTAGTATAGCCTTTCTAAGAGATACTATATTAGTTGCTTTATAAAAGTCTTTATTGTTTATAGTTTTTTAGGTGTGTTGGTAATAAATTGTAGATTTTTGCTCCCATAATTTGGGGAGTCTTACTGGTTTTTTGGAGCCTATGCTGGTTGAAGTTAAGGTTTGTTTGGGCCCTTCTTAGAGAGTAGTTGTGACAGTCTTTTCAAAATTAGTTTTGCTTATATGTTTTACAGTTTCAAGGATGTTTTATACAGATCAGCGAAAACACCAACCACAGTATCGCCTGACTCAACCACATCGCAACAGTCATTTTTAAAATCAATCTATGCCAATTTTGTGGTTTTTGACCGTCTGAAACCATATTGCCTTGAACACAGGAGATTATTATTCTCCAGATACGATACCAGTTGGCAGCAGACAGCCTTTTCAATAAATTTGGAAACAACAGACAGCTGTGAGACCGGACGATAGTTACACATCCCATTCTCATCAACGCACTTAAAAAGAGGCTTCACAATTGCCAACTTACAACCGCCAGAAAAGCGTCAAGCTATTGATGTATTTATAAAATGTAAAAGTGGGTTTTCAATTTCACTCTGACAGAATTAAAAAATTTACATTTATATTCCATCTAAGCCTGACGATGTCTTGGGTATAAACTTCGAAAATATTTTATTTAATTCATATAATGTTATTGTGTCAAAATTTGTTAAACTAGTATTAACTATCTGCAGCAGGGCAGGCAGAGACATGGGTTCAAACTTACTATCTACCATTCGTTCGTTTATTTTTAAATGCAGATTAACAAAAAAAAATCATTGAATAAATTTCCGACGAATACATGATCCCTTATTTTTTTATCATCTTTCTTGATATTTAAATGTTTAATTCAATTTCTCTGATTACCCCTCCATTCATAAATAATCTTCCAGGTCTCTTTAGGTATATTTGTGGAGTTAGTTATTCTGTCTTACAATGCTGTATTAAAAGCATTGGCCTGTGCCTCATCAATACTTACCCTGTACTCAGCAAAAGCTCTATTATAATTATGCTTGTTTTCTATAGTTTTACTATTCTTCCATAAATCATACATTTGAATCATTCTTTCTTTATTTGTAATTATTTCATAATCATTTTAACTTTGACTCATTTTTTATTTTTATTTCCTTCATAGGGCAAGCAATGTCGAAAAAATATTAACAGATTTCTCATATTTTCTATCAATGTCCATTTCATTGTATAATTTATCCAATGTTTCACCTCTTAGTCTAATTTTTAAATCTTGTAAATTGTTATTCTTTAAAGTTCTAATTTCAATAGTGATTGATGAATGGTCAGAAATGTATGGTTAAATAACTGAGCTATTGTACATTTTTCTATTTGTTATGAAATTGTCAATGCAGGTTTCTGAGTTTTCAGCAATTCTAGTAGGCACTCTTAATTGTTGTTTCAAGTCCAAAACTCTTTAATATGCTATACAATTTCTCTATATTTGTATCCCTCTTCAGTATATCAAGGTTTAAATCAGAACCAATAATGTAAATTACACTATCATAAGTTTATTATTTCAGTTGAATTTTTCTTAAAAATAATTGTACCACCCATAGACATCTGTTCTCTGCAATAGCAGTAAAGAAGGCTATAATTACCAATTGTTATATGTTTTAATTTCTCAGATGTTCATTACTAAAAAAAATCGGTTTTTTCATCATCCAAAAATATTTCAATTTGCTTTATTTTGCTAACTATACTCCTAAACTTTAAATGTATTATTTTAATGACTCCCTCCAGTTTTTTTCCCTCACCTAACCCATCCACACCTATGTACCCACTGTGGCTTCTATTACCAGCTCGTGTTTTGCTGTGTCATCAAATTTAAAATTGTCAGTAACTTCCCTAGGCCTATCAGATACTAATTCTTTAGCACCATGATTACATGAAGTCTCAAAAGACTAGCTTGCAATTTCAGCTCATCTACACCTAATACTGGTGCTACGTTAGCAACCGTAGGTTCTTTTACATCTACAGTAGGTTTAAGCAAATCAACTAGACTCTCATTTCCTTCCACAGCCACAGTATTCTGGATAGAAAAGATGTTCGTCGCTTTATTTATCATACTACTTACCAGTTGTTTCCCCTTAGTGTTTAAATGTAGGCCATGATTGGTGAAACAAGATCTATCAAGTTTCGAATTTATCTCAACAAAAGCTCAGTCATTTTTAACATAATGCTCACTTTACAAGTTCATTATGCTTAGCAATTAATTCATTATCATCATCCTTGTCATATCTGATTAGGGGTTCTACCCAGAGCATCCTCCTACATCGGTTTTCAGCGGTAAGCTTACTGAGCCTTCCTCCCAGATCCCTCACACCGAAATAACTTAAGTGATTTGACCCCCTACCATCACAGCCCCATTTTTAAAATGTTGAGCATTAGACAAAATCCTCACAGCCGTGTCGACAATCACCGACATGGAGCCACCCGGCATCACAAAAGATTGAACAGCTCCTATCAGCCTGTCTCCAATACATCTAGCGTGACTATCTCCAAAAACCATGACCTAAATGTCAACCATCTAAAACAATCTATAAAAGCTAACTTGCTGAGATCTTTGTTGTATGTATTGGTATAGTTCCCTCTATGCTAACACTGCTCCAGCAGCATATGGATTTACATGGATTACATATAAAATTCATTAAAAGGAATATTGGATGTGTGTGATATCTACAGCATGCGTTCTATTGTCATTCTACGTATAACACATAATAAACGAGTACATAGATGTACTATCACCCCTAGAATATTATTTATTGAATCTTTAATTGGTTCAATGAATAAAGGAGAATTAGAAGTTTGATTATTTCTAGTGTTATCAGTATAGAAGATGATAAATTGATCGATTAATGTTAATATTTAAAAAAAAACTTGTAAACATACTGTGTTATAAGAAAATCTGAATTTGATGATATCAAAGGGAAGAAAGAAAACATTGAACAGGGAAATAGAATAGAAAATCTAACAAATTCTTTGAATTGGAATTTCAAAGAAAAAAACCAAAATTCTGAGATTTGACAGATTTTGAATTATTATATTCGGCTATGAGCCCCAGCAGAAAGTTAAAATCCAAAACTTGAAATAAAAATATAATAATGCTAATGAAAATAGGCAAAAGTTACATATTGGTTATTTTCTGATTATTTCATATTAAATTTTAATGCAAGGTTATAAATATGTTTCCTTTGCAATTTTTTTTTACAAAAATGTTTAAATGATATTGTTAAAATCTCCAACAGTTATTTTGTAAGATAAGAAAAAAACTTTGTTGTATACCATAGTGATTTTTAAAAAAAATAGACGAGTTGATTTATTTAAAAATACTAGGCCAATCACCTTACAAATGTGATTTAAGATAATTTTTATAGATCAATCCCAATCGGAGTGAAACAAACTTTTGAAATGTATCTGCTGATATTCTCTGGCAGTTCATTTGTCAATCAATTAATGACACTTTCTAAGAATAAGCCAGCCTTAGAAAGTTTGTAACAATAACCACATATATTCCTTCATTCACACACACTCGTTCAAAATACTGAATATATTCACCCATGACGATCAGCGTCTCTTAGTAATAAATAAATTCTAACTTTAAAATATCAGGACATTCCGAAGAAGAAATTTGAGCATTATCACTTTCAGGATAAACAAATAAAATCACTAATTAAGTTTACGATTTAAACTCAAACAGAGCAAAGGAAATCATGACATTAAAATTTAAATCACCAGGAAAAATCTTTAAAATGTACTACATTATCATGCTTTAAATATTTGGTATGATAATACAAAATATTCTTGACTTTAAAGAGCTTATAAAACTGTTACAAGAACAATTAAACTCGGGATTATATGCAATTACCTAATTGTCGCCTGTACCTGGATGTCTTTTTCGATTATGTAGGGTTAGGGCGACGTGGGTGTAGAGCGAAACTAGAATTCCATGGGGTTAGAATGACCGGAGAGCTGAGGTCAGCTGTTCAATCACCTGTCTAATGATCAACCCTTCTTGGAATGGAGAGTGTTAATTTGTTCAGCTCTTGTGTAACTGGTGTCATCATCTGTCAAAATAGTAAGACCCGTTATTTATTGAGTATCGAGTAGTAAGTATCTTCGTGTTTCATGCCCGGCCATCCTGGGATGGAATATGCCTACACTTTTATCTTCATTCTGTTTTTGATTTAAATACGAGTTTATATGGCTATCACTCAGGATTGTTCTTTAAATAAATAATCTGTTGAAAGGCTGTTAGAAAATTGAAGAAAAGTCTAACTGTAAAAAGTGACTTTCGTCAGCTCTTCATACCTTGTATATTTTTCGGTGCTTAAGAATCTTGAGATCATTATTCATAATGTTATTTTTAGTTTGAAACTCAAAGAAATTGAGATTTTGTACAGAAAGGAAAACCTCAATCACAGTAAAATTATACGAAAGCTCTTTGGTTTTGGATTAAGCAATTCCATAATATACTTTTGATATATTAGATGTAAATCACAACATACTAAGACACATAATTGATGGGTGTTATAACTGGTTATAACTACACTTCTGTGAAGGTCGGCTAATTGTGAGATGTATAGACTTTAATTCATAAAAAAATCGAGTCTGAAATTAGTATATTGTAAAACCAATCTTTTTAGGAGTTTGTAGAAATATTTTTGTTATGTTGTAGATTTTAATTTGTATTTAGTGATTTTACACTTAAACTAGTCTTTAGTTGTCTATGTGTTATTGCAGTATCAGCATTGTTTATAAGTACAAATTGTTTTTTAATTAGCATAATACGTGTTGGTACATATACAGTACAAATAAACGTCACACAACACAAATTTATTTCATACACCATAATATTTGTGCATTTTGTACTTGTATTGTAATATATTTGTGCATTTTGTGCTTATATTGTAATAAATTTGTGTTGTGTGACGTTTACTTGTACTGTATAAGTACAAATTCGCCTGTTAGTGTTATCAACATGAATTTTAGAATGTGAAAACTACTTAATTTTCAAAACTCCAATCCTTTTTACAAATAATTGTGAAAACTATTTGCGTTTTAGATTCTAAATGTTACTAATTCAATTATTCTTTCGTGTAATTGGATTAGTACTAGATTAGATTAGATACACCGGGTTGTGGTCCTGTCACCAAGCCCACCGCGCCTAGACTCCATGGCCCTTTGCGCCCCGAGCCTGACGACAGTGTCACAAGAGAACCCCTTATGAAGGACATGATCTCCCCGAGTGTAGCCCTTCTAATATCCTCTGGTTCCAGAAAAGTTTCACCCAGAGTCCTATGCCTAAGAGATGAGAGAGCTCCACAGTGACAAAAGATGTGTATGGAGCCCTCCTCATCCTCCTCACAAAGCCTACATGTGGAGTCTTCTGTTAGGCCCATTATCTTCATATGTCTGTGAAGAAGATTATGTCCGGTCAGCATTCCCGTAACCGCCCTCACCTTGGCCTGGTTACAGCTCAGCAGATCTCTGCTGTACCTGCGATCTGGTCCTTGGATAAGTGCACGAGACTGCCTGAGCCCGGACTCGGTCCTCCATCTGCCATCGTGTTCCTCAGAGGTCCACCTGTCAATTCTTCTTTTTACCTTTTGAAAAGGAATACCAAGAGCCGGCTCCGGCCCTAGCAGAGGGCACTTTGCCCCTCTCCTAGCCAGTGCATCGGCTCTCTCATTTCCATCAATACCAGCATGCCCAGGGACCCATATGAGTCTCACCTATTTACGCTGGCAAAGAGTCTCCAAGATCCCCTGACACTCCCATACAAACTTAGAGCTGGTACGTGGTGCCATGATCGCCTTTATCGCCGCCTGGCTGTCCGAGCAGATTGAAACTACTCCTCCGAAGCCACCTAGACGCATTTCTTCTTGTGTGGCTGTCATGATAGCCATCACCTCCGCCTGGAAGACGGTAGCATGGGCCCCCAGAGGTACAGACAGAACTTTCCGTGCCCCCCTCCCGTACACCCCAGCACCCGCGTCTCCTTCTGTGAGTGAGCTGTCTGTATACCAGACGCTTCCTTTGACTTGTGCAGGCTCGGTACTCTCTATCCACTTATGTCTACTTGGAAGGAAGGCCCTGACCTGCCTGTCAATTCTGTACCTAGGTGTCATTGAGTCTGTTCCCATCGAAAGCAACGGATCCAGAGTAATGTCCCTAGATAGTATTTCCCCATGGAATCCTGGTTGGCCAGGCAACCAGCCACCAGTCATTCTTATTCTAAAGGCCACTTTACAAGCTTCCCCTTTTACAAACAGGTCCATTGGGCGCCCGGAGTCCAGTGAGGACCTCCATTGCTGCTAATGGGTTTGTTCTAATTGCGCCTGTAATTCCCAGGTATGCCATTCTCTGACATCTGTCTAATGTTAGCCTTGCACTGTTCTGTGCCATGGCCGGCCACCACCAGACAACTGCCGCATAACATAAGGAGGGCCGAAGTACACTCGTGTATAGCCAGTAAACCATCTTTGGTTTAAGACCCCACGTTGTCCCAATAGCCCTCCGACAAGCCCAAAAAGCCATTCTGAACTTCCTGGCTTTCTCCTGAAGGTGCTTGAGCCAGTTCAGTTTAGCATCCAGGATAACCCCCAAATACTTAACCGACCCTGTAGCTCTTAGCTCCATATTTCCCATAGTGGGCGGATTAGTACTAAGGTTATGAAACTAAATTAGATCCAAATTATATTGGTAAGCAGTATGAAATGTTAACTATGTAACATGAGTGTCACATCGGCAATTGAGTATGTTTTATGGGCCTGACCGTTAATTATTTAAAGTATAAAATGCATACATAACTTGCCAGCTAAGCAGTATTTTTGCCCTACGCCCAAATCTCTCTTTCATTTCAAAAAACAGTTTTTTTAGGATGATAGCATTTTTTTGGTGTATACTGTATACACTAACCTTCTAACCCAGAATAAATTTATTTGGAATACTAGCTGTGATAGTTTTATGAACATTTTATTACTAAACTGATGCTACACGTTAAAGTAAAATAAAATAGTAAAAATAAAACAAATACAAATAATAATACAATGGCTACACGTAAAAGTAAATAAAATAGTAAAAATAATAGGCCAATCCTAACCCGCTCCGATTTCTAGGATGTGATTGGTAAATGACTTGCTGCCAATGTGTCGCCCTAACGCAACGATACCTCTGTATCTATGTAACCATACAGCTTATGTTTATTGCGTGAATGGTGATTCTAAAGTAAGTACTTCTTGATGAGATTTGGAAAATTTAAAAACAAGTTGTAAATTAATATTAGTTAAATCAGATTACAGAGTTTCACTAAAAACACATGTTCCTGAAATAGAAATAATGATGGTTTTACTTTTTTTATATTTACCACCAAACAATAGTTTTTTTATAAAAATAACCAAACCACCAAAATTGATTATAAATCACTTTACAACAGTAATGTACATGGAGAAAGAAAGAACATATTATTACGCTTCAAAGGTTGGAATTGTTTAGAAAAAAAACCATCATACACAGGCAGGCATAAAAAAAATTTCCCTAATGAAATTAAACATTTAACAGTATACAAACTGTCATGGCCAAAGATTTACTAATAAGTATGGATTTGTATTCTTTGAACAGTGTTAAATATGATTACTAAGCCTAGAAAGTGAGCACTGTTTATTTTTAACTGTGCGAATATTTTTGATGCCATTTTTGAGGCCTTGCAAGCCTTTTTTTGTCAAAATCATTAAAAATACTAAATATGCTCAAAGTGTATATTTTATCATATCGTTTTTCTTCTCAAGAACTGTACTTTCACATACTACCATCAAAACTTTCAAAAAGAATTAGTAAATAATTACTGTCATGAAAAGATTGAAAAATGTTTTTAAATTTTTTACTTATAACCCTCCTTAGGAGCACTAAAAATGTTTTTAAATAATTCCAAGATAGCCAAATTGTTTATTATTTAGTGCTCTATTCCTTAGCAATGTGCTCTATTTTTAGTGCTCTATTCCTTAGCAAACCCACCCGCCTACCCATACACGTACGGTGGTATTGACCTACCCGCCCTCCCATACACGTACGGTGGTATTGACCCACCCACCCACCCATACACGAACGGTGGTATTGACCCACTCGCCCACCCATACACGTACGGTGGTATTGTCACACCCACCCATCCATACACGTACGGTGGTATTGTCCCACCCGCCCACCCATACACGTATAATGGTATTGTCCCACCCGCCCTCCCATACACGTACGGTGATATTGCATTATTGCAATATCAATGCATAAGTGCATTATTCACTTAATCAATATGTATTATATGTTGTTACATTTTAGATAAACTACTAAGTTTTTTTGGAAGTGCTTGTTTACATAAAACGCAAAAATGAAAAAGTTTATAAAGTTACAATATGATTATTGTAGGTAATCAGATAGTATATATATAAATTTTAAAAAATCACCATTGAATAGACAAGAAAAAGTTGTTTAGGAATATAGTCATATAGTACCATAACCAAATTTCTATATTTTTAGTTTATTGGGAAAATAAAAATGTTACCTCGGAAACTAAAATTTACAAAACAATCTAAAAATAAGGGGTATAAATAATATTTTGTTACATGTACTTTGTATATATACCAAAAAGTATAAAACTTATAACACCATAAGTCATTGTGCGCAAATTGTGTAAACGGCACTTGAAACATAGTGCATATTGTAAACATTACAAAAAATAATAAATTGGGAATTTTTATAACACTTTTTTATACACATATTTCTGAATAGTAACAGAACACATAATTTGCACAATATAATATAATAAAATACTACGTCATATGAACAAAATTGGCTAGATTCATTGTTGTTGGCGGGCTCTGCTTCTTCCCGAAAAGAGAAAACTTGTCATTTGACCAAATTGCCAACCTACTGCACAAATTTTGCTCGAAACGGCACCGATCAACTCAACAACTCTTTGCCTTTCTAGCTAATTTTTTTATTGTTTATTCATTATCTCAATAAATAAATTATTAGCTGAACTTTTATGAACAGCATAAATTATGTCGCTCCTCTCTTTTGGAAAATCACAAAAACAACTGTATATAAAAACATTTGTTGTAAAATAGCCAATAGTTAGAGAATTTCTTTTTCTGCAGACTGATATTTGATTCCCCTTATTCCGTCTTCCGATTAATCTTCAGACATACGACAAACATCAGCAATTTTACTCCCTCCAGACCTCCGCCAGGCGGGAATTGAGCGAGAGTTTCAAGTTGTAATTTCTAATTTTCTTTCCTACGTTTATAAAATTGCATGAAAAAATTATTAAAACTCTGAAATGTGTAGAACAGAACATTCTGTGTCGTGGTACCAACTTTGTAGTGATTGCTTGATTATAAACATTGTTTTATTGATGTTAAGTGAACAACATAATTTATATCACTCCTCACGATTCAGGGTTAACAGGAACATAAACTGAGTGACTAACTTGACTTGTAGTTTATTATGTTAATTGTTGAATTTTGTATATTAGTTGTTGGCCAGGACTGTTCATTTCAGTTGACATAGTTCTACATTGTTATATAGCCTAAAAACTATTGTGTTTTAATTTTTGTTTTGTTGATATCTTCAATCTAGTAATGCCATGAAATTAATAAAAATTATTTTTTAAGTGGTACTTCCAATTTTTTATATATGTTCTAAATCTATACTATCCTATTGTTTCTTCATCATTTATGTAAAGTGATTTTCAGCCATACCAATTGTTGTAGACATAAAAGAATGATCTTTTGTGATATTCAACAATTTTGGAAGTCATTTGATGTCCAAAGTGTGGATGTCAACTTGAAAATTCTTAATGAAAAGCTGGTCTTGCAACATATAATTTAATACTGTTTTTTTCTTGAAAACAATCATGTAATCAAAACTAAAAATGCTTGTTCAATTGTCAAGAATAGAATAAGAATAAGAAAATCTTTATTCACATAATAAGTTTTTATATAAAACAGTTTGCCACATGGCACAAGGCACGCTCGGCTAAATAAAATTGAAGAATAGATTTTAAATTAAATTTACTCTTCTAGCAGTCTTACTTCACTATTTCTACATCAAAAATAATAAAGGAACACAACACTGTTAATTATTTTAAACTAAACATGAAACATAATATATACATTACACATTTAAACATATGCCATAAATATACTAACAATGTATTTATACAATAAGATTCAATGAGCATATACAAGGTTTCTAATCTATTGTTTGAAGTAATTTTTTCAAGTTTGTCTTGTAATTAGAAAGTTTTTCATTAATATTAAGATTTAAAAAAAATGTATTAAACATTAAAGTGCATTTAAAATAACATTGGTTTCTACTATTATCTTTTTTGTACAGAGGAAAAATCAACATTTTATTACTGACATGCCTAGTGTACTTAATAACGTTTACATGATTAAAAATTGAACTATATTTTTTGACAAACATTAAAATTGAATATGTGTAAATACGGTTGAAATTCATGACATTAAGAAAGTTAAAAAGTTCAGCAGAGGGATGAAACTTTCCCATGCTACAAACTGTAGGAATGGCATGTACAACAAGAAACTCGAAGGTGTAAGATTTCAGAAGACAACTAGGATGTTTTTATCAAAAGTTATCATCTTAGTACAGTTTAATTTTCAAGAATCAAGAAATTTAAGCAGTGCAATGAATATATAATACCTTTTTAAGTTTTGTTTGCGCTATTGTTTTTTTTTTTTTAGGAAAAATGATAATATTAAATTATATATTACATGATCAGTAACTTTTTAAAACAATCAATATGCCTTTTACATCTTAAACTTGCGAGTTCCATCTGAAAAACGACAACCCTTTTTTTAATTTTGATTGCACCATTGTTTTTTTAGGAAAAAATTTTTAAATGTGTTGCATGGATATTAATGGGGATGATTTTGACAATGGCGAATTTCAGCAGTGGTCAGTGGGTGAAGACTGGAAGTATAGTATCAGCTAAAATTGGAAGGTTTCCTGCTGCCACAAGTCCTAGAAATAGTTCATTCTTAATTCTTCATTGGTTATTGAAGAATGTATATTTTTTCTAATAAATTTTCATTTTGGGGTTCAGTGTTTCTAGTCATAACTTTGCCACTTAATAAAGGCATTTTTCAATTAATTTTATTTAGTAGCAATTTAGCATAAAATTTGTCACATTTATTGCCAATGATCTGGCTGTAGAAATTTTCTGGCTACTTATTACCGAAGAGTAAGACTCGCTCAACTTCCTCATGGTTTGGGCTGGGTTTGTAACTTGATACCTCTCAGTACACGGTAGGATGGGCCAATACCACCTTATGTATATTGGCGGGTGGGTGAGTCAATACGTACATCCACGCACATACCACCCACTCATACACGTACGGTGGAAGTGGAAAACATCGATCAACTAATCTTCTCAATGTGCAAGTTCTCTTACTACTCATATGCCTGCCTTATATTACGATTCTTACAGATCCATCGTCTCCTTACTCTTATCGTTAGTGTCTCTTAAATGTGCATATACTTGGTTCATGGTAATCCTCCCCTATGACTTAAGAGGGCTCTAAAGGGAAAGAAAATATAGAAGTCATGCGACACTGGCGAGAGAAGTTGGAACTACGTCCAGTTTTTTTTAAGACGACGAAGTTTACTCCGCCAGACAAAGTACAATATAGTTCTTTAATAATTTCCTGTATAGTAAGTTTTCGTAGTATTTTCAACCGGACATCCCAATTACCCCTCCCTTCCACCTGATGCCTCCTCAGTTGGCTACGCCCTACCTTCTCTGTCTGAATATATGTTGAGCAGAGAGGCCAATTCTTTTCAACAATTGTTAATTTTCCAGTCAGTACCGGAATTGCTGCTGTATTTTATTTCTTAAAATGTTTTTATGTCATTTTGTTTTTGTAAAAAATAGTAATATTTGTTTATAAAAGTAGACTTTTTACGGCGAAATCAAATTATTCACTGATAAAATTAGGGGCCTACTAAAATATTAAGTTTCTACTTGAAACGTTTTCCAAAATCATAATTCTTATTAAAATCTTGTTATTCTTAAAACATTTATAATTTAACATAGTTAGGCATCGGCTTACCATAGTTGTATTCTACAACTGAAAAACAATTGAAGAGTTTGATCTATAAAAATAAAGATACGCTTCACTAAAAACTGAGTAAATTATGTTGCAAAGCATGGTTTTTTTTGTAAATATTTCTTAAAGCTGTTGGATTGGACTCTAAATATTGGTTGTTATGTGGTTAAATATTTAACAAAAGGCATCAATTTGCAAATAAATTTCTATTTCTTATCTTTTTATGTTCGGTTGAAGATTAAAACAAAATAATATTAAATAAACGCCACAACAATTCTCAACACACGCTTAAGCATTAAAGGATACGTTTTACTGAAAACTAAATAAAACACGTTAAAAGGTAATAGTAAATAAAATTGGGTGTGCGTCGGACCACACGGTGGAAGTTATACTTCTTTGGCCATTCTCATACACCCACTCACGCACACAAACAGACAGGATATATAAATGAAATATAAGACATTTTTCAATATTATTCAATATATTTATCTTCAATATATTATACGTGACTTCATTATTATATTATACACCTATATTATCATTATCAGTAATTTCTTCGATTAAATTTCTTCGATTAACAATCGATTAATCGATAGTTCTTAAAAATTTGTTCTTACTTTTCAGCGTGACGCGGTTTCTCGACCAACATCCCATCCCAAAGTGTCTAACGGGCGCAAAGAAGTATAACTTCAAAAATAGCGCCTGTCAATTTATTTTACGTTTAATACGGTTTATTAACTATTTTTAACAAAATAAACAATGATATCACATAAACTATCATAGTTTTATGGCAATTGCAACATAACACACTAATTTCCAAACATTAAAAAAATAATTGAAATGTAGCCACTTTTTTATTTGCTTCTAAAGTATGATGAATGAATTACTACAATACATGAAAATAACACTACGTGGACAGTTTGGTTTCAAAAAGCAAACATTTTGTTACAACAAATATTTTCGCGGACAGAGACGAAAACCGAAGCGAACCGTATGAATGATATCTATATTTTTTTTATATAAAAGGCAAAGCCCTCACTGATTGACTCACTCATCACTAATTCTCCAACTTCCCATGTAGGTAGAGAGCTGAAATTTTGTACACTGTTTCTTTAGAACTTAAATAGGACAACTAAAGTATTTTCATCTTGATAAAGTACTCCTAAGGGGTATAAAGCACCCTTAAAAGATTGGTCCATAAGGATAACATTGGGTTGATTTTAGTAAATTAATAACAGCTGTTTTGTAAATAAATAAACATGTCTATTTTGAATGTTTGACATTATACTATTTAATATTTTACTATGAGTTTAATCTTCAGCTGTTAAACAAAAATAAATGAAATGAACACTCTTGAAATAGGCTAAATAGGTGGCAAAGCAATTAGTGTGAGTGAGATACTGTGCCGAAATGTAATATTGTAATTTTACGTTATATAGTTAATATACCGATTTTTGTATTGAATAGTTACATGCCGAGGCCGAAAGCCGAGGTGTATCGAGCGTAGCGAGCGTCGGGGTTGGCACGCGAAGCGTGCAGGGGTGTCCCCTAGTCAATTATAATTAAAATAATATATTATAATCTTGCTCAATTTTCCCATTGCCATGAGAAAAGCAATTATTTTATTTCGACAACAGTTCTTACACAATTACTTTAAAAAAATTAGTTTTACTGATAAATATTTCACAGTATTTTTAGGAGTGATTAATTTAATATGATTCAATTAGGCCTATATAAATTACTAAATATAACCTTTTTTTAAACACGACTGTTAAAAATAACCAACAATCAAAACAGAGAAACCAACAGAGAAACTGCTGCGAGCATATATCAATTTCGAACATACAATTTTAGACGTTCAAAGCAGATTGGGCTCACCTACCTGACAGTAGTTTGGCCTCATAAACATGTATGTTAGGGGTAGTTTAGGCTCACGTAGTCTACGAGTTTGACCTCAGCAATTCACACAATACTTTGGTCTCAGTTTTTTATATGAGTACAGTAGTTTGTCCTTACCTGTCTGAGCAGTTTGGCCTCATCCATTGTGGCACCACAGTACATAAGCGCTAAACACTTCGTTACCTATGAATGTATTTGTCGTTTATAAGAACTGATTATATTGCATGGATTAAAGCTGATGTTAAAACATATTTAGAAATAGATTAATGTTATTCCTAGTAAATATAAAAAAATACTTGAACAATTTATTGATAATAAATAATTACATTTGCCAGAGTATTATAATATACAGGTACATTAGTTAGCTGAGTATGTCGCAATTTTATAAAGTCACTATTACATTTAAGTAATAGATCTTTTAAGAACAGTTACATACATTCAAAACGTGACCAACATGGGTTGTACCAGTTATTACCTTGGGTACCACCCGTGATTAACTTGGGTAGTATCTGTGATTATTTTGCGTAGAACCCATGTCAACTGTGATCCTTGGGTAGCACCCATGGTCAACTTGAGTAGCCACCCGTAATTACCTCGATTATAAAACGTGGTTAACATGGCTAGCTCACTCGTTACTACCTTGATTTGGACGCGTGGTCAATGTGTGGGATTGTCTTTGGTAGCAGCCATGGTCAACTTAGATAGTACTTGTGATTTTTTTGGGTAGGATAGGATCTCTGGTGGACAGGATTTCGGAAGTCACCTGTGATTACCTTGAATAGACCCTGTAGTCAACTTAGGACCTGTAATTATCTTAACAGTGGCCAATATCGGTAGTACTTGTGATTACTTTAGGTAGGACCGGTGGTGAACTTTGGTAGTGCCTGTGATTACCTTGGTTAAGCCCTGTGATCAACGTGAGTAGCCTTACCTGATTGCCTTGGGTAGCCCCGGAGGTCAACGTTAGTACTACCTGTGATTATCTTTGGTAGGACCCGTGGCCAGCTTGAGTAGCCACCCATGATTACCTTGGGTAACACCCGTGGTCAACTTAGATAGTACCTGTGATTATTTTGGGTAGCACTCGTGGTCAATTTAGGTAGCCACCCGTAATACCAGTAGTCATTTTGAGTAGTACCTGTGATTGACTTGGGTAGCTCCCATGATCAACATGGGTAGTACTCTTGGTCCTCTATGGCAATATCTCTGATTACCTTGGGTAGCACCACCATTGATCATTTTGCTTATTATATGTGACAAGTGAACGTCACTTAGCACAAACTTATTAGAACACTAACTGAACCCGGCAGACGTTGTCTCGCCTTTCATTTTTCATTGACATACCAAAATAAAGCAATAAAAAGAATTATAGAAAAAAAACCATTATGTATTAAATGAGTGTAAGAGGGTAAACAATATTTTTGGTCTTCTTATTTCACCACATGTTTTAATTACCGAGGAAAAAAGGTTAACACCAAATAAAGATCACCTGATCAAGTAAAATTAGTGTGTGCTACACTCTCAAGGTGAAATGTAGAACTACAATAAATCAAAACATATACATTACTGTTGTTGTGAGAACTTCAATCTGCTTATGGCATGTGAAACTACATTAAACCACACAGTCATATGTTTTTTTTAAACAATTCAGATTCTCCATTGGAAAAACATGTGATCTTTAGGAGCCCGTGGGGCGGGACTTTGGGACGGATCTGCATCAAACTTCACAGAAACCATCTCGGGAGTATACAGGACAACATCCTAAAGTTTCATGGCGATCGGTTGGATGGTTTGGCAGCGTATAAACTTCAAACATATATATATATATACAAACATCCTCTTTTATAAATATAGATTTGGGTAGCTCCCATTGTCAACTTGGATAGAATCTGTGATTACCTTCAGTATAACCCGTCGTCAACTTGGTTACTATCTGTGATTAACCTTGGGCAGCCCCTTGGTTAACTTGGGTAATAACTGTAATTACCTTGTGTATCACCAGTGATCATTTTGGATAATATCTGTCATTACCTTGGGTAGCTTCCATGATCAACTTCGATAGCATCTGTGATTTACTTTGGTAGCACCCATGATCAACTTGGGTAGTCACACCTCATTACCTTGGGTAGTACTCGTGGTCAACTTAGACAGTGCCTGTGATTACTTTGGGTAGGATCCTTTGTGACTTGGGAAGCCACTCATGATTACCTTGAGTAGAGCCTGTGGTCAACTTGGGTAGGACCTATAATTATTTTAGGTAAAACATGCGGTCAATTTGGGTAGCCACCCATAATTACGATGGTGAACTTGGTTAGTGCCTGTGATTACCTTGGGTAGGACCCATGGTCAACTTGAGTAGCCACCCCTTATTACATTGGCTAGCACTAGTTGTCAACTGGAGTAACCACTAGGGAAGAAACCGTAATTAATTTGAGTAGCCACGCCTAATTATCTTGGGTAGTATCTGTAGTCAACTTGGGTATTATCAGCCATTACTTTGAGTAGCACCAGTGCTACAAGATAACAAGTGTGATTATTTTGGGTAGCACCCATGGTCAACTCGGATAGTACCTGTGATTACTTTGCGTAGGACCCATGGTCAACTTCAGAAGACACCCGTGATTACCTTAAGTAGAGTCTGTGGTCAACTTAGTAGGTAGGACCTCTAATAATCTAAGATATAACACGGTCAATTTAGGTATCCACCCATGATTACTTTGAGTAGCACCATTGGTGAACTGAACTTGTGTAATCACCAGTGATTACGTTGGTTAGCACCTGTGGTCTACTTTACTACCACTCATTATTGACTAGCCACGAGTGCTAGCCAAGTCTATGACGGTGGATGGCTAAGTTTATTACGGGTACTATACGAGTTGATCATTAGTGTTAGCCATGTTGATCACGAGTGCTAGCCAAGCCCATTACGGAGGCTGCCCAAGTTGATCCCGGGTACTACCCTAGCTGACCATGAGTTTTAGCCACGTTGATCACGAGTGCTAGCCAAGTCCATTACGATTACTACCCAAGTTGATCAGTGTGGCTGCCACAAGTTGATCACGAGCTCCTAAATTAGGTCAGTGGATACTCAAGTAATTGAACATGCATTAAATTAATACAAAACCAAACCGATCAGAACATCTTATTTGAGCAATATAATAATAGTTGAACAATTTTACTTCAATACACAAGTAATGTAAAAAAATGCAAATTTCATAAAGTATAATACTTATACTGTATTGATAAAAAATAAGTGCAATATGTAGGCTACGAATGTTATGGTGATAGATTTCGGTAAACCAAGCTTACCTTAATCGATCACCGTTATATTTTTTCAGTTTATATTAATATTGTATTAAATTCATTTACTAACACATACTATGCTAACTAAGAAAACTTTTTTAAATTAGTATTTTATTCTCTTCGCATTGCACAATGTTTAAATATCACTTATGTCAAGTTTTACCGTCCTAAGTCTTCTCATTGGCTGTTCAACGGAATACATCGGGAGTGGTAGGAGGTTCCCAAACACTACCTCGCCCCATGACTTCAAGTTCACAAAAGGATTGCCGCTCCGCCCCGCCTCGTCCCGCGGCTGTCATATTTTTCTGTCCTTGTTACCGTTTAGGTAAAATACTTGCTTCAAAGTTACCTTCTTATAAAATTACAAATAAATGACCTAGCATGTTTTCTACCACAACATTAATGAACTATAATAAATTAATAGTTACGACTTAACATTACTGTATTTATATTTTTAAAATAAAACAAAGGCCAATAGTGACAGTGACTTAATTACTTATTGCTTTGGTCAAGCCGGAATTATTGAATTAATATTTTAACTGTACTCATTCGTTAATGTAGTTTAAATGATTTATTTCATAAAAATGTTGTATATAGATGATTAATACAGTATTTTTCATGACATAATAAATATTGTGCACTGTCATTACGAATAAAAATGTTACGCTTTACTTTGTAGTTAGATAATATCAGGAATCACATGGGAACGCACATTTTAATTTAAACGAAATAAGCCATAAAAAAGTAAATAGACTAACTCTAAGTAATCAGGCTGTAAAATAATACTGATATCAGTCGTCGTAGGCCTACATTGCATCCATCGATGTTAAATTGAATGAAGAAAGGTTTTTATGAATGAAGTAGTAAAATCCATCCGCGACTAAAAAGTTCGAGGTTTCGCCACTTGGATCTCACGAATCACCGCATTTTTTGGCAATAAATTACCATGTAGGCATTTGCGCGGTCCTACATTGCGGCTACAGCTTTAAAGATATCGATCTGAAACCAAAACTAATTTGAAACCAGATACATTTCTGACTAAAATCGCTTTTTAAAATTTCGATAACAGCTCTAGTTTTATTTTGGCACTAGTTTGAATATTGAGTAACTTCAATAACCTATAAAATCGAAATGAAGGAGAATTCGAAAATTCTAAAAAGCGATTTGAGTCAAAAATGTCTTTATCTTTAAATAGATGTTTCATTTATAATTTTACGACAGTAAATAAGGGCAGTATCTTGGACCGCGCAAAGCAGTTTTTACGCTTCTCAGGGCGGGGGTTTAGAGCCCTCTTAAAGGTACATCACGAGGTTCGGGTGAAGGCCCCCCACGGAGTATCAGTCACTATACTAAAAGACGTGATTGAAATCACCCACTAACTGACATGAATGTTTGCCTACTTCCAAGTGTCATAAAATGTTAAAGTTTAGGGTTAAAACGCTGAAAAATTCAATTATTTTTCCAATTTTAAGTAATTCAGGTTTTTAATTATCTATATAAATTTGGTCATTAGCTACATAGTTTTAGTTTAAAAATAACCACACATCTTCAACTCATTTATATTACAAGCTTATTTTTTAACTGTTTTATTATTTTTTTCTGTATTCCAATGAAGTATAATTATATTATATCATTATAATATAATTATATTATTATAATTATATTATATCATGTATAACAATGACTACATTTGCTCATCTAAACTCATCACGCTCATTCGAAATCCATATTCGCCCATATCTTGATGATCGCCGTCTTATGAATAAATAAATAAAATAAATAAAAGTGATGCCCATGTTGACTACTTAAAACCTAAAATTTGTTGTCACTTCTAATTCTTCTATATCTTAATGTGCATTTTGATAGTATATTCTTATTTTACTGCTTAGCTATATGGAAGAGCTATTGTATGTATCTTATACTGAGTTTTGGGGGTCTCTAGATGTTGATTCAGCAATCAGATTCAGAAAAAAATTGATCCAGCAATCATAAATTTAATTTTTTTATATCTAAAAGGTATTTTAATTCATATTGAGTGCTATGGATGTTTTGACAGTGACACAATCTGTTGGCGGGACATTCTTTCATATAAGTCAGTTTTTTACGGTTTGTTGATTTTGAAGTTATGTCTGTATCTATTGCACACTTATCTAAGCTGAAAATTAAAAACATTTATTTATTAGAATGGCACTTTATTGTATAGTATAATTAGAAGTAACACATGTCAGTGTTTAAGTACTTAATAGCTGGCAGTAAATCATCAAACTACTTTGAAATGTAACGCACATATGGTATTCTACTGAAATAAAAGAGGCCAGTAACCCTAAAACATTTCACAATTTTTATTTTAATATTTACTTGCAAATCAGTTTTTGAAAATCAAAGTGATTATTATGTCACCTCAGCCTCTTAAATTCAATATCACTTTTTTGTATCTTCTATTTATATATGCTAATAGTTAAGTGATTTTGTTTTGTATGTTTTCAGTGGACATGTGGCGAGGACGTTTGTTTCTGCCGAGAACCCGTAGCTGGCCTTGTCTACAGAACCGTCTCAGTGATGTCAAAAAGAATTTTACAAGTATAGCTTCTATTCTACAACAATTGAAAACTTCTACAAGACCTTATGAATCAGATTTTAAAGAAGGGGAAGAAGTTGAAGGCTTTGTTGTCCAGCAGGTATCTGACATTCCTGAGTTTCAGCTAAGGGCAATTCGACTCCAGCATGAAGATTCTGGTGCCCAGTATTTGCACTTGGAGAGAGACGATACCAATAATGCATTTTCCATTAACCTCCGAACCACTCCATTTAATTCATCTGGAGTACCACACATATTGGTGCACACCACTTTGTGTGGGAGCAAAAAATATCCATGTAAAGATCCCTTTTTCAAAATGCTTAACAGGTCATTGGCAACATATATGAATGCAATGACTGGACCAGACTTCACTTTGTATCCTTTTGCAACTCAAAACAAGAAAGACTTTTATAATTTAATGTCTGTTTATATGGATGCAGTGTTCAATCCTCAGCTGAAAGAAACAGACTTTCGACAAGAAGGTTGGAGACTTGAACATGAAATTGTAGATGATCCCAAATCTCCAATAATATTTAAAGGTGTTGTATTCAATGAGATGAAGGGAGCATTGTCTGATAACCAAAGGATATTTAGTGAATCTTTAATGAATAAAATGTTGCCCAGTCACACATACAGTGTCATCTCTGGAGGTGATCCTCTACATATCCCAGAACTATCTTACGAACAGTTGAAACATTTTCACTCCCAGTTTTATCATCCTAGCAATGCAAGATTTTATTCTTATGGGAATTTTCCACTGAGAGAGCATCTAAAGTTCATAAATGATTCTTATTTAAAACAATATGGTAAAGTTAAACAAAACTACTCAGATTTAACCAAAGTACCTAATGAAACTAGATGGAAAACAATGAAGAAGGAACATATATTTGGCAAAGTTGACAGTATGGCAGCTGATCCTAAAAAACAGTCAACTATTGCCATAAGTTATTTATGTTCAGATATCAGAGATATAGATGAATCATTTGTTTTGCAGGTTTTGTCAGAGCTTTTAGTATCAGGACCAAATTCTGCATTTTATAAAAGTTTGGTAGAACCAAATATTGGATCTGGTTTTACTCCTTCGACAGGATATGAAACACAAACTAAAGATACACTCTTTTCCATTGGCCTTCAAGGTGTCAGTGAAAAAGATTTTGATTGGGTTATTGATACTTGTAATGAAACTATTGATAAGGTTATAAAAGAAGGTTTTAACAAGGATCAAATTGAAGCCATCATACACAGCATTGAGTTGACTGCCAAACACCAATCACCTGACTTTGGGTTGAGATTTTTGTACAGCTTAAGTTGCCTGTGGAATCATGAGGGTGATATAATCAATGCTTTACATGTAAATGATGTGATTGCAAAATTCAAAGAAAAATTGGCCAAAAACCCTAATTACCTCCAAGAAAAGGTTGAACAATACCTAAAACAAAATAGTCACAAACTAGTTCTCACAATGTCTCCAGATACACAGTATGATGAAAAAAAATTAAAACAAGAATCTGACTTATTACAATCAAAACTGTCTGCATTAACATCTGAAATGAAAGATACCATTTATAAGGATGGCCTTGTTCTAAGAGATGAGCAAGATAAGAACCCTAACGTGGAATGCTTGCCAACTTTAACAAAAAATGATTTGAAGAAAAATATAGACGATGAGGTTTTAAATCTCATTAATTTTTCTGGAGTTCCAGTTCAAGTCAGTGTTCAACCTACCAATGGCATCACATACATGAAAGGTATTTTGGATGTATCTCATATACACGAATCAATCACACGCTATATTCCTCTATTCGTTAGCGTGGCTACAAAAATGGGAACTAAAAATTATGATTTTCGGCAAATTGACCAAATGGCTCAGCTGAAAACAGGAGGTCTAAGTTTTTCTCTACACGTGGGTGAAAATAAAGATGATACAACAAGTTATGAAAATGGAATTATGTTCACATCTTATTCCCTAGATTCTAATACTAAAGATATGTTTTCACTTTGGGAAGAAATATTTAATAATGTAAGATTTCAAGATAAAGCAAGGCTGGAAACATTGATGAAGGCAAGTGCTTCTGATCTGATAAACAATATAGCAGATAAGGGTCATTTGTATGCCATGAGTGCATCAGCAGCATTGGTGAATGCTGGCTCATCCAAATCAGAAGAATACAGTGGATTAAACTATATTATTTGGCTTTGTAATTTAATTAAAACAAATAAATATGAAGATACTCTCTCTAAGTTAGATTTGATAGCCAAAACCACACTGCATAAAAAGAATATGAGATTAGCTGTTAATTTTTCAGCAGACAGTGGGAAAACTACTGAATCAAACATAGAGTCCTTCATAAATTCTTTGCAAGGTTCATTTAAAGAAACATTTATTAATGTAAATGATTCAATGGTTAAGATAGAGAACAATAGTATCGGATTACAGTTTGAAACACCTCTTCCTGTCAATTATGTCAGTAAATCTGTACCTTCAGTTCCTTATAAACATAAGGATTACACAGCTCTAAAAATTCTTTGCAGACTCCTTAGCTCTAAATATCTGCTTCCCACTATCAGAGAGAAAGGAGGTGCATATGGTGCTGGAGTTCAACTAACTCCTTCTGGTGTTATCTCTTTTTTCTCATACAGAGATCCTCGACCAGCTGATACTTTCCAGACGTTTGATGGTTCATTAGATTGGATAAATAAGGACAACTTTACTGATCAAGACGTAGAGGAATCGAAACTAGGCATTTTTCAAACAGTGGATGCACCTATTCCACCTGGAGCTCGAGGTTCTAGAAAATTTCTTTACGGAATTACTGATGAGGAGTTCAAAAACCACAGATTAAGTTTGATGGATGTATCAAAAGATGATATTGTTAGAGTTGCCTCAGAGTATCTCAACCCATCACGTGATGTCAAGCAGGGAAGAACTCTATTAGGTCCATACAACGTGAATGTTAAAAATCGTCCAGGAGAATATTGGCATGTTATTAAGATGTAATGATTTTAATGTTTTGGTAATTACATAAACCAATAGTCACAGCTTAAAATTTGATGAGAATCTTATTGTATATAATATGACATGATAAGTTTTATTATCATAAAGTCTGTAAGTTATGTAAATATTAGGTGTTACAAAAAAGTAAAATTAGTCAAATGAGCTATTTCCAATTGAAATTGTGTATTTAATGCTATTTACATATTTTATCTTTATTCACATTTTGGTACTAGCATAGCCTAAAAACGAATGGATAGTTATATCAAGTCACAATTTGTTAAAATTTATTGACTAAAACCACAATCTATATTGTTTAAAAATATAATGCACATGCAAACTGATTTTGGACTGTCACACCACTTTATATCAGCTCCCACAATATAAAGAAAAGAAACTACACTTAGATCCAAGTTATACACCAAGAGCATCTGTTACCAACAACTTATAAAAGTTGCATTTTTGAAACCAAGTATGTTATATGACTTCCTAAATACACTCACGAACACACCACAAGTACCTATTTTATGGCGTTATACACACAACGGCAAAATGCTCACTTTTTACTGTTGTGCTTATGCTGTCCTATCACTTACTTCACAAAAGCAACAACTCTCTAATATCCACAGTCACTATATCACAGTGAACAATAAATAATAAAATACTTTACCAATATGTAACATTGAATTTATTGAAACACACTATTTTATTATACAATCCACTGATTAGATTAGTAGGACTATATCAATACAGTCCACAACACAAGTAACTGTAGAGTAATACAGTCTATATCACTTTATCGTCTACAGTTTACAAACTGTTTCTACTAACTGAACACTTCCACTGGACTAACTCCCCTAAAATATACTAAGTTACAATCTAGAAAACTATGGTGGAACAACTAGAACACAAAAGAATAGTTCACACAATGCAAGTGAATCTTATGAGCTTTCCAGCATTTGTCATCTACTATAGTGTCAAATTAAGGAACAAATCAAGATCAACAACACTAATGTACTGTTTTAAGAAAACAATAATGTTAATAAAAGTTCATATATGTCCAAATTGATTTACTGTAATAAGATTTTTCAAATTCATTCAAAAACATGATTTTAAATCTCCTATATATTCTACTAATTCCACAACTTCTAGAACTAGGCCTACATGTTGTACCATTATAAACTAATTTTCTCATAGTAAACATATTGTAGATAGAAATTTACAACAAGATATAAAATTAAATACAGAAATCTCATTAATCTGACAATTCAGACCAGGTATGTAGTGGATTAGTGAAAAAAGCCAGATTACTGGAGTTCAATTGCAAAACATGCTTAAATTAGATAATAGAATGTATATTGTAACTAAAAAAGTCAATTTTTACAATAAAGATGTACAATAGTTTCAAAGTAAGAAAAGTATGGTACACCAGTTGAAACAGTGTTATATAACACTGTTGCATAGGCATGAAAAACAAGTTCAAAAGCTTACAACAATTGAAAACATTAATCCTTTGAAACTTTGCAAAAAAGAAAAAAATAGTTAAAATTAAATGTAACTATTGATAAAAATAATAGTAAAAATGATTAAGAGTTGCCGTGTGCTGACAGAGTATTTATTATCTTAAAAATGTATTTTTCAATAGTATTTCCTACCATTTGTTTATGCAATGTTTTGCATTATTAATAAAATGTCTAAACAAAGAAACTCTAATGTATTTAACTTACTATGAAAACTTTTTAATTATTATACACTATATAACTAGAAGCATAATCATATTCATAATGTGTTATGAATTTAAACAGAATGGAATGTTGCCATTAGGTGTTTTTATCTAGCAGGAAGTGATAAGAAAGAGTTAGGATAAACAAGGATGGGGCTTAGGCTCCAAGGACTTCCTCTTTACTGCCTTTGGAATTCTAATGTTATCTGTTCTTTCAAGTGCTGATAGTACTGATAAGGAAATAGGCAGATATTTTCTGATGAAGTTACTTTGTTTATCTTACTGTCTGACAAAGTTATTTCGTTTATCTTTTGGTCAGAAATTGTCATTTCATTGTTATGTTTATCAGCACTTTTAACTCCTGAAACATTCTTGATATGAAAGCTATCGCCCCCTTTGGTTTTTTGGAACCAGAACTGGTTCTTTTATCAATAACGATAGAACTGGCCCGATTACTGGGGGGGGGGGGGGCTGGCGCAGGGCTGGATTATAGAGGGACTACTGTATTTGTTTTTAAGTAAAATTTACAAAAAGAGTAATTACAATTTAAACCTAGCAACTAATTTAACTATTATTCATAACCAGATACTATTATCTTATACTAAACACACAAAAATCCTTACAACAATTCATACAATTATATTAATTTATGGTGCATTTAAAAAAATGGGCTGAGTATTCTGTGATGTTTAATCTCATTATATAAATCATTACAGACCTTTAATAATATTAAAGAGTTTATTACTTAAACAACCAAAATGCACATTAGTGCCCTCTTTTTGGCTTAGTCTCCCAAAATCCGTAGGGCCTCTACGGTTGCAGGTTAGCCACCATGCCTAGTCTGAGGCTGATGAAACCATTAAACACTTGTAACTGATAGGTACAGAAGGGACATAGCAGCTTGATTTGAAATGTATAATAAAAGACAAAATTGTTAAAAACGTACCATCGCCTATTGCCCAGGCTCGAGAATCTTCTTTAACAACAACTACATAATCTCTGATTACGCAGACGTAACATCAGGTCGAACAAATGCGGGAGAAAATTTAAATAAATTAATCGATGGATTTGTAAACAAATTTGAAATGCTCATGTCACAACAAGCCCAGAAGTAGGCACACTGATCAACCTACTAACAACCGTCATCTCAAAACTAAAATGACTAACTTCTATAGGATTGGTCTTTGGAATGCCAACAGCTTGGCCCAACATAGCCAGGATATTAAGATTTTTATTTCAATGCATAAAATTGATATAATGCTAATAACTGAAACACATTTTACTGCCTTAAATTACTTTAAAATTCAAAATTTTTCTATTTATAGCACCAACCACCCCGACAATACCGCTCATGGGTGAAGTGCTGTTTTAATTAAAACTGCTATCAAACATCATGAAATTACAAAATTTCAGCACAATGATTTTTAAGCTACCAGTGTTGTGGTTGAAGATTGGATGGGTCTTTTGACAATTTCTTCCCTTTACTGTCCGCCTAATTTAACATCTCAGACCAGATTCAATCAGTTTTTCAGCTCACTTGGTCCTTGCTTCCTGGCAGGAGGTGACTACAATGCTAAACATGTAATGTGGGGATCAAGACTAGTAAATCCTCGGGGAAGAAATCTGCTAAAATGTATAGATAATAATAATTTTAATTATTTATCAACTGGTCATCCTTCTTATTGGCCAACAGATGTAAATAAAATTCCAGACCTGCTTGACTTTTTTGTAACAAAAGGGATTTCTCAAAATTATGTGGATATCACCTAATCTCTTGATCTTTCATATGATCATTCGCCTTTGATACTGACTATAAGCTCGTCTATTATGTCAAAGGAAAACCCTCCTACATTGTCAAACGAAAATACTAATTGGGATCAATTTCGAGAGTTGTTGAACAATACCTTAAATCTGACCATTCCCTTAAAAACCGGAGGAGACATAGATAATGCAGTTTAAATCTTCACTTCTTCCGTTCAGGCTTCTGCTTGGAAATCAAATCCGGAACTGCGTAATGAAACTATTAATCAAATTAACTAGTATCCGTTTTACATAAAACAAAAGATTGCTGAGAAACGTCACTTGCGAAGAATCTGGCAACATTCAAGAGATGCTGTTGATAAAACAAACATCAACCGGGCCTCCCGACAGCTGAAAAGAAAGTTGCATGACATAAACAATGTTTGGTTTCAGGAATTCACATCAACCCTTTCTTCCACTGAGGCGACTGATTACTCATTATGGAAAGTGACGAAAAGGATGACGCAGCCACAAGTCCCAATCCTTCCTGTTTCCAAGCCTGACGGTTCTTGGGCTAAAAGTAGCATGGAAAAGGCAGACTTGTTTGCTAACCATTTTTTCAAATGTATTCAAACCTAATCCTGTAGACAGATGTAATGACATTGGTCCAAATGTTAAAGAATTTCTGGACTCACCTAATCAGCTTGAAATGCCAATAACCTCATTCAAACCATCGGAAGTAAAGGGAGCAACCGAAGGACTTCGTGCTAAAAAATCTCCTGTCTATGACCTTATTACAGGAAAGGTGCTAAAAGAGCTCCCTAGGAAAGCGATTGTTTTCCTTACTATATTGTTCAACGCCATGTTGAGACTCGAGTACATTCCATCTCAGTGGAAGGTAGCTGACATTATTGTTATTCTGAAACCTGGTAAACCACCTCATCAGGTTACTTCAAACAGACCGATAAGTCTCCTACCGGTTCCATCAAAACTGTTTGAAAAATTGTTTTTGAAACGATTAAATCCATTATTAACTGAGCTAAATTTACTTCCAAATCATCAGTTCGGATTTCGACCTAACCATTCAACAATTGAACCGGTGCATCGAATTGCTGATAAAATCAGGCAAACCTTAGAAAAAAAAAGGAATTTTGCTCAGCAGCATTTCTCGATATAAGCCAGGCTTTTGATAAAGTCTGGCATGATGGGCTGTTGTTCAAAATTAAATTACTTCTACTTCATAATTTCTACAATCTAATAAAATCTTACCTATCCCAACGATACTTTAGAATAAAATTTCAAAATTGTTATTCAAATCTAAAATTAATTGAATCTCCACAGGGTAGTGTATTGGGCAACATCATATTTTCAACTAAATATGAAAACACGTTAGTTGTCCTATTTAGAACCTAAACAAACAATTTACAAAATTTCAGCTCTCTACCTACATGGGCAGTTGGAGAATTAGTGATGAGTGAGTCAGTCAGCCAGAATTTGACTTTTACAGGTTGCTCAGTAAAACTGTTGCTATAATATTGCAAAAGAAGCAAAAATAAGCAAAAGACTTCATATGAACTAAAACCTTTAGTTTTCCGTCTATCTGTCTTTAAGTTTATTAGAACAGTCAATAGTTTCACAGGCGATTGTTCTGTCATTAGTATAGTTCAAAGCACTGTTAATCAGTACCATAAATCTAAAATAGAAACCCACTCCCTCCTGCCCACCAGTTTAGATTCTTCTGAATAATTAAAAAGCTTCGGTAGTGAAAAGAAAAAAATAGTTATTAAAAAAATTAAATAAAATATATATACAATCAGATAATAAAGCTGCCATCTTGAAGCTATTATCTCAAGCTATAAATATATACAACGTATTTATAAACATTATAATTAAATTTGAAAAAAAAGAGTTGACGAATTTAAAGCGAGTTGTTCAAATTATATTGGCAATTAAATGTTGTTACTAAGAATATGTCTTGAACAGTGTTTTCAACTGTACGTTAAATGTTAATGAAATAAGATTAATATAAACAAAAATAAAACTAAAAAGAGTTTTGTGTAATTAAACTAATAACATTAATGATGATAAATAAAAGGCAAATGCTTAAACAAATTTGAACATTAAATTGAGGAATTTACTAAATATAACTTACTAAAAAATTATAATATTGACATATTAAGCTTGTTGTTTTAATCACAAATTAATCAAAAGAAAAATACTCATTTATTTATGAAGTTTTTTTAATTCAGAAAGTTCAATTTAATATTATTTTTTTTTTTTTAATGTATTAGGATTAATATAAGAAAAGGGAAAAACTAAAGCGTGTTAAATGTAGGTAATTTAAAATAAAACATGAACGATTGTAAGTGAAAATAAAATGCTTAAATAAACAAACTTAAATTAAAATTAAGGTATCTACGAAATGTGTTACCTTACTAAAGCATTATACTGTCATATTTTTGTATTTATAAACATTATTCAACAGATAAACATTAATTTATTTATGTTTTTTACTCAGGAAGCTTAATACATTATTAATTTTTTTTTAATGTATTGAGATTAATAAGAAAAATAATTTAGTAAAACTAAAAGGTTTTAAGGGTAATTAAATTAATACGAGTAACATTATGACTGTAAATAAACAGAAAATACTCAAATAGACTTAAAATAAAATTTAGGTGTTTACAAAGTATTTCAGCTTACTAGTGAATTACATTGTCATATTGAGCTTGTAGTTAAAAAAAAAAAAAAAATTGGGTGTGCGTCGGACCACACGGTGGAAGTTATACTTCTTTGGCCATTCTCATACACCCACTCACGCACACAAACAGACAGGATATATAAATGAAATATAAGACATTTTTCAATATTATTCAATATATTTATCTTCAATATATTATACGTGACTTCATTATTATATTATACACCTATATTATCATTATCAGTAATTTCTTCGATTAAATTTCTTCGATTAACAATCGATTAATCGATAGTTCTTAAAAATTTGTTCTTACTTTTCAGCGTGACGCGGTTTCTCGACCAACATCCCATCCCAAAGTGTCTAACGGGCGCAAAGAAGTATAACTTCAAAAATATTAATAATAAAAAAGTACTCATTTATGATCTGTTTTATTCCAATCAAGAAAATCAATTTATTATTGTTTAGAGAAAAAAAATATTGAGATTAATATGGAAAAGAATAAGACTATAAAGTATTAATTATTGTGATTGAATTAATAACATTAATGATTATAAGTGAAAAGAACATATGTAAACAAACTTGAAGTATTTACTAAATATGAAAGCCTACCAAAACCACATATTGTCATAGACAGCTTGCCGTTCCAATCAACATTTTTCAACAGATAGCAACTTATTTATTTAAGTTTTATTTTTCATTCAGAAAGTTTAATTTATTTTTATTTTAAAAAGAGTATTGAGATTAAAATGAAAGATAAAAGAGTAAAACTAAAAAGTGTTGTTTGATTAAATTAATAACATTAATGATTATAAGTGAAAAGAAAATATGTAAACAAACTTAAAATAAACATGAAGTATTTACCAAATGTTAAAGCCTACTAAAGCCACATATTGTCATATTAGTTTGGTATTTTAATTGACATTTTTCAACAGATAGCAACTCATTCATTTAAGTTTTATTTTTAATTCAGAAAGTTCAATTTAATATTATTTTAAAAAGAGTATTGAGATTAAAATGAAAAATAAAAGAGTTAAACTAAAAAGTGTTAAGTGTAATTAAATTAATAACTTTACTATCGTAAATGAAAAGAAAATGTGTAAACAAAATTAATATTAAATTAAGGTATTTACTAAATATTTCAGCTAGCTTATTTATCCTTAGCTGCAACTGAAGTCTTGACACCGACGAGTTTGTCCACTTCCTCCAGTGAGTTTACTCGATGTGGGGCGCTGTCCGATGTCATCTTGACCAGCACCTTGGTGTCGGTGGACCATGCTGCCAGCAGCTTCCTCTCTCTCTTGTAGCGGCGCGCTTTACCCAGGATGGCCTTGTTGTACGCAGTCAGATGGTGGTTCGCGTATATCCTGGTCAACGGGAAACTGTCATGAAGCGAAGATGCTCTTAAGTCCTTCCCCTTGGCTGCTGCCCACCAAGCCTCCTTGGCGGACCGTGAGATGAAGCTCACTACAATGCTGGCGTGGAATTGCCCTGCCTGAGATCCTCGAGTGGTTTGCGGTTGGGCAGACGGTGTGCCTCCGATATTTCTTCCCCAACAAAACGAACCCCAATGTAATTAGCCAAACATTCCAATAAATAATAAATATCTTCTCCTTTTGAACATGGGACACTGGCAACCTCTAGATTGTAGGCTTACTGAGACATATACATGTAGGCTTACATGTATATAGTGTATATAAATAACTAAATACAGAACACGAACGCGTGTTTCAGATTTGCAAGAGCGGGTGGGATTATCTGCTCAGGAGTTTTAAAGTAATAAATTTATAGGCCATGTTATTGTTGAAGATAGTTATATAGTTAAGATAATAAAATATATAGCGTTCTCGGTATGTAAAATATTTTGTGTCCACATTGCTAAAGACAAAAAAAACCCAATGCATTAATTACCAACAAATAATGGCTAAGACTAAAACTAAATAAAATTGTCTTACTTTAATAACGTGTAAGATGATTGTTGTAGTATAAGTGAATAGAAAAAGTAAAAATTGATCATTTTCATTGTATGTAACATTTTAATGTACTATTCTTCTGTGTTAAAGTGGTATAGTAAATAAAGTGTTTGCCATTAAATAAAGCGTTATTTACTTACAACCATTTATTTTAGAGGAAATAAATATCCACGTATGCTGTATAAACATTATACTGACAATAGGATACTATAATACTGTCGCCGCAGAAATTATGTGCACCCGAGTTTGAAGGTTGTTCTGTTTTCTAAAAAACTAAGAGGCATATGAAAATTCCAACCATACCATTATTTCCCTTGTTTAATTCTGCGTCATATCATTCGACGCAGTTCTAGTAAGATATTATTATAAGTTTTAGTAATTTTTATCTTAGTTTGAACAAAAAAGTACCGGCATTTTAACTTGTTTTCGCTGTACATCAAATTAACACCGTTAGTTTTCAAAAGCCCGTTCAAGTAGCGCTTTTATATTTTAATACATGGGTGATAGGAATGTTTTCTATAAATTTTAGAATTTTTAAATTCAAGAAAAAAGTTCTGATCAATTATATGAAACATTGTTTTCTTGGCTTCTAGAGGTCCTAAAATTAATTATTTTGTCTTGTTGTAATCCTTATTACATATAGTGTTATGATACATAATTTTGATATGTGTAAGTAAATGTAGTGATGATATCGTCAGCCTAATTAGCAAAGGTCGTAACTCCACTTTTTGTCATTTTTGAGATTTTTGGACACAGCCTTTGTGATGCTATTGCCCAATGCTTAATATTATGGTCGTATCTAAAAAAAAAATGCTTTCTGCTTTAAAATACTGATTATCAAAAGTCGTATCTCCAAATGCCTCTAAACACTAATGTGCAACAGTCCTAACTCCGGTAGTCTATTAGAAAGTCTCACTGACATGTTTGATGGTGTTGCAGTGCCTTTGTTAACCTGTGATGTGGATTGTGTTAGTGGTTATTGTGCCTAAGTGAACTTACTATTAGTAATTTTAACAACCATAGTAACTTATTATAAGGTATAATAATAAAAATAATAATTTTGAAGCAACTAAATAACCTCAAAAATTATACAGTGGAGTTACGTCTTTTGCTTTTTAATGAGTATTATAAGCAAAAGTCTTAACTCCACTTTTTCAATGGAAATGCTACATTTTGGGTCCATCTGTGAATATTTTATTTATTTTTAGGTCTTCTCTAACTTATATAATTAGCTGATATACTCAGCTCAGATGAAATATGTTATATCAAAACAAAAATAAACAATAATAACTTAAGGTCGGCATGATCGTAAAAATCCATTAAATTAAAAAAACGTACACGGTTTTATTATGTTTCTGTTTAAAGGCTTTTTCAAACTGATAATTTAACTCTAGAGGTCTTTTAACGTACGTTAGTTGCAATTATTTTAATTTTCCAAGTCTATTACGTTAAAATTCATTGTTTTAGATAGGCCTACCGGTGGTTATAGGCCTTATAGATAAGTCCTTGTAATAAGTTACTATGTTTTCTAGAAATTTACCCAGAATGGCTTCAAGAAAAGATAAAATTATGCAAAAACTAAAAGAATTAAATGATAAGAAATTAGTTCAAATTGAAAATGAAGTTTTGGATACTGCAATCATGGCTGAAAATATGTTGCTTGTTGATGAAAGTGGAACTACTATTTCTAATTTGGACTTAAAAACTAGTGAAGTTACAGAGCTACCTAATTTAAGTTTAGATTTAAACAATGACATACCCTATTTTCTTTCTTATGAAGACCAAGTCCAATGCATTAGTAATGATGATTCTCATATTGATGTGCCAAATATAAATGTGTCAGACTTTGAACTTGATGAAAATATTCTATTTTCCACTGAGGGACAAGATGATCCTAATTTGACTATGGGAGAACCAGAAATGGATGCTGGAAATAGGCCTAAGCTTGATGATACTAATATTGAAGAGGAGGAAACTTTACAGTTGTGTCTAGTTAAAAAGGTACAGGATGGGAATTGGACTGTGAATCAGGAAAAAGAAGAAAATGGTAATGGAGACAATTTTACCAATATTTTGTTTAGTAGGCCTAGGCCTATTATTGATGCATCCCTTTCAATGGACATGGACCCTGACGATCCTGACTATAAGCCTTCTTCTTCAGATGAAGATTTAGACGGTGAGAACCCGAGATCCACGCTTAATGAATGTAGTGGTAATGAAGTATTGCCATTACCATTATCTAACATTGGAGCAAATTCAGTCAATGAAAATAACGAGCCTATAGACATTGTGAAAAAAAGGAAAAGGAGGAAACGACAGCATGTAAATGAAGAGGATTGGCTTGTAAATCGTAACAAAGCAGCAAGGGAAAAAGGAAGATCGTATTCAGGAAAGACATTTAAGGATGGAAAATGGAGATATGATGTACCAAAAGACGAACGTAAAATGAAAGAGAGATGTCAGTGCAAACTTAAAAATAAAATGCAAATTAAATGTAACATGATAACAGATGAAGATAGGGAGAAGATTTTCAAGAAATTTTGGAAAATGTCATGGCAAGAAAAGAAAACTTATTTGAATCTTCTTGTTATTGTTCGACCCACATCAAGGGCAAGGGATAGGAAAAACGTAGATTCAAGTAGAAGAGAAAATTCGTACATATATTTCTTAGAAAAAAACCAAGAAAAATTCCGTATTTGTAAAAAAATGTTTTTGGGGACATTGGGGATTGGGGAAAAAGCTTTGCGAAATTGGAAAAAATCCAGCATTATGGAAGATCAAGATGACAATTTCAACGAATTTGATGCCCAAGAAAACCCTAACACCGCTGATCTTATGCCAACTACAACAAGCCAAGGTAATAAGTACCAAAGGATTTCCGAATCCAGGAGAAAAATATTTTCTGAACCAAATGAAAATTTGGACTTGTTTTTTAAAAGTTTATCAAAAATGGAATCTCATTATTGTAGAAAAAACTCATCAAAACTTTATCTAGAACCCAACTGGACCTCAAAACAAGATTTGTACAGAGAGTACTGTCGATGGTGTTGTGAAAAGAACAATGTTAAAACTGTTTCAATTGCAAAATTTTTGAACGTGTTTGAAGAAAATAATCTCAGTTTATTCAGACCTAAAAAAGATGAATGCGACATTTGCGTTGGCTATCGCACAGGAAATATAACTGAAGAAGTTTACGCAGTACACATGGTAAAAAAAGAAGAAGCAAGGAACGAAAAACAAGCAGACAAGGAAACTACTGATAGTCATGTTTTTACTATGGATTTGCAATGTGTATTGCTGTGTCCAAAATCTAATGTATCAAGTCTGTATTACAAAACTAAATTAGCTGTGCATAACTTATCTTTCTTCAACTTAAAAACAAAAGACGTGCATTGTTATGTATGGAACGAGTCTGAGGGAGGCCTCACAGCCAATGAATTCACGTCAGCAATTTGTGATTTTATCCGTAAGCAATGTCCTTTGCCTCCTAATATCAAGAGTATTATTATATACAGTGACGGATGTACGTATCAAAACCGTAATGCAATTTTAGCAAATGGGCTAGCCAATTTAGCCAAACTACTGAACATTACAATCGAGCAAAAATTTCTAGAAAAGGGGCATACCCAAATGGAAGCTGATTCAGTCCATTCCAGTATTGAAAGGCAGACCAGAAATAAGATTTTCAATGTGCCGATTGACTATGTTAAAGCCATAGAGAAAGCCAGAATCAAGCCTAATCCATACTCAGTGACATACCTCGACCACACCTTTTTCAAAAACTATGAAAGCCTAAAGCATTTCAAGTCTATTAGACCGGGAAGGAAGGTAGGGGATCCTTGTGTAACCGACATTCGTGCATTAAAATATGACAAAGATGGGTTAAAGCACAAGCTACGATTTACAGATGATTACACTGAACTTCCGATCCGGGGTGTATTGGAAATAGTGCCCAGAGAGACTTGTGATATTCCTGCCTTGTACAAAGACAGGTTAAAGATAAAAAAGCGCAAGTTTGATGATCTCCAGGAGTTGAAAAAAACCATTCCAATTGATTTTCATTCTTTTTATGATAATTTGTTATGGGAGTGAACAGACATTCGTGAACAATTAACAGTAAACAGACATTCGTAAACAGTAAACAGACATGAAGAAGTCGTCTTAATACTTCAATTGATATGTATTTACCTGCATAGCCCTGAAAATAGCTATGAAAAAATTTAAGATGTTATGTGAGAAAATGTCGTAACTCCACAAATAAATTGTATTTTAAATAGAAAAGGGCGTAACTCCAAAAATAATTTTGTGATGCTTTATTTTTTAATAAAACATACATCATATTGTGTGCTGGCAACTATACTTAAATAAAAAATAAAAACCATTTATAAAAGTTGATGTGGTTGTCATGGAAACAGTTTTTTTACTCTCCTGTAAAATTTGCTTTTTTGGAGTTACGACCTTTGCTAATTAGGCTGACGATATGTTGGTTTAAATCAATTTAAAGTTATTTTATATTGATTAAAATCAATTTAAAATCACTGCATTGACTTACACACATGAAAATGATGGATTACAACAAGACCAAATAATTAATTTTACGACCTCTAGAAGCCAAGAAAACAATGTTTCAGGTAATTGATAAGAATTTTTTTTCTTAAAGCTATAAATTAAAATGTATGAAACATATAGAAAAAATGTCTATCAACCATGTATTAAAATATAAATGTGCAACATGAACGGGTATTTGAGTAATAACGGTGTAAATTTTATTTACAGTAAAAATTAGTTAAAATTCCAGTACTTTTTGTGTTCTAACTAAGATAACATTTATTAAAACTTTTAATAATATTTTGAACAATTAAACGAGGAAAACAATGTTATGATTGGAATGTTCATATGCCTCTTAGTTTCTTAGAAAACAGCCTTCAAACTCGGGTGCACATAATTTCTGCGCCAACAGTAAGGTAGCATGTTATATTTATTGTGCCTTGGACTCTAAATAATAACGCTAAGAAAGTATGCCGTATGGGATTTTCAATGTAATTCCTCCTCATGCGTGCGGGTTGCCTAGCTGATCGGACCGCGTGCCCGTCACTCAGCCGGCAATCCAGTTGCATTATATAGGCCGTGAGCTCAGACTAATTTAATCGTTCAATATATAACTTTTATTACTGAAAATATTTTAACTCATGTTTTCTTTCTATTCTATTATTTATGCACAACAACAGATTGTAAATAAAAACGTTGTTACGAAAAAAACTCGCAAATCCAATCCGAATCAAGTCATTCAATCTGAGTCAGCGGCGGCCAACGAACTATACTGGAACGCTAGCTACACATTAGAACTCAAATATCTTTATTTTTGACAATAAATACATTGTACAATAGTGTCATAAATGTAATATATTCCTTACATATGTATAACTACATAAATTTAGTAAATGAAAGAAACTTTTTAACACTGTAGAAAGGAAACAAACATTATGGAGCAAGTTGTGGTTTCCGAGCGCACACAGCTGTGTGTGGCGGGATGTATCCAGGCCGAGCAGGCGTCGTGACAGGACAAGAACTCCGGCCGCTATGGGAATTTGGCGGATTGCAACGTTCGGCCGTTAATTTTTCGACATGAATCATGTTAAGGGGGGAGGTGACGTTATTGCCCACTCTTCAGTTTGTCTGGTCTGAGTAAGACAGCTGGTTTTCTGTTTGTAATTTTTTTGTAATTTTGCTAAATGGTTAATAGCCGCGCTTCCTACAGCTGAACTTCAAGATGGTCAACAAAAAGTGATATTTCTTTTCACAAGTAAGTGTTCCTTTCATTTTATATCAAAGCTCACATTGTAATCTCTAAATCAAGATGCAAGATTTTTTCTGTGTCTATGTTAACTTTCACTAACTTGCCAAATTATAAGACATACAAAACAATCCATAAAAGTAAAATTTAAAGAAAAAGATATTGGTTGCACTAACGTATTATTTTAGCTTTAGTAATATAATAAATGTACAATTTTTCAGGAACAACAATCCTTTGGATTTGTAGTTTTCAAAATATTTATGATTGAACTTTTCTTACGTCTAAGTAAACCTATTCTGAAAGTAATATTCATTTAATGCGTGTTTTTATCAGATTGCAAGCAGAGGCGTATTTGAAGATTTGCCGCCCCTGGGCTAGACACAATTTGCCGCCCCCCCAACCAGTGGCGTATTTCACGTTTTGCCGCCTAGGGGATATTGCGGCTATCTGCCGCTCCCCCGCCCTTTGTTTGTATCATAGCTAATGTTGTACTAAAAACTTTGTAGGTAGTAGGTATCAACATAAGCTGAACTGTAAAAAATGTTAGTTTACCCACCTGTAATATCTCAGAATATAATATAGATGACTGGCTAAATCGGTTAGTAGTTTAAAGTGTAATAATATTCACAGTTCCATTCAACTCCAGACTCCCCATACTTCCTTGTACAGTCACACTGTGCACTAAACCACAACCAAATACAGTACGGTACCATACACTATAATCTGCGTTTAAAGGGCGCGGCGCGTCACACAGCAAATTCGCGAAGAGGAAGAGAATCTCCAGTCAGACTCGAGGCCGTTTCAGGGTGGGGGTGGGGTAGGGGCGCGAGTTGGCGGCGAATATCAGACATACATACGTCTTCCTCTACCCCGGACCCGCCTATCAACAAAAGCACACAACTTCTGCCGCTTTCGCTCTATACATACATTCGTAACACAGTTAGATGACAGCCGTAACTTGGTAATATTTTGTAAAGAACAGTACTTTGTACTTGACATTGACGCCCTTAATTTTCAAATATTCTCAAAATACCATTACATGCCTGGTAACGTCCAACTCCTTTGCCGCCCCCTAAATTCTGCCGCCCTGGGCTACAGCCCCTATAGCCCCCCCCCCTAAATACGCCACTGATTGCAAGTTACACAGCATCATTTCTAATTAAGACTTCTGCAAATCATTCAATTAATTCATGTTGATTCCATTAACAAAAATTCAAATCTATATACAAATAGTAAAATAGTTTATACTCAACTAAACACTTACTAGTAGTACTTCGAGGTACTCAGCTTCAATAAATATATCGTATAAAATATATATATTATACATATATATAAAATGGACAATATTTGGATATTTGACTTCCCCATTGAAGGAAGGGTACATTGTCGAAGATGCTATGGTGTTCCTGGGGAGCGTGGTGGCGGACACTTTAAAGATCATAATGGTCTTAAGAAACACCTAAAGGCCAAGCACAGGGACCTGGGCATAACACTGCAGTTCAGGTGTAGGATATGTAACAGGATGTACGATGCCGAAAATAGTGGGTTCCACACCAGGAAGTTGAATAACCATTTAAAAGAGCTTGAGGATGGCAATGTAGACCTTCTCCATCACCACCTAGGAGGATACAAAGGAGGAGAGCGGCTCAACCCGTATTCATGGACCCTCCAAATGAGGAAGCATCTGAAATACAAGATAGTGACGAGGTGATTGACAGCCCTGAACCACTTCACAGAATTGATGCGTCAACACCATTACGACAAGATGAGCCAGAGAGAGAAGATCACAGCAGTGACATGGAGGGGGAGCTGCAGCTTGACCGGCGTGAGGAGTCTCCTTCAGCTCGGTCTCCCCTATTGGAGGGTGCTTCGCAGTTCTGTTTGAGGTGGTCGAGTTGAGGGCGAGTTTTGGGGCTGAGGTGTCCTTCGTAGCTGCAAGGGAGACTTCACAAGATGGCTGACCGGCTGACGCCTTCTACACCAAGTCCAACACAGACAGAAGATGAATTGGCTCAGCAACTAGACCGGCTGGGAGAGGCTGTACGTGATGGCGTTCCCTTGAGGGAGGCAATTGATATGACACTGCGGAGTCTTCGTAATTAAGACACAACACTGGATGGACCTGGGGGAATGAATGGGGTGAAATTGTAAACAATAATGGAGTGAATGTAATGGTTGGGGGGGGGGGAGCATGAGTTTGATAATAGGGAGCATGGGGATGATTATGGGGAATGGAGGGGAGATAATGAGGATGATGATGGGGGACAAGGATTAGGGGAGGGTGAGGATAAGATGGGTGATAGGGAGCAGGGGGTGGACGATAGGGAGCATGTATATGGTGTGGAGGAAGGAGAGCATGAGGTAGTTGATAGGCAGCATGAGGTAAAGGAGGGGGGTCTTGAGGGGGAGATGAGGATCAAGGGGTTGGAGAGAGGGAACAGAGGGTCGATGGGGGAGAAGAAGAAAGGGGGATGGGTGCAGAGGTGGAAGAGGTAAGCATTAACATTAATGTGGGGGGAGGAAGGGATGATCAGGCTAATAGGAGGGCAATGCGTAATTTGGAGGATGAGGGGGTCAATAGGGAAGATGAAGATTGTCTGATTGAGGAGGGAGGTACTGAAAAGAGACATTCTGAGCCAAATGCGGAGCAATATGTTTGGTTGGAGAGGTTGATGGTGGCTGGTGACGAGGGTTGGGAGACTCTCACCGAGGATTGGTTGACATCGTTAGTCAAGCCCCGTAGAGAAGACCATGAGGGAGGGGAGGGAGGAGCTCCACGTCATGCGGGTGGAAATGTTTCTGGTAGGGGCCGGGGTCAAAGAGGGAGAGGTAGGGGTAGGAGAGGTCGAGGTCCACAGCGAGAAGAGCGTCTCCGGGAAGACAGACAGCGTTACGACCCCCAGGAGGCTGCAAGAATTCAAAAGATTTATCGCCTCAACAAAGTTCATAAAAGGCCCCTCTTTTAATTCCTCGCCTATGTCCAGCTGTCACTGGGTGCGCTCAGACTGTCCATTCAGTAAAAATATACATTTTAAAATATAATTTAAATGTTTTATAAAATATACTATTTTTAAGACAGTATATTTAACTGAAATTTGTATAACCAACGCAAATGTTGGCCTTTACAGTGGATTAAAATTTTAATTTATCAGTCAATGTTTGTCAATAAAAGATTTTTTATTTCGGTATGATAGATCAGTCTTAGATTTTGGCGGTTGGAATCGACGTTCCAGTTTAGCCCGCAAACCTCAGAGGTAAAGTTAGAACGGTTGGGCTATAATACATACAGCAATAATATTGAGACAATTTGAATCACCTATAAGTTTTGCATAACTAGGTGAGACCTCGATTTTTATACAAATAAATGAACTGAAATAGTAAAAAAATAAATAAATATAATTATAGTTTATTGATTATACAATCACGCACGTGCCGAAATTTAATCGTGTTGAAGTAAAAAAATCTTGATAAGGGTTTCAACGGAAGTGTTTATAGTTCAGCCGTTCTAACTTTACCTCTGAGGGGAGCATGAACATTGTATATCTTTAGCTCTTGGCTCCTTCCTGTCTCACGGCTAATTTATTTCCGGTCTAGATAAATCACAACAAGTGCCTGATAGTTTTTATAAGTTAAAATTGTCCGACTGACATAGTTTTTTTATATTTATAAACAGTAAAAAAGTACTTCCCAGTTAAACACTAAACAATTTTAATTCTCAATGAAAATTAATTTTGTACGTTCCTAAATTCTTTCCAGTTGTGAGTCACCGGATGTAAAATTTAGACCAGGGCTTTGGTGGTTGGACTTGGAATCGACGTTCCAGTTTAGCCGTTTAGCCCGCAAACCTCAGAGGTAAAGTTAGAACGGCTGGGTTTTAATACATACAGGAATAATAATGAGGCAATTTGAATTTGGTTTCTGTAATCACTAATGAAAATATAATCTTTTATTTAAAAATATTTTAGATTCTGTATGCTATGAATTAGGACAAAATTATTTTCTTCTTTGAAAAATATGTCGTTTGAAACAGAAAATACCTCAATACCATAGCCATAAGGTAATATTAAAAATAAACACAGATTTTCCTTTAAAAAGATGGATTTTAAAAATAAAATGAGGAATAAAGAGGAGTTTTTCATCTTTGGCGAGGGATATCTTTTTCTCCTCAGTGGAAACACTGATTCAGCAACCCTGTCTGTAGTCGTTATTCGTTCCTCGTCAAGATTTGATTAGATCCGATTCGGCAGAAAAATGTTATAGTTATATATTTAAGTAGTTTAAAATATAGGCACTCTACATCTAACAGTAGTGGATTAATTACTAATGCTGCTCATTACTACCATTACTTAATATTTTGAATCTCAAATCAGTGTTTATCAAAGTTTAGGTGGGGTCCCTTTTTTAGTATTTTATAGCTTTTAGATTTATGTAAAATTATGGCAGGGTTTAATTTTGGAACTCCAGCTTCTACAGCACCTACATTTGCTCTCGGAAGTAATACGTGAGTATTAATTTAGCCTTTCATTGAAATTACCTTAGGCTGGTTTCTCTATTGTACGGATAAACCTACTTTTATGATAGTCCTATGCTAGTTTTTTACTTGTAGTTCCTTGACTAACTTTGAATTTAGGGTACTTTAGTTTCTAGTCACATAATTTAACATTTGGAAGTGGTCGAGAATTGGGTAATATATTTTCGGTAATTATACACTTTTTTGCCACCTCTGAAAATACGATTTCTTGTTGAAAAAGTGGTGAAATATAAGTTTATATCTCTTGAGGAGTTTGATTTCATCCGCAAAAAACTCGTTTTTTACCGAAAAATCGAAAAACTAGTTTTTTATCTGATAGTGAAAAAACAACCTTTAAAAATCGTTATTTTTTGATCATTTTTTTCATTTCTTGTGTTTTTTTATGCTGAAAACAAATATATATCTGGTTTTGTAGTAATGCTATTTTTTCAGCTCGAAAAATGCATTTTTACTGACATAACCTAACGTATCCTAATTGTCTATTTTCTCAACAAAAATTCGTAATTTTCGTTATATTCGAGTGTTTGGCCTCCGCCGGCCGTTACTCCGGCGGGAGTATAGGTGAATTCGGTTTTTTTTATTAATAGCTGTTTATTTATTTATATACACGGTTTACACCATTTATACATTTTAAAAAGAAACAGTACATGCATATTAGAAGATAGCAAAAAATTATAAGAGTACAAACACTTAGTGTTATAATTGTTAAAAAAGATGGTAATAGCCTAACTATCCAAAAATTATACAAATATAAAAAAAATAAATAAACAAGAATAAATTACAGAAAACACAGGAAGTAAATAGTAAACATAACAACAATAATTAGTAGTAATCATACAGTTATTTTTGGACATAAACAAATACGAACAGAGTGTTGTGGCTTAGACCAATATAACAGTGACTTTTCTCTTGAAGGAGTCTACCGATTCACTGAAGAAGTCAATGTCAGAGGCAACCATACCTCCAAGCCTCAGCAGTCTGGATAGGCCATTGTGGTACGCATACTTAGTTGCCTGGAAACGTCTGCAGAATAATGTCAGAGCGAGCGGAATAATGTTTTAGAGCAAGTACCCCATGGGATGCAGAAATCAATGTTGGAGAGTAGATAGGGGCAATCCAGTAGACCATTGGCAAGCTTGTAGAGAGTCACCAAGTTGACGCCTCAAGTGAAGTGGAGGAAGTCCAAGACGGGCGCCAACCACACTCACAGGGGTGGTGCGGTATGTGTATCCAGCCGGGAGCAAGAAGCCTGATGAATCGGTTTTGGATATTCTGAATCTGTTCGATGTGGTTGGGCTGATAGGGTGACCAGATGACTGAGCCATATTCAAGGATAGGGCGCACCAAAGATTTATAGAGGCATACAAAGGGATAGAAGGTGAAGTGAAACCCCTGGGGGGTTCTGTTTTTAAAAACCCCCAATTTGGGGTTTTGGGCCCTTTTGGTTTTGTAACTGGGGGGAAAATTTAAAAAAGGGGTTACTAGGGGCCCTGGTTAGGGTTGGGGGGGGTAAATTAAACCCCACAACCAAAGGGGGTTTCCTTTTTTACCCCTTTTTAGACCCTTTCTTGGGGGAGAGGGGTGTTTTTTAAAATGAGGGGGGTGGGGGGGTTTCAGGAAAAATTTTAGGGGGTTAGGGTAAAAGTTGGGGGAGGGGGGACTCAAATTTAGGGTCCCCCAATTGACTTAAATTGGGGGGCATTTCCTCCTTGCAAACCAGGAAACGAATTTGGAAAACCCCAGGGAGTTTTTGGCAAGGTTCTTTAAGGGGTCTTTGGGGGGGGTTTAATTTTGGGGGGTCTTGGGGATCTTTAAAAGGGCCCCCAACCCCTGATTTTGGGCCCCTGGGTTTGGGGAATGACCCCCTGCCATTAATCTAATTTGAAAAAGGGTTTTTTATTGGAAAAGGCTTTGGTTTTAAAATTTTGGCCCTTTTTTGGAAAAAGGATGGGGCCCCATAAGGGTTTAGTTTGGTTTCGGGAAGGGTTGGGGGGGGGAAAAAAACCCTTTTTGGGGCCTTTTTCCTTTACCCGGGATTTGGGTTGGGGGGTTTTTGGGGGCTGGGGGTTTTGGTTTGGGTTTTTTTGGTTGGGGGGTGGGGGTTTTTGGGAAAAAAATGGGTTTTGTCTTTGGTTTTTTTTGGTAGTGGGTTTAAATATTTTTCGTTTGGGGGGGTTTGGGGGGGGGGGTTGGGTTGGGGGGGGGGGGGGCCCCCATTGTTTTTGGGGGGGGGGTTTAGATTATAAAAGGTTTTTGGGGGCGAGGGGTTTTATTTTTTCTTCAAATGGGGGGGGGGGGTTTGGGGGGGTCTTTTGGGGATGGGGAACGGGAGTGTTTAAAGAATTTTAAATTTAAAGGAAATTTTAGAAAACCCAGGATTTTGTTTTAAAATTTTAGGGCATTTTTTTTTTTTATTTAACCCTTTTTTTAAAAAATTTTTTATTATTTTGGGGGTTATTTTTACTGGGGGTTTTTTTTTTTAAATTTGAAAATTTTTTTTTGGAACCCCAACCCCCCGGGGTTTTTGACAAAAAAAATTCCAATTTTTTTTTATTGAAAAAGGGGAAAAAAATGGAAGTTATTTAAAATGGGCAAGGGGAATTTTAAAAAAACCCATAAATTTGGAAAATTTATTTTTTTAAATAAAATTTTCCCAAATTAACCAAAAGGTTAATTATTACCTTTAAAAAAAAATTTTTTTTTTTTTACTTTTTTAAAAACTTTTTTAAAAAATTTTTTTTTCTTTTGAAATTTTTTTTTTTAAAAGTAAAAATGATGGGGGGGCAAGGGGTTTGGGATGGTTAAAGGTTTTGAGTTGTTTTTTAAATGTAATATATAATTTGGAAATCCTTTACCCCAATTGGGAAACCCAAATTTTTTAAATTGGTAATATATTTTGGTAAGGTAAAGTAATTCGAAATTTTTTTTTACGGTTATAAGGGGGGGAAAACGGGGGGGGTGGGGGGGGGGGGGGACTTTTTAAGGGGGGGAAAGGGGGGGGGGGTGGGGGGGGAGAAGGGGGGCCCCCGGGGGGGGGGGGGCCGGGGGGGGAGGGTTACCTTTTAAAGAAGAGAGCCCCTTGGGGGGGGGAACCCGGGGGGGAAAAACCCCGGGGGGAGGGCCCACCCCGGGGTTTTAAAAAATATTGGGATTGGGGGGGCCGGGGGGGGCATTTGGGGGGAAGGCTAACGGGGGGGGGCAACCTTGGAAATTTAGGAATTTTTTTAGGTATTTTTGAGCGGGGCCGGGAAAAAAGGATCCTTTTGCGGGTGGGGAATCAATTTCTTTTTTGGAAGAAACATTTTGGCCCCCTTTAAGGGTTTGCCCCCAAAAAAACCCATTCGGGCCCAACCCCCGGTTTTGGTAAAAATTTGGGAAAACGATAATTTTTCCTTGGGTCCCCCACCAAAGTTTTTAAAAAGAGGGAAAAAGGGGGAAAAACAAAACCCTTTTTGTTTTTTAAAAAATTGGGGGGGGGGGGGGGGGAAAAAAAAAAAAAAAAAAAAAAAAAAAAAAATTCCCTTTAGTTTAAGGGGGGGGGGCAGAAAACCCTTTGATGCAAAGGGTGAGGGGGGTTTTTTTTAAAAAACAAAAGGTTTTTGGCACAAAATTGAAGTACAAGTAGGGGGAATGTCTTTTTGGACCAGCTCGTTGTTTGATTTAAAGGGTTTTTCAAACCCTGCTTTTGGGGGGCCCATCAGTGGGGTGGGGGTTTTAGCACTTTGGGGGGGACAAGTGAAATTTCCCATTTAAAAAAAAAAAAAAAGTGGGGGACATGGATAACTGAATTTTTAAATTACAGAGGAAAAATTTCTTTTTGTAAAAAAAAGTTCACATGTTTCCATGGGGGTTCAAGGTTTAATTTGGGAAAATTTCCCAAAATTTCCTTTTCTCCCCGCTGTTTTTTTTTATATATTTGACCAAAAAGGGGTAATGGCTTCCCCCTTAAAATCGGGGGGAAGGGGGGGGGGCCCCCCCGAATGCGGGGGGGGGGGTTTTTTTCCTTTATTTTCTTGAGAAATATTTTTTTTTTAGACCCAAAAAAAAGTTTTAAAATTTTTATTTTGCCCCAAAAAAAACACTTCAAAATAAAAAAATGAATTAAAAATACCTTTTAAAATTTTAAAACAGAAAAATATGAAAAAATTTTTTAAAAAGTTTTTTTTAAAACCTTTGGTTTTTTTTTTTTTTTTTTTTTTCAAAAATTTTTTTGGGTTTTTAAAAAAAAAAAAAAACCCTTTTTTTTTTTTTTTTCTTTTTTTTTTTTTTTCGGCCGGGGGAATAAAAAAAAAAAAAAAAAAAAAAAAAAAAAAAAAAAAAGGGCCCCCATCTCTTTTTTTAAAAATACAGAAATTCAAAAAACCCATTTTAAAAGCAAAATGTTCCAAATTTGTTTTGGGGTTTTGGGCAAGAAAAAAAAAAAAAATTAAACAATAAAAAATTATTTTTTTTCTTTTGGGTGTGAGGGCTTTTTATTTTTGGCCGGGATTATGTTCTGTAACATTTGTTTATTCGGGGTTAAATATTTAAAAAAAAATTCTTTAAAAAAAAAAAAAACATTTTTTTTTTTAAACATACTAACCCTTAAACAACTTTTTTTTATATACCACTTAAGCTTAAGGAAAAAGTGTTTTTTTGAAATTTTGGGGTTTTTATCAGTTTTTTGGGGCCCCCCAAAAATTTTTGGGGGGGGGGGGAAAACTTTTTTTGTTTGGGAAAATGGGTTTGGGAATTTTGGCTGAAATTTTTCCCCCCCGATTTTAATCCCTTTTTATTTGCGGGAAATAATGTATTTTACTGAGAGTTTTTTGGAAAAAAAAAAAACTAATGTAATAATTTTTTGTATTTTTGTCTTTTTTCCCGTTTTTTCCCCCAATGGGTTTTTTTAAATTCATTTTTTTTTATTTTGATGGGGTTTTTTTTTTAAACGGGAAAAACAAATTTTAAAAAACTTTTTGGTCTTTTTTACAACTATTTCGAGTTTATAAGGGAAAAAAAAAAAAAACTACTATCTCGAAAAATTAGCGCCCTTTACACGATTTTATATAAAAACAACTATTAATCAAAACAAAAAATTCACAATTTTTTGGGGTAGTGAGGGCCCGGTTTGGGGGCCGCCCACAAGGGGCCCAAACACTTAAATTTTTTGTAACACAAAAAACGAATTTTTGTTGAAAAAAAATGGGAAAATTTAAACCTGGTTTAGGTGGCCCTAGGGTTTGGTTTTTTATGTCATTTTAAAAGGCTTTTTTTAAAGCTAAAAAATTTAATTTTACTACAAAACCAGTTATATATTTGTGTTCAGAATAAAAAAACACAAGAAATGAAAAAAAAAGGTTGCCAAAAAATAAAGATTTTTTTAAAAGTTGGTTTTTTCACCATAGTTTTCCAATTTTTCTTGAAAAAAAGAGTTTTCTGCGAATGAAACCAATCTCTTCAAGAGATATAAAGAAATCGTATTTCAGAGGTGGCAAGAAAGTGCATAATTACTGCAAATTCTTCTAAACTAGGGACGGTCAGAAAGTTTTCCTGGAGGCCAGACACTCGAATACAGCATTAAAAATACTTAGACTAAAACAAAAAATTTCTATAAATAACGATGAACAAAAATTTATTTAGGCTGACCATGTCAAAGGGTCCCTTCTTCAAAATAGGTATAGTCTTATTTATTTTTTTAGGATATCTGGAAATATATCCTCTTCTAAAGCGAAATTAAACAAATGTGTCAAGATAGGTGCTACTATTGTTATTATTCTTTTCAAGAACACAGTCAACATATCATATATGTCCTTACTTGTAGAAGACTTAAAGCTATTGACAATGCCAATAATACTAGAAATATTTACTGGTTTCCATTTAAAACTAGAAGTTACTAAAGAGACCATGCCCTGGACATCAAGATCACTATTACTTAATGAGACATCATTAACAAGAATGTTAACAGAATCTATAAAATAACTGTTGAAACTGTCAGCTGTAGCAAAATCCATATTATCCCCTTGAGATGGTGGACACTTTTTATTGTTAACCTCCCAAGCGACCTTGCATGGATTAGAGGAATCCGCTATGTATGGAGTAAGGGCCACTTGCTTGCTCTCTTTACTCCTATAGGCTGCCCTAAGTCTTCATAAGATCAGGCCTACTCTTAGAAAGATCACAAATATTCATAATTGTGTAACGCAATTGCAACAGATCAGGTGTATACTAATTTTTTAGTCTTAGGTTAGGTGAGTTGTGTTAGGTTTGGTTTTGTTATGCTAGGTTTGTTTAGGCCATATGAGGTTTGGTTGGATTATGTTAGGTTGGGTTAACTTATGAACTTTGAAGAGCTATAATCAAGTGTGTTTATAACCAATTAATAATAACTAATTCTAACTAACTTATATTTAACCATATAACATAACTAATCCTAACACAACCTAACAACCTAAACAAACCTAACTTCACCCAACCAAACATAACATAACAAAGCCTAACAACCTACTCAAACCTAACATAACCTTACCAAATCTACCTTAACCTATCAATACTCAACCCAGCCCTATCCTAACAGAACGTAAACTCTCTGAAATTGGCACATATCCTGTGCTAACTTTACTTCCAGACATGCTTTACTGGCATGTACATCACATCATGTACAAGCACTTGGCATGTACATCAAATCACACTAATTGAAGAATTTGGTTGTTTTGCACTTCTAATGCTAAAGAGCTTTATAATCAGTAATAAAACATGTTAAAATATCTTAAATGTATGTGTCATACCAGTAGAGTGTGTGCCACGCTGTGCCACAGTATACCAAATTAACGTGACGTTACTTAACTCTCCGTTTGATGACTATCGCATGGTGCGATATATTGGGTCAATTATAAATGATGATATCGCACTGTGGGATATATTCGATTCTCGTAATTTACGCAAAAATGGTGCTAGTGATAATCTCGTATTTGATATTGTACTAAAGAGGAAATAATAGGGTTTCCATGGATATATTGGATTTCAACTTTTTTGACGTTTTTGAGAATGATAAACTATCTATAAAACTGATGAAATGTTATACTAGTATAAATTTGCAATACGGAACAAGTATACAGTTTTCAACTCCTGAGTGTTATATATTGTTATAAATTGTGTGTATATGATATTATTTCTATTGTAAACCAAATTTGGAAACATTTTCTACTATTTTAGATTTTTTATTGAACATGGTTTTGACTAAAACTTTTGTTGGCATCAAAAACAGAAAAAATATAAAAACATTTTTTCAAGACTTCAATTTTCAAGCCATAAATCTCTCTCGCTCGTCCGCTTCACAAATTTTGGTCAAGTCAAATATTATTTTATTAATTGAATAGAGCATGTTTTTGCAATAAAAACGACATATAATAAGTCATATTGCAACTATTCTAAAGATATGTAAAAAATGTTTGAAATGAACTATGTAAATTGCCCAAAAACCGCTTATCATTTATAAGTGATATAGTCATCAAACAGAGGGTTAAAATAGTACGATGTGAAAACATAAAGTAATATAGTTATTTTTTTCATGAAGAGAATTTAACTATCTATCATTTGGTATATAATTTTGTTTCTTTTTTGAGTACCAATATCATCAAGGTAAAATTATTACTTAACAACGATATATTGTTGTAGAATCTTTTTTTGGCAGAAACAAGAAGAATGATGTATTGTTGTTAAACATTTTTCGGTAAAAACACTAACAATGATATATCGTTCTAGAACAGCCAAAGGGTTAAGCACTTTGAAACGTTATGCAGTTTCTAAACGATTAGCTAATCTTGACTTTTTTATCACCAGTGGGTACTGACTGAACAATTAGTCTGTGCTCACGGCAAGTGACAGCTGGTCACTTTTTTTTCCTTCGAGATGTCTGCCGAAATATTATTGATTGTAGCCTCTACTTCACTTATAATCTTCTCTCTAGGTATTTTCCTGGGTGCTATGGGGAAATTCAACTTTCGAAATGAATTTCAACTAGGTTCTTCTTCTGAAGCCTATCCATGAAGAAGGAAAAACTACTTTCACGGCTAATCATCTATAGTGCCTATAAGCATAATGATAATAGGAACTATAAATAACCATAAAAAACAAATTCGTATATATAGCTGCTCGAGGGATGGCTGGCAAGCCGTTCTGGAGGCCAGGTGCCTGATTTTAATGCAAAATACGAATTTTTGTGGAGTAAGTAGACTATTAGGATAGGGAAAGTTATATTTGGTTAGCCAAGTGAACAGTCCATTTTTCAGGCAGATAAATTAATTTTATTAACAAACCATATACCGTATTCATGTTCAGCATGAAAAAACACGTAATATGAAAAAAATGTTGAAAAATACTGATTTTTTTTTAAAAGTAGATTTTTCACTCAAAAACTTTCCACAATAAAAATCTATCTTCTCAAGAGATATAATCGCAAATTTCACCACTTTTTCTCTTTAAAGCGTCTAGGAAATTCATAGTTACTGTTGGAATCAGTACATTTTAATTATTTTAAGGCGACTGGAAATTGCAAAGTTACTGAATTTTGCTTCTGAAATGAGTAAAATATGCTATTGCTGATTTGAGATGTGATGGTTTGGTATTAATGCATTTTCTACTCATCTGTTAACAGTTAGGTTGGCAGAATGGACAGCCCTATTTCCTGTTTATTTCAAATGAGTTCTGCACTGTTGGTCAGCCTGCTGACATTGTACACCATTACACGCTCTGGACAGTGTAGTTTTTAATTTAATTTCTCGTACACTTGTTAATACAGAAGATATCCAAAGTTGGTTTAACAATAACAGCCTATAAGGAAGTTATAATTATTCAAAAACCATATTTTAGTGTTAGTAGGCCTTTTTGTTAAAGAATAATAAATAAAAGTAATACGACAGGAACAATTTAATTGAATATGAAATTTTTGTTAAAGATTAATTGTTTCAAAATTATATCTCAATGGCCTAATCTTTTGGGTCATTCATTAGCAGGAAGAGATATTTTGTTAATTAAAAAATGTCATAAGAGATATTTGTGTGGCTGGCTACTTAGATCACTGCAGACCATTTTGTGCATGCTGATATGTAGCTGTAATACATATTTTATATTTTAGTTTACACAAATACACCTATTTTACCATCAGAGAAGAAATCCACCGCCACAATACAAAAAATAAATCTAAGCTAAATATTCCTCACCGTAGGCTGACTAAAATCTAATCATCACAAATAGCTAATTATATTAACATTTTTAATAAGGTAAATGAGTCTGCCCAAACTGTTTCAATGTGTATTTTTAGAATAAACTGTTTCAATGGCTGTTAGTTAATCCCTTTCATACCACACACAAGAATTCTTGAACTGTGACTTATAGTTTTTTGATTCAGTGTAGATGATTTTTATTTATTATTTTAGGAGAGATAGGACATCAGGAAACGTACCTAAGAAAAAAGTCCATTAACACCAGAGTACCTGAGAAAAGTGCCAGTGGCACAGAACATTTAAGTGCAAAATGTCTTTATCTCTCCAAAAATAATAATGCCATTACTCTGGTGTTAGTGGACATCTTTTAAGGCAAGTTTGCTGATGTCCCATCTCTCCTAATATTCTAATTCTTGTCCTAGTGTCCTTTAACCTGACCTAAAATATTATTATTTTTTTTATGACCTCTAAAATATTTTTTGTATGATGTAACTTTGTTCAGAATTGGAATTATTTATGATCAATTTGTTATTTTTTGCAAACTCTTGGTGAATTATTCCGTTTCTGTGTTGCCTATTAGATTGTTTGTTACCAATATAAATATCAACTGAAGCTCCAGTAGCCAAAGTTGAAATTCATTTATATTTATTCAAAGTGCTTTATGTTTTCATGCAAGGATGGTGGACAGATGGACAATATTTCACAGTGAACACAATAAGCTCCAGGAATATTCTGACATTCATATCGCTTTATATTAAGTCTTCATAAAAAATAGAATGGTGTCCATTACAGAATTAACACATTGCCTTAATTTTAAAATTAAAGATAAATTTATTGATTAGTCAACATTAATCATTTGCAAGTATAGAATTTGCGATTAGAGTGTTCAGAATAAAATTTGGATAGGTCACAGGGAAGAAGTAATCAAATCAAAGAACAGTTATTCTTTATCTATTCTTATTTACTAATTTTACCTTGTTTCAATTTAACACTGCTATTTAATAAATTATGTTTCAGATTAAACACAGGAATTAAATGTCTAATTTTAAAACACAGGAATCTCTGAAATAAAGTAATAGAAAACAGTTTGTTTTAATGGTATCTTTTATTCTAACTCTCTGAACTAAAAAAAAAAAATGGTTGCTCAAGCGAGTTGTGATTTTTCCCAAAGAGGAAATTAGTTAGCACAGAATAGGATTGGGAAGGAAATAGCATAATCGTGTTTTCTTGAATATATCCTCCCTGTAGAGGAACTTAATCTTAGAATTTTGGCTTAAGCAGCCGGTGTCATAACTAGAATTTACATTTTCCGGTGACAACGGCGTCAAGGTTTTATCTACATTATTTATAAGATAACCAGACGTTTAGTCCATACTATGATGTGGCATCCTCAGAGAAACCACATCACAGTATGGGTGAAACGTCTGGTTATATTGTAAATACTGTAGATAATACCCTGACGTGTTTTTCACCGGAAAATATAGATTCTAGTTAGGAAACAACATATTTGAAAACCATCCTAGAGCTCTATGTAACCTGGCTGATTGATTACAACTGATCTAGACAAATACACTGTCTTAAACATGCTAATCTTTAAAAACTATTAAAGTATTCATAATCTATACACGAGTGGTTTAATCAAATAATGTATAATATCTTATCAGGTCTAAATCTTCGTTTGAACAATAGAAATGTTCATGTACTGTCTCTGTATATACTTTAATTTATGATTAACTGGTGCCTAGCTCAGAAGGCTTCAATTGATTTTCCCATTTGAACACGGATGAAAAAATTAACTTTATGATTTGTTTCAAATTAGGACAACTGGAGGAACATCTGGATTCAATTTTGGAGCTTCAACTACCAGTTCTACAGCACCAGGTCTCCAATTCAATGCTCCAACTTCAACACCTGGTAGGTTACCAAAGTCTCTTTTCTTAACAGGTTAACTTTTTGACAGTTTGACCAAAATTACCCAATAATTGCAGCCTTCTTAGTGTAATAATATTCCATATATCTTAAAATGACGTATTAGTCAACCATAAGCATAAGCATCACAGTTTTAAAATTAAACTGTCTAATATTATAAAAATATTATTTAAGAGTAAAACAATGCTGGAAAGATAAAATTCTAATGTATTGAGTAATTCGGTTTCAATATTTTGTAATCTCATATTGGAAGGAGAACAATTATTATTAATATTTGAAACAGATTGAGCTGGAAAAAAATGAATTAATCAACTAATTTATCTTCACATTCAAAACTAAAATAATTATGATTTTGCATATGATTATCGAAGCCTAAAAGTATATAATTCACACCAAAATAGTTTGTTCTCTTAACCATAAATTATCCAAATACATTTTAAAAATAAGTTAAACCCAATAATTGACGAAATGAGAGTTATAGGCAACTGTTAAAATATTATGTAAACAAGTGAAAGTTCTGTAGTGAGTATTACCATTAATTTTACTATATAAAGAGATACTCCATCCATGTGGGAGAGTTGTGGCGAGGCCCCAAAACTGTTTTGAGGCCCCATGCTGCGCTGCGCATAGCCCTATTTCCTCTCTCTCTCTCTCGCACGCTCTTCTGTCTCTATCTCTCACTTCCCTCCTCTTAACCCACTCTCCCATTCTCCAGACAGCCACCCTGCCCTCTCCTTCCTCAGGTCCCACACACAAACAACGTCCTGCTTAGATAATTGTTTCCGTTATTCCATATTACCAACGTTTATCCGGGTTCTCTGTTTTTATATTTGCTTGCATCTCTTTCGAATGATAAAGAATACTGTGTTGATACTATTACAGTAAAACTCAGTTGTGACATTATATGAATAAAGAAATATTTAAACTGAATAAATTAAAACACCATATTGATTTATATGATTAACATACCGTTTATTTGTAAATAGACACACTTGAATAGACCGCTAATTTATCGACCATGCTGGCGATAATTACTGCTGATTTAAATAAACATTTTCATATTATATAGCCCATCTGAAAAATCTTTATTTATTGCATTTTAACCATCGATTAGTTGATTAAATCGACTCTTGTACTAAATCATTAATTTTTTCATATTCGGTAATTCATTAAAAAATGAATTGTTTTCAAATCCAATCAATGACTCCCATTTCAATTATGAAATTAATCAGCAAATATTCCAGAAATATATAATATAGTGAAATATTAAAAAAGGTGACGTTATTTATTTCTTTGACAAAATAAATATTGAAATAGGCCTATGATATTTATATAGAATAATACTGGGCAAAATATAAAACCCAGGTGAGATTCAAATTTCATGATAGGGTTAGAAAAAATCATAACAAAACCACTAATTTACTTCTATACAAGATAAAAATAGCTTTCATCTTATGGCCTGATTCAGACAATCTATGTATAGGCATTTAATTTAAAATAGCATTATTTTTAATTTTATTATAAACGTCTGTAACATTAACATATTATTTGGTTCCAAGTAATTGCATGATTGTTTGTAAAATATTTCATTGTTTGGTGAATGGTCAGTTTTTATTTTTTTTCGGAATCATGAATAGTTGTGACTCTTTTATTACTTCTTGATAAAAACAATCTCAATGTCAATTGAAATTGGTTAGGAAATATTATCGTGATAGAATATAACTAGACGACTGATTATTTAGATTCAATTTTCATTATTTTAATCAGGTTGAAATTATTGTAAATTTTGTTTATTTCCCCCTTTCAAAAATACTCTTTGAACATTCATTGAATCAGTAAATGTACATTAATTTGCTCAGAGCCAGCTAATTTTTTATTTTTTAAAAGCTTAACAATACTCTTAATTTCATCTAAATCTGCTGGAGTTATAAAGAAAGAATGATTGATAGTAAGTACGTAAAGGTGGTAAGGGTATTGGAATGTACAACGTCTGGACGGCTAGACTGGATTGTGATAAGGTGATTGTTTATCTTATCAATGACGGAAGGCTCACGCATAACTTCGGCATTTGGCAATTCAATTAGCTCGACTATTTTCTTTGAAAAACCACTTGTTAAGTTATTTATTACCTTCCACTGCTCAGATACATCACCTTTACAGTTTTCTAATAATGTTGAATAACAATTGTTTTTTTTTTTTTTTTTTTTTTTTTTTTTTTTTTTTTTTTTTTTTTTTAATTGATCACATTATTTAATTCATTAGTATATTTTGCAAAATAATTTAGAAAAACTCTGTCATATGGTCTTCTCGTAGAAATTTTATATAATTTTTTACGTCTCAAATTCATGTAAAATTGTTGGTGTTATCCAGGGACTTAACAATTTAGAACTACCACAATTTTTCTTACTACTTCTAAATATACAATTACTTAAAATATTAATAAACTTACAATACGCAGTATTTACATCATTTTAGATAATGCATAATGTTTTAACTAAACATCTGTAACACACTGGTTATTTACATTAACAAATAACAAAAACATGTCCCCTAACATTTTTTCTTATTCACAAACCCCTAAGGCCTAAATAAAAGATCGCGATTCCTTTTCATACAAACCACAGCAGGGAATAATATCCCACTTTGACCCACTATCAAGGCCAAGCGGGCGACAGTAGACAGGTGGAGGGGCGACAGTAGACAAGTACTTCCGGGCGAGCGTCTCAAGAGAGAGAGAATGGGAGAATGAGAGGGAGTGATTAGTTTCCTTTCTGCTCACAGGTTGTGCAACCGAACAGTCGAAACTGGAGGCAATTTCGACCTCTTTAACTTGATTGACGACAGGTTGCAGCATGGTCGCTCCCATATTCCGTGCCTCAATATTTAACATTGGATGGAACCATCTTCTATGTATAGTAAAATCAATGGTTATTACCCCCTCCTATTCAGATGATTTGTCCTAAGGTTAAATTACTCCAAAATTAAAGAATCAGATTTGTTTTTAATCTTAGTAAATATGATCATATAACTCATTTTTATGTTCGAAATTAAATTTTAAAATTAGCCGATATGAGAATATTAAACTCACTTTACTTATTTCTCCTTGTCAATAAGCTTAAATATTATTTAAATATAAGCAGATTTGAATTCATCTCTGAAAGTATTGTTCGGGAGGGTCGATCTTTATCGACAATGTTAAAAATTCCTCATCATCGTACTGTAACGTACAATAAATTGTTTATTATTACTGCTTGCCGTACCTTGAATTTCCTTCCCATTCATATCAAAAACTCCGACCGAGCTAATTTTGTGGCTGCACTGAAAGATTATTTTCTTGATCAGATGGCTGGGGCGGGTTAGGTGGGACGTGCCGTTGTTGGATGGACAGAATTGTATGAATATTGATAGAAACTCAGGATCTTTAAATTTTACTTTTAATTTTCTCTTCTATTATATTAAATTATGTACATATATATATATATACAGGGTGTTCCCAAACTAAGTTCCGAAATATCTGGTCATGATTTGTTGGGTAAAAATAATTAAAAATTTTCCTATACATATAGGTCCGAATATGATTTGTTTTCAATATGGCGGCCATTTTCGTATTTTCACTAAATTATTAGTAATTTCATATAACCCCTTACAATACTGTGCTCAAATTTGGAACAAAGGTACCTGTTCTCATTTATTTAAGGTTGTGATAATATTATTTTATTATATTTAATATTTTCAAAATGACGGCACTTAAAAACATTTCATTGTAAATTGCGCAAAAACGTGTAATCTTAAAAAAAAATGCACAGGTATTATGTATGTAAATAGTTTTTGTGAGTTCTAGTACAATATTTGTTGTTTCATTACTGGTTATTAAGCACAAAGAAACTAATTAAACTATTTGTAATCTGTAATGAAAATGCTAAAATATCAGCAGTTTAATATTTACTTCATCAGCTGATATGAAATTCATTCAATACCAGCAATTCAATGTCTCATAAAATGAAACAGAGCATACATCGTATTGCCTAAATTGGTGTTACTCCTTTATTTATGAACTGATTTTATTCAATTGGAACTTAGATTTTTTATTACATTTGGCAACTTTTTAATTTCCTGTGCATTTTTTTTTAAGATTTCACGTTTTTGCGCAATTTATAATTAAAAGTTTTTAAGTGCTGCCATTTTGAAAATATTGAATATAATAAAATAATATTATCGCAACCTTAAATAAAGCAGAACAGGTACCTTTGTTCCAAATGTGTGTACTGTATTGTAAGGGGTTGTGAAATTACTCATAATTTAGTGAAAATACGAAAATGGCCACCATAATGAAAACGAAGCATATTCGGAGGTATATGTATAGAACATATTTACTTATTTTTACCCAACGAATCATAACCTGAAGTTTCGAACTTAGTTAGTTAGTTTGGGAACAGCCTGTATATCTTTTTTCTTTTTTCAACTCATAAATTAAATTAATATATGCTATTGTGTAATTTAAATTTAATTACAATAGGGTTTTTGTTAGTGTACATTGTTTTGTTAATCGCTACTAGAATAACATTAGATCGTTGAACCAATTGTTTATATTTTAATGTTCTAACTTGTATTTTTCTCTTTGTTTGTTGTTCACTTTTTATTATGTTTCATTTAGGGTTAACTATAAGAAAGGACCTAGTGGCCCTAAATTCACCATTTTGTGAATATTTCATATGTTTACAAATAAAGACATGTATTATTATTAGTATTAGGGTTTATTGTGTTTATTAGTATTATTAGTATTGTGTTTATTATTATTTTTAATAAAATATGTGTTTATTTACGTCACATGGCATTTTTATTATTCCCATTTTTGTAAAATTTATAACAAATTAAAATTTAATCACAGTTTGTTCAAAAATAGTGTTTTTTCAATTCCTCTTTTTGGTGAGTGGCATTGCTTTATTTCTGATACTTGACATATTGTCTGCATGAAAACAAATTAAAACATTACTATTCCATGTTTTAGGAGGTGTCACTTTTGGGGCACCAACTGCAACTAGTAGCTCTGGCTTTACATTTGGCTCTACTGGAGGACTTAGTATGGGCACTCCAGCAGCCAACCAACCAAGTTTGAGCTTTGGGTCCACACCTGCCACTACAACTCAAGGACTCACTTTTGGCAGCACTCAAGGACCAACTCAAACTGGATTAACTTTTGGAAGCACACCGGCTGCAGCACAACCACTTTCTTTCGGAACCACACCTGCTACCTCACAGCCACTTTCATTTGGAGGCACACCTGCTACATCTCAAACACTTTCCTTTGGAAGTACACCTGCTACTACACAAACACTTTCTTTTGGAAGTACACCAGCTCCTGCGCAAACACTTTCCTTTGGAAATACACCTGCTACTACACAAACACTTTCTTTCGGAGGAGCACCTACTACCTCACAACCACTTAATTTTGGTATTACACCAGCTAACACACAAACATTAACTTTCGCAAGCACATCAGCTACCACACCAGCATTATCTTTTGGAAGCACACAGACCACAACACAACCTCTTACTTTTGGAAGTACTACACAGCCTTCACTTAGCTTTGGAAGCACAGCAGTAACAACACAACCGACATTGAATTTCGGACTTTCAGCACCAGCAACTACAGCCAGTAAGTTATAAAATAAGGTTTTTGTAAGATTTTACTATAAAAACTATCAATAAATACAAACTAAGAAACGCCAAATAAAATATTCAGTCTGGTGCACTTTTTGGAAAAGGATAAAAAAAACATTAACCTTGAAAGTTATCTGTAATTGTAGAGTTTTTTTTTGTTGCTCTCTGTAATTGTCTTGTAGACATTACAATAGGTATCAAACTATTTACCACAAAATAACATAAAATAAACTAAATGAAGAACAATAAAAACATTACGAAAAATTCATACTATTTTTATGTAAGATCATTTTCTTTTACATGTTACTATAGATGAAACTTAAAATTTTAAAATATTTGTAATCAGGTACAGGGTTTTCACTTGGAACGCCAGCCACCACTGCTACTACTAAAGGTTTGTCTTTTGGTCTTGGAGGTCAAACAACTGTGACTAAACCTGCATTGTCATTTGGCACAACTACCACAACTTCTACCCCATCTTTGCTCAACTTTTCAGCTCCCAAAACTACAGCCACCACAGGCTTTTCGCTGTCAGGTAAATTGTTGTTTTCACTGTCACAACTTAATTATTGTTTTCCTATTTTATTTTCATGCAAGTATAACTCCAATAAATCATATGAAATTAAATGCTTCATATTTCCTTTTGTAGAGAAATAAAGAACTCAACAAAACCTAGAATACTTTCAATAAGAGTTGTGTAATGCAGACAGAAGTCGTCCTTTTACTTCTCTTTCATTGGGAATCACTTTCTTCAGTAAAATTACAATGTTTAACTTTAAAAATGACATGTTTAACTTAATTGAACATATTTTTTACTCATTTGGTTGATAGGTTATATTTACATTCAAGGTTAAGTTTACAACAGATCTACAGTTGGTTGATTCCCCATCCCATTTAGAAAGGTAAGACGGCTCAACATAGAGTATCGAAAACTGTAGTTAAAAATTATTGTATATTTGTTATTAGCTTTTTTATTATTAGTATTTATTGTTGTTTGTTACTGTTTTTATGTTGTATTAAATTAATAAATCAATGTTTTATTTTTTTAGTAGTTGTCTCTCACAGTATAAGGATTGTCTCACAAAAGCATTTATATTCTGTAAAATTAGTTGGAGAAAAATGGATTATTTACACTTTATGTAGCAATTACTTATAAAATGTTTAGTATTTAGATGCCTGACCTAAACCATCACTAAACTTAATTTTACTTTAGGAAAATAAGGAAAATTGTTTTTGTAAGTATTGGACCGTGTCAACAAGTTGTGCGTGCCCTGACAGGGCCACACTATTGTTCACTTTTGTATTCTTCAAATAAATATAAAATAACTCCTTTGTATTAGCTTTAGTTTATATTGACTTAGCATTTTGTACCACATTTTATAAATAATTAAAATTTTGGTTGTGTTAAACCTTTGTTATTTACTTTAGTGTATATCAATTATTGCTCTTGTTAAGTATAAAACTAATATCCAAGGACTATATTGGTATATTAGACGTAACCTTTCTTACACAATGGATGGATATATCCTCACAACATACTTCTCCAAATGCTGAATATATTGTAATCACTCAGTGAGTACAGAATAAATAGGTGACCTCATTTGAAACAGGGTCTCCGACCAATATGGCGGCGTGTGATCTGTGTTGTGGGTAGTGGAGAGCATCTGTGCAGGCGCTTTCCCACTGCGCCGTGGCGATCCCGTGCAGGCGGGCCACTTCATGAGAACAGAATGTAGGCCTACTCACTGTTCTCATGGGGCTAGTTTCGTAGCTGTTCTTTACGTCTTTTAACAGACCTACCAACTCTCCTGCAAAATGCGGAAGTCTCCCTCATTTTCACATAAATTTCCGTTTACCCGCATCGGCTACAAAAACTCCCGCATCTCAAAATAATTTTCCCTTTGAAAATTGCGGCATGCCTGCCTTACACTGTGATTGAACATGACGCGACATAAGAAGACAAAATCCCTTTAGAAGTGTTGGTGCAGCTGTTTGAAATGGAGCTTAGGAAAGCAAAGCAAGCCACCAAAGTGTATAGTGATGAGCATCGTAATTATAAATATGATGAATCTACCCTTTTATGAGCACTACATAAATTGAAAATAATATTGTTTCTTGATTCTCAAAAACTGTTTTTAGCATAGTACTTGGTCTGATTTTTAACAATTTTGTACCCAATGAACAAATAAAACAAGATATGACTCTTATTGCGATCACAAGCCAATTTCCTATCCAATATCTTAACTTGCAACTGTACAAAATAGTGATACCGATGATATCTAAACTAATTTGAATCTAGCTTTTCTAGTTCGTTATACACTGTCACATTTCTGTAACGAAATGTAAACAGATAAGCTAAAGGTCACGTAAGTATTTTTCATAGCATAACAATGAATATACATTTTTGATAACGTATTTTCGTTGGCCTAACCTGAATTGCATGTCAAAAGTGTTTGGAATCTTAATCAACATTTTAAGCTTTATTACTTCGTTTACTGTGGCTAAAGTGAAACTGGCAAAAGGGCCACTAAAAGTGACTTAAAACACGACTTTACAGCCCAAATCGAAACATTTTCTGGGAGGGGGGGGGTGAATCCCTGTCCCCTATATTGCCGGAGGAGGCTCTCTGGGCACCAAATGATATGTTATATTTGTCTTAGTTTGGCAGGTCTGCTTTTAAGGAAATTTTAAAGTATTTATAGAGGAATAGGACTTCTTAACGTTTTTTTAGTTTAGTCTTAAATATCTTAGTGTTGTAATGAGGGGGCTAAAAGCAAAAACTGTAATGTCCACTACAGAAAATTTTACAGGACAGTGAAATGTCAATTTGAGGTGGTGAAACCAAAGGTAGAAAGCTGATTATTTTTCTTTAGTTTCTAGTATATTAATTATGAACATTCACAAAGGATTCTGGCTTAGAACTCATTTTTTGAGTAGGTACAGCATAATTTAGTTTGGACATTGAGAGTTTTGCTCAGTGTCCAACTTTTTTTATTATTATTTTTATTATATAGATAATAAAAATAATCTATATAATATTATTTTTATTATCTATAAGGGTACGTGTAAAAAAATAAAGTTGTGGATTTTGCTGATTTTGCTACCAACTTTTATTTTGCTAGTTTTGCTATGAAGATGTTTCAAACATTTAGATCTAACACTGCCTATTTTAATACTATATTAAAATTCAAAACTGTTAACTATAATGTTAGTGTTGCCTTAACCATAATATTACTTAGTTTTGAAAGAAATAATAAATTACACGAGGATTAAAAAGTAAATTTTTAATAAAAAAAAAAAAAAACAATAAAAAAACAAGTATTTAAAGTCATTGAACAAGCGAATGAAGTCATTCATTTAATTAAAACTTGGCCTTTTCTAAACAATAGTCTCCGGTGATTCTTCGGTCTCTTCGCACTCAGGTGCTGCTTCATACTGAGCGTCTTCCTGGTCACCACACTTTTCGAGCCGGTTTTTGTAATGGTCCAAACTCGTGTTTTCAATCCATTTTTTTACTTCATACATTTCTTTAAACAATATAGACCCAAACAGTAACCTCCTCCACATACACGTACAGTGGTATTGACCCACCCGCCAGCCCATACACGTACAGTGGTATTGACCCACCCGCCCAACCCATACACGTACAGGTGTATTGACCCACCCGCCAGCCCCATACACGTACAGTGGTATTGACCCACCCGTCCACCCATACACGTACAGGTGTATTGACCCCTCCCGCCAGCCCATACACGTACAGTGGTATTGACCCACCCGCCCCCCCATACACGTACAGGTGTATTGACCCACCTGCCCACCCATACACGTACAGGTGTATTGACCCACCCGCCAGCCCATACACGTACAGTGGTATTGACCCCAACCCGCCCACCCATACACGTACAGGTGTACTGACCCAACCCGGCCAGCCCATACACGTACACGTGGTATTGACCCATCCGCCCCACCCATACACGTACAGTGGTATTGACCCACCCGCCCCACCCCATACACGTACAGGTGTATTGACCCACCCGCCCACCATACACGTACAGTGGTATTGACCCACCCGCCCCACCCATACACGTACAGGTGTACTGACCCACCCGCCAGCCCATACACGTACAGTGGTATTGACCCACTCGCCCACCCATACACGTACAGGTGTATTGGCCCACCCATACACGTACAGTGGTATTGACCCACCCATACAAGTACAGGTGTATTGACCACCCGCCCACCCATACACGTACAGGTGTATTGACCCACCCGCCAGCCCATACACGTACAGTGGTATTGACCCACCCGCCCACCCATACACGTACAGGTGTATTGACCCACTCGCCCACTCATACACTACCGTGGTATTGACCCACCCGCCAGCCCATACACGTACAGTGGTATTGACCCACCCGCCAGCCCATACACGTACAGTGGTATTGACCCACCTGCCCACTCATACACTACAGTGGTATTGACCCACCCGCCCACTCATACACTACAGTGGTATTGACCCAACCCGCCAGCCCATACACGTACAGTGGTATTGACCCACCCGCCAGCCCCATACACGTACAGTGGTATTGACCCACCTGCCCACTCCATACACTACAGTGGTATTGACCCACACCCGCCCACTCATACACTACAGTGGTATTGACTCACCCGCCAGCCCATACACGTACAGTGGTATTGACCCACCCGCCCACTCATACACTACAGTGGTATTGACTCACCCGCCAGCCCATACACGTACAGTGGTATTGACCCACCCGCCAGCCCATACACGTACAGTGGTATTGACCCACCTGCCCACTCATACACTACAGTGGTATTGACCCACCCGCCCACTCATACACTACAGTGGTATTGACTCACCCGCCAGCCCATACACGTACAGTGGTATTGACCCACCCGCCCACTCATACACTACAGTGGTATTTGACCCACCCGCCCACTCATACACTACAAATGTATTGACCCACCCCGCCCCACCCATACACGTACAGGTGTACTGACCACACCGCCAGCCCATACACGTACAGTGGTATTGACCCACCCACCCACCTATACACGTACAAGTGTATTGACCCACCCGCCCACCCATACACGTACAGTGGTATTGACCCACCCACCCACCCACCCATACACGTACAGGTGTATTGACCCACCCGCCCCACCATACACATACAGGTGTATTGACCCACCCGCCAGGCCATAAACGTACAGTGGTATTGACCCACCCGCCCACTCATACACTACAGTGGTATTGACCCACCCGCCCCCACTCATACACTACAGTGGTATTGACCCACCCGCCCACTCATACACTACAGAGGTATTGACCCACCCGCCCCACTCATACACTACAGTGGTATTGACCCACCCGCCCACCCATACACGTACAGGTGTATTGACCCACCCGCCAGCCCCATACACGTACAGTGGTATTGACTCACCCGCCAACTCATACACTACAGTGGTATTGACCCACCCGCCAACTCATACACTACAGTGGTATTGACCCACCCGCCCACTCATACACTACAGTGGTATTGACCCCCCCGCCCACTCATACACTACAGTGGTATTGACCCACCCGCCCACTCATACACTACAGTGGTATTGACCCACCCGCCCACCATACACGTACAGGTGTATTGACCCACCCGCCAGCCCATACACGTACAGTGGTATTGACCCACCCGCGCACCCATACACGTACAGTGGTATTGACCCACCCGCCCACTCATACACTACAGTGGTATTGACCCACCTGCCCACCCATACACTACAGTGGTATTGACCCACCCGCCCACTCATACACGTACAGGTGTATTGACCCACCCGCCCACCCATACACGTACAGGTGTATTGACCCACCCGCCAGCCCATACACGTACAGTGGTATTGACCCACCCGCCCACTCATACACTACAGTGGTATTGACCCACCCGCCCACTCATACACTACAGTGGTATTGACCCACCCGCCCACTCATACACTACAGTGGTATTGACCCCACCCGCCCCCACTCATACACTACAGTGGTATTGACCCACCCGCCCCACTCATACACTACAGTGGTATTGACCCACCCGCCCACCCCATACAAGTACAGTGGTATTGACCCACCCGCCCACCCATACACGTACAGGTGTATTGACCCACCCGCCCCACCCACACACGTACAGTGGTATTGACCCACCCGCCCACTCATACACTACAGTGGTATTGACCCACCCGCCCACTCATACACTACAGTGGTATTGACCCACCCCGCCCACCCATACACGTACAGTGGTATTGACCCACCCGCCCACCCATACACGTACAGGTGTATGACCCACCCGCCCACCCATACACCTACAGGTGTATTGACCCACCCGCCCACCCCATACACGTACAGTGGTGTATTGACCCACCCACCCACCTATACACGTACATGTGTATTGACCCACCTGCCCACCCAAACACGTACAGGTGTATTGACCCACCTGCCCGCCCACACACATACAGTAGTATTGAGTATTTTAAGTAGTGAATTTTAAGTAGTCTTTTAACATCCATGAGTTTCACTTTCTTCACCAAGTGAACCTTTCCAGGAGAGATCAACTTAGGGTTAATGTCAGCTATTGTTAAATTAGATTTCGGCAGAAATTTTTATTTGCACGCCTCATGATAGTAAAAGTGCTCCCCCTTCACCAAGATCTGCTCTTTATTTTTAACTGATCTCTAGAGGACAAACTTTTTTGTAGGTGCAAACTTGAAATGCCAGTTATTTACTGACTTAAAAACTTTGTATGCCTGTTCTCGCCAGTTTTTCCGAGCTTTACTAGGCGACACAGGTGAAATACCATCTTCTTTATCAGGTTCCATTCTCACTTTTACTTTTAAAAAACTGTTAAAACTAATAATAATGTAATATAATTAGCAATTAATTACTTCCACACAATCAACACAGACAGCAAAAACGGCCATTACTGGAAGTAGTCACATGACTAAATCGAGGACTATGATTGGTGGAATTGGATTTTGCTGGTTTTGCTTCTCAGAAGTCAAATAGTGAACTTGGATTTTGCAGACTTTGCTTCCTAGGCTACTTTTCAAATATTAAAATAATACATTTCTGAGCTGTTTTTGCTACTAAAGTTTTGACATTCTAAAACTATACACAATAAAGCACACAGTGGTACCAATATCTCAATTTAAAAAAAAAATGGACATTGCAGCTTTTGCTTTTAGCCCCCACAAATAGTTTAAATATTTTTATTTGCTTTTTTAATGTGCCTTGGTGCTCTGCTTATGGCTGTAGTAACAACAAGAGTGACGAGAGAATATCTTTCCATAGGTAAGAACAAAAGTATGACATCTAGGATTTGGAGTTATTAGTTTATTAATAATAGTTGTTATTATGGGGCACAGACCCAAAAACATTGTTACATTTTTGCAGAAGATAAAATTTGAACAGCTGCTTTCGTACAACAAGAAATCAAAGCGATATTAAAATAACTCAAACACATTGATATAATACAAAAATGTTGGCCTTTAAATATTCTGTTTTTATTTTCAATTGAAGATCTGTATAGCTGGGGGTTAATTTAGAAATAAATTACTTTTGTGTACATTGGCAGTAAAATAATATATGTTCGTTCTATTTTACTAGATTGGTATTTAGTATACTTGAACTAAGATTTATTACTATTTAACTTTTTAGCCATATGATAATATAATTTCTATAATAAACGAGACTAAAATAATGTTTTCTTATTGGTAAATTAACGACTACAAAATATAATATGTAATGTTACCTCAATAAAATATACTCAAAATAAAATTGTTATCTCATAAAGCAGAAGTTAGAAATACGAGGTGTGTCCAAAAAGTATCTGACCGTGACGTTTGGCATAAAAATGAGCTACTCGGCGGCAATGGCGATCTAGTCTCCTTCAAAGTACTCCCCTCCACAAGCTACTTACTACCTTATGCCAACGCTCCTCCCACTTCCGGAAACACTCCTAAAATTAATTTTTAGAATGGCTAACAGATCCTTTGACGCATTTTGTTTTATTTCTTCAACATTGTCAAACCTTTTTTCTTTTAAAGAAATTGTCAACTTCAGAAATAGCCATAAGTCACAAGGAGCTATATGAGGGCTGTAGAGAGGCTGTCGTAGTTGTTTAATGTCGTGTTTGACCAAAAAATGCTGAATAATCTTATTCAGCATTTTTTGGTGAATAAGAGGAGTGAGTTGGCGTGTGAACCATAACACAATTAATTTTCAAATCTTTGTGTAAATTGTTACTAACTGGCGATTTTGGTATATTTAGTATTCCTAAATCTTTTTCCAGCTCTCGTACAGTCAATTGATGGTTTTTATTAATTGCTGCATAAACACATTCAAAATTGTCAGCGTTTCTAGCCGCTAAAGGTCAGCCAGATTACTCATCATTCTCTACTGATATGAGACAATTTTTAAACTGCCTAAACCACTCTTTAATTTGTGTATTGCCCATAGATTCTTCACCATAAACTTTTCGTATCATGGCAATCATCTATGATGCTGAATGGCCAAGTTTGACTGCAAATGTGTTGCTCAACACGTTCAGTCATCGTGAAATGCAACTTGTATGCATGGCAGTACTTTATGGGTCAGGGCGCTGTGACTCACTAAGCAACCAGAGCGGGTTCAATGAAGGAGTAGGGTCCTCCCTACCCAACAATAACTTGTTTGAGCCAGATAGTAGCGCCGCAACCGACTACTGATCGTTAGTCAGATACTTTTTTGGACAGACCTCGTAAAGAGGTGTGTATTCTGTACACTGTTGAGTAAAGGTTTAATAATGGTGTAGCGACAGTGATTAATTAATTAAACTACAATTACATTAAATTCATTTTATTGTTTATTTAATTTATAAGTTAAATTTAATGTCAGATATCTGTAGAAACTAAAAATGAGCTCAAGAACAATTGAATATACAGTACTTCCGAAACATTTGAGACAGTAGGTGAACATTTAAGACTCATTAACAATTAACATTAGCATTTAAATTAGACAAGAACAATTCATAAATGTTAAAAAGCTATATTATTATATTTAAATAAGCCATGTATATCAACCATTATGTTCTCACTAAGACCGGTGGCGCGGCAGGGACTGAAAAAACATTGACGCTTTACAGCAATAAGTATACCGTCCTGATGGATCACCTGCACTCTTATATTTTTTATGTTGAATCCTCTACAACTTTGCCGCTGGTCAAACTTCTCTGACCAAACAATAAAAAAAGTTAACAGCCGACTAACTTTTTCTTGTCAAAATGAAAAGCTAAATAATTCTTGTAATGTTTACTTATTAATTATAATTCATGTATAACTCCTATTTAGTGGTTTTTCGCTTGAAAGTGTCCAGATGAGTTGTACTGTTAGCATGCTAAGCTTGAAAATTTTAGCTCTACAGTAAGTGTATTAACCCTTTTAACCCGGGAGAAAAAATTAATTGTCACTTACAACTTCCGTACTAATTTTCTACTGGTCTTCCAAAACCGCCGCAGGCTAAATTCTTGGTTATTATGTGTGTGTATATAAAATGCCATTTTTTTGTTTATACTCAAGCTATTACAATGTTTTTGGTATCAAAATTTGCACAGTAAAATTTTCTAACTTATTAATGTACTTTTAACTATATTTAAATCAGAAAATAATTTTTTTAATTTGTTTTATTAGGTTTTTATAGTAAAAAAAAACTAAAAAAACATATTTCGAGGTGAATAACTATGATAAATAAAAAGAATATTACCGTGGGAACTGACATTTTTCAGTACAATATTTTATTAGCTACAACATATATAAATTTCATAACCCTAGGCCAAGGAATAATTGTACTATTGCAAATTCAAATAATAATGTCATGTCCGGGTTTTTAGAAAAAAAGAACAAAATTAAAAAATCACTTACCAGTGGCTTCACATAAGTTCAAATTTAATATCTCTTTCACATAGTTCCACTCCCACTGTATAAGACATTCATTCACACTATTTACACTTATCACTAAGTTTATATATTTACAAAAACCGAAGTCCGAAGCTAAAGTTTGAAATGGCCTAGCTGCAAACATGTTTGGGCATACACATTGGATGGCAGCCCTCTTGGCAAAGAGAACAGATAGTTCTTGATCTTTGCCTGTTGCTCCTGTCATACTTTGTTCCCTTATTAGAACAAACACAACAAAACTACAATATAATAAAATAAAAAGAACTTTTTGCTTCACAACACAATGTAAATAAACACAACAACACCGTATGATGAATGCAGACAGCTGACAACTTCTGAGGCTACTGATCAGATCAAAACTTTACCTCAGTATTTCAAATAAAAAAAGTAAAAGGCGTTAAAAATATTGAAATAGCCTCATTATTAGTGCAGACTATATACTATAAAACATTATCAAAACAATTTTGAATACATTAGGTGCGCCTACATAATTATTTAATAGTATGAAATATGGCGGACAGTAAATTGACCGCCCGTACGTTTGACGAGTACTGCGGCGGTCAATATAGGGTCCGCCCGTACGCTTCGTGTAGTTTTCGGCGGACAATATATTGTCTGCCCGGGTTAAAAGGATTAACACGTTCATTGCTGAGTAAATATTGTAAATATTATGTCCTTTGATATATGCTAAAACTATAAGTCATTTCTGAAAACTCTCCAATAAATAATAAAAATGTAAAACTTAAAAACGAATACACTTCAAAAGTCACATAACCTCTAGATACAAATGTATAGAACGTAAAACAATCACATTCAACAATAAACCATTAATTAGCGGTGATCAACTGTTTAGTTCATGCCGCATAAGTGCATCGTCAGCTCACCGGGTAAGCTAAACTTGACGTACAAGTTTCCAACATTGAACGTGTTAAATGATGGTGTTACTGCTGGGAGAACACTGCCGCGAGTGTAGGGTCGGAGCACTGACGAAGTTGGTGGATCTTGCCTCACATCCTTAATGCACACAGTGTATAAGCCATGTCCTCTCTATTTATATTCTGTACTCATTGTGATCACTACAATTGATAATATTGGTCAATATTTGCTAATTTATTTATTAATTATTTAAGAGATTAAGCTATGCACATGAACAGTTAGTTTTTAACCTGTTTGATGTGTCCCCATTTCTCTGTGTAGTGTCTTCAGGAACAGGCACAGGATCGTTATTTGCTCTCCCCACTACTTCAGCCCCAACTACCAGTGCTCCTACACTATTTAAGGGGCTTGGAGGAGTAGACACAACAACAACTCAAGGTAATTGTCTAATGCATAAACAATGGAGTCTTGCTAATGCAACATTGGCACTTCAGGGTAATCTGAAGTGAATAATGAAGAAGAAGAATATTTCCTATTCACACAAGTTCCAAATATTTAACAAAACTATTAGCTTAGGAATTAACTGACCTGATTGGTGGTCAGTAGTAAAAGGTTATTTTAGAAAAGAAAAATATAATAATTTATATAGTTTAGTCCTTTCATTAGTAAGCTCTCTGTGGCGCTTGAAGACTTCTATTGCTTACGGTTCAACTTAAGTTTAGTTAATTCGTAAAACTAATTATAAACAACATATTTATGACAAAAAATTATTTTCACTGTTTATATTTAAAATTCATACAGCTTAATATGTTCCTAAATTATATTTACAATCCTAATCACATCTAGAAACTCTTTGCAATTGTAGACTACTAGACAAAAGAGAAATTGAAAAAAATCTACATTGATGTTTGGTCATTGACTTGGAATGTCGTTGGGATTACCAATTCATACAATTTTTTTGTAGTTTTTACTATATGTTGTGTGTTGTGGCAACTGTTTAAAATATTTTGTCCAGTATACTGGTAAAATTGTTTAACAACATTTTTTGTCACTTAAAGAAATTTAAACATTATGTTTTAATTGATTCTAGTGTTTTGTAGTAGATTGATGTTCTTGTATTGACACATTGCTATGAACAATTTTTAAAACTTTGTAAATAAAATGTTAAGAAGCTGGATTGTAAGATGTGGCGGGCAGCGCCACAAGTGGCCAAATGACAACATATTGCTCGTGCATGCGAGAAACTTAGAGAAGGGAGGTTGACGCGAGCGAGTTGAGTTGGTGCCTGGAGCTGAAAAAGAACGTGTTGCCGTTAGCGTTGGAATCCTCAGCAGGATGAGTTTTAGTTTATTAATTTAATTTAATGCGATCTTAAAAGATGTTTCAGTTAAGCTACATTATCAGAAAGGGGGGGGGGAGTGGAAACAATGTAGCTTCTACAATGTTGTACTAACAGATAGGGGGATATGTAATTAATTGAGGAAATGAGGTGATTACAGCCAGTCTTACCTATTTTTCAGTAATTCTTTATAAATTTAACCTTTTTAAATAATTAATTTAGTCAACAAACCTGGCTGTGATTTGTAGGTTAGTTGACGAATAGCACTCATGCGGCCAAATCTTCGAAATTAAAACCCTCACGCTTCTAAGTAGTGCAGGAAACGGCGGCGAAATTAATCTTCCAATTAATTACCTCAAGGCCTCTGATTATAACGATACCATTCGCCCGATAGCACCCAGCCGTCCGTTTTCCCCACAAAGAATAAAAAAATTTAAAGGGATTGAGTAACCTCTGATTTTTTTTTGTTGAAATTTGTAACAAGACTTTTTCTGTTTTCTTTATTTTATCTATATGAGTTTTAAAAGCAATTTCCTAACACTATTGTATACTGTAATCTAGAATGTATTAGGGCAAAATAAAGTTGTTTCATTACACAATTTTCTTAAGTAATTTTCTTAATATAACTTTTGTTGTGTAAATTTAATACATGTTCTCCCAATTTAACTGTTCATTTAATGTCACTCCTAAGTACTTAAACGATTTTATTTCTCCGATAACTTTACAATTATGTGGTTTTGGCTGCAGTTGCCTTTATGTTAAAAAGGCTAACAAGTGAGGCGGATAGCGCCACATGTGGTGAGAATCGTAACTATTGCTCGCACATGCGCAAAACTTAGGGAAGGGAGGTTGACGCGTCAAGAGTTGTGCACCAACCCGGTCACGGAGTGAAAGTGCTGACGTCGCCCACGTGGACCTGGTCAGATGAGTAGTCTCATAGTTTAAGATATAACCGATCGATTAAGATCATTCAATTAGGCTAAATTATCAGAAAGGGTGGGAGTAGAACCGTTTGGTAGTAATCAATTAGCAATAGCACTCACGCGGCCAACTCATAGACTTTAAACCCACGCACTTCTAAGTTGTGCGGGAAACAGAGCCCAATTAATCTTGTAATTTACCTCAGGCCTCTGGTTTAATGATACCATATATCCGGAAACGCACCGCCAGCCCGCGTTTTCCACACACAAAGAAATAAAAGCATTTGGATATGTTTAAATCCTGTGTAATGATATGATGTGCGCTTAAAGCATTAGTAAATGAATAAAAAAGGGCAATCTACTCCGTAAAAGAACTTATTTGACTAGAATTTAAAAGAAAATGTTTGAGATTTATGTCAAGGACGTTTTTGTTTTTTTTTGTTTAATTTCTAGGTTAGGTTAAAGGGCACTAGGCCAGGAATTAGTATGTTCATTAGGAGAGATAGGACATAAGTAAACTTAACTTAGAAGACAAGTCCACTAACACCACAGTAGCTACCTGAGGAAAGTGCCAGTGGCACAGAAAAATTTGTGCAAAATGGTCATTGTATTTGTTTACTACTGTGTCTTCTAAGGTAAGTTTGCTGATATGCCATCTCTCCTAATGAATTTGTTTAATTTATATAATTTTTTCCCTACAAGTCAATATATTTAGTAAGTTAAAAATGCAAGGTGTATGTAAACTTGACTATTATATACAACCTTATCACAGTTAGTTAGCTCAATGTCTGAGCACTTTAGAAATTGTACAACTACTTTTACATAAATTGGTCGGTAGCGTAGTTGGTTCAATCCCATCTTCATGTGCTAAAGGTTCTCAGTTCGATCCCAATCAGAGTCGTAACACATTTTGAGAAGGATCAGCTGATAACCACCGGCTGTTCATTTGTCATTGGACTATTAATTAATGACACTTTCTAAGGAATAGTCGGCCTTAGTTTGTAACAATGACTACATTCGCTCATCTACACTCATTCGAAATCCATATTCGCCCATATCTTGACGATCGGCGTCTTATGAATAAATAAAAAAATCAATATGATTCAATAACATTTCACTAAATTTATTATAACATGAGATATTATCTTTTAGCTGATACAAGGTTTCCCAATCAGTTTCATGAAGTTTTTCTCTGAGTAAATAAAAAATGTATTACAAATTTATCTTGCTCTATATTTTGTATACTAACATTATTTTGAATATTTTTAACCAAACCACTCATTTTAGTTCCAAAAAATAGTGGTATGTCAGTCTGGCATAAAAAACAGCAGTCAAAACATGTATTTTTTCAAAAGTTGTGAATGATTAAAGATTTAGATGGATTATACTCTGATGGATTGGTTAGATCAATGACACTAAACTAAGATTATTTATTTAGTAAGTTAATTTAACTCTGAGAGATCAAATTGTTTTCTAATAAATTAATGTTTATATCTCCCGGTAGTTAATATTTGATTGCAATCAAATACAAAGTAGATCATTGTTTCTACTTTGTTCATGAAATCGTGTTCTGAACTAGAATTAAACCTTTATATAGACATAAATTACAAAATATGTTTGTTTTAACATTAAGGAGTAAACAATTAGCTGTGTGTATGTTAACATCTTGATGTGTGGCACATACTGTATGACACTGTACATATTACAAACAACTCCCTTTGACCTATAGTTCATATTAAAAATTGCAAAAATGTTATATCCAGGAATGTTACAGAGGTCAATTTTGTCATTCCTTATCCAGGTCTCACTAAATACAATAAAATCAATTTTTTACTTTTGACTAGGCTAAATTCAAAAAGAAAACTTACTTTTTTTCTTAAACTCCAAACTTTAGTTTGAATTAAGTTAAAAACAATATTTTGTTGTGGTTTTGTGTATTATTTTCACTTGCCATGTTAATTTTCCTACCTATTTATTTGTTTAATATTTTTGTAGTTGAAGTATTAACCTTGGTAGAATTGAACTAATAAAAAACAAGTATTAAAAACAAATCTACCAACATATAGATTTCCTAGCAAAACTATTACTCTAACAACAAAGTAATAATAATTAACTATGCAGAGATAAAAAGAAATACCTATGATTTTCTAGCTACCATGATTACTTAATAGCACATTTATTTACTTGAGCTTCTTTACTTCAGCAAAAGAATTGATTCTTTGAACTTTACAGCTACAGTTTTTCTTACAAAATACTTGTCATCTTGACACCAGACAAACGCATAGTTTAGCTCCCGGCACTTTTTCTTGAGCATAGGATGTCCAGTGACAGAAGCTCGTTTACGTAGACTCCATTACTGCTGTGGAAATTATTGGCTGTCAACTTCTTTACTTCCTAGAACTTGGAGATCTAGGTGTCTCTGGGCTCTCTGTCACAGAACTGAATCACCATGGAAGGGATACGATCCTTCCACATCACCCTTCTTCACTTTAAAACCGTTTGCAGCCCCCACGTCCTGCTCAGTGGTATGAGGCATAACTTGACGCTGTTCCTCCTACTATGTTGCTCAAGGTTTCTCACTCGGTTTTGGAGATCGTCTAGTTGTTTTGTCATTTAAATGTTTGCTCGCATTATCAGGTGCCTCATTCTATCTCTTCATTGCTGCAGAGTTGCTTCGTGACTGAGACATATACTGATAGCAGAGTCGCTCTTGTCTAACAGAAACTGTACAGAAGTAGATAAATCTCTATTTCCACTTGTTAGTTGAATTAATATTCCTGCCTTCCAGATCATTCTTAACACGTTGACTGCAGCTGTCTAATACTATGTACTTTCCCTAGGAGCTGAAGTATAAAAATGTTTTTACTTACCTCCTTACTTACATGGTTTTAAATCCATGTAAAACCATTACACTTTACGTCACGTTATTTGCTACAAGGGTTTCTACAAATGCCATAGTTTTGACCTATTAAACAAACAAGAAAAATAAAATTGTTCATGTTGCGTATTGCAAGATCAAACACACCCTTTCTGTGTGGGCTACCTGCTGTTCGCTTTTGTGAGCACCATTTTCTCCCTCACCTATCTGAAATGTACAACGAATTTGTACCGTAAAACTAAATACCTTTCAGCTTAACTGGTTCCTTTTTTACAAGGATAATTTTCTCTTCTTATTGTATGATTTTGTTGCATTTCAGAATAAAGATCCATACTGAATATAATATATTGTATACAAACATTTTTGACCAAAGTAGTTTAAAAAACTGCTTAGTCAAGTAATTTCTGGTAATCTGAAATTAGTTATCCCAATTCTTTCGTATCAGTAGGACTTTACCGAAGTACAATTTTGTTCTAAGTATTTGATGGGTTAGAAATGGAGATGTTAAAAATTTATCATTGTCATTCGTGAAGTTATTTATTTGTGTTTCAACTTAGTACAGCTTCAATCCTTTTCAAGTAATAAATTTAAAGTAACTTCCATACCAAACCAATAAGGTGGTGAGTTGTGCTTAACTGAAAATACATTTGAATAGGATACTCTAACGTAGAACATTGACAAAGTCACTATTGATATTGCAAAATGAAAACTAATATAAATGTTACAGGTGTGCGATGCAGAAATTTTTTTTCAATTTGATACAGCGATCCGATTCAAAGAATTTGATTCGATTCGATGCACATATACAAAATTCATTGTTTTTATTAAGTCTTTGAAGGGGCAGATTAACAATAATACCTTTTGTTACCGTATCTTACTAGTTCAAAGAACGGTAATTTAAAACATACATTTATTGATCATGTAAGTGTTAGCTAGTTAATATTATATGTATGAAACAAAAATGTAAAAATTAACTTTACAACAAGTATGAAGATCAGTTTAAAATAATACACGGAAGTAAGATGAAAGGATTCACAAAATGCAGTAGGCCTAAAGCTCAATAAATCACAATTATTTTTAAATAGACTTTCAGGGCTTAATAGATTTGTTTAACACTAAGCATGCTATTGTAGAATTATTTACAGAATAGGACTGGGCTCGGGCGGCCTGGAGTGGGGAAAGCGGCAGCATTGTTGCCACATTTGTCTCGGGAGGAGGAGGGACAGATCACAGGGCTAGCGGGCCTCACTGCCCCACAACCTCAGTTCCATGAAAACATTAACTGAATTCATCCCGTTGTCTAGTGGTTTATATAAATGAACGTTTATTTATAAACAACGTAATTTATATAAGAAATTATTTCACGTAAAAATTATAGATTTTATTCGAGTAATACATTGTTTCTAAAGTATAAGTTACAAAACCTACAAATATCTTCATAAAATGCTATACCAAGCGTTTTTTTATTTAATATTTCAATTGTAACTTGCATGTCAATTTTTCACTTTTACCTTATTTAGAGTAATGGGGATAGGTCAATAAGACAAAATGTACACACTCATTATTTTATTGTGGCAATAACACCAAATGTTTTATCATAACTTACTCAAAAGAAAATTATCGTAACCTAATACTAAATAAATTTTAATGGTGTTTAGTACCTTTCAGTAAATTATTTTAAATAACACTGCTTAAGAAAATACTACAATAACATTGATACAATTAAGAATCAATACTTTATTTAAACTTACTAAATTCAATCACATATTCATGTTCATTCACTGTTCATTTTCACATATTACACAATACAAAATGTTAAAATTTTATCATAAACATCTTTATTATTGTAAGCTACCACGAAATTATCGTAACTTATTATCAAAAACATTTAAAAATTATTACATGTCAATGGTTTTACGAACCTTTAAGTAATTTACATAAAATAATTACTCATATATAAAAATTCAGTATTAACATTGATACAATTACAGTCAATACTTAATTTAAATCTTCTGATATTATCCTATATACTAATGTTAACATTTATAGTACATGATCCTTTTATTATTGTAAGCTACCATGAAATTATCGAACCGGTAACTTATAATTAACCACGCCGCGGTTGGTTTTCTTTGTCCATGTCCACAATACAAACGAAACTCGCACAAACGCACACCGACACTAGTACAAAAATCGCACAACTGTGACTGTTTTCGTCCCGGAACTGAAGCGCACGCGCCGAGTGCCGAGCGGAGACTGAGCCCGATCGGACGAAGTGGCAACACCGGACCGTTTTCTTAGCGCTGGTTGGATGCCTTACGCTGCCTCCCTCGCCCCCCACACCCGACTCAAACCGGTCCCAGTCCTATTCTGTAAATAATTCTACAATAATGTACGAGGGTAATCCAGAAAGTAACCTCTGTTTTGAAATAAAAATTAATCCAGTGAAGATAGAAAAATTTTATTATATACATCTTAAAACTATAAATTTACTCTATTTTTCCACATAGTCACCAAATCGATTTAAGCACTTGTCATATCTTTTGACAGTCTTATCAATTCCCTCCTTATAAAAATCTGCCGCTTGTGAGTGGAGCCAACCTGTCACTGCATTTTGTAGCTCTTTGTCACTGTCGTACCCAACGAGCACAAAACTTGTGGTACTCCAGTTTTTATTTCACTATCTCGTGTAAGAGGCTTCGAGAAACTTTAGGAAAGTGGTCAGAAAGTTCCGAGATCGTGAATCGACGATTCTCACGAACCTTTTCGTTCACTTTGCCCAGAAGGTCATTACTGACAAGAGAAGGCCTACCACTCCTTTCTTCATCATGAATGTTTGTTCTACCATTTTTCATAAACCGTACCCACTGACGAACTACACCTTCACTCATAATGGTTGGGCCATAAACGGCACACAATTCACAATGAATTTCGGATTTTGAGTGATTTTTTGCCAAAAGAAATCGTATAACACTACGTACTTCACACTTGGCGGGATTTTCTATTGCCACACTCATGTTTTAAGGCTGTAACTGGACACCGCGTGATTGTATGATGCTCCACCTTGCACAGTTAGAAGCGTACTGAGCTGCTGCGTGCGCCAATGTCAGTATGGCGGCGCTACTCCCACTACTTCTCGCGCTATGAACAAGCGGCGGTTACTTTCTGGATAACCCTCGTAATTAAGTCAAAAGAGGGACAAATATAGGAAAAGCTAATAATGAAGAAAGTTGATGGCTCTGCATTAAATTTTAATGCCAATAGTTTTACTTCACTGTTGTTGTGGGGAAGTAATTGGTAAAAATTATAAAAATGTAATTTGTTACAGTTAAAATACTATATTTCACAGGCAAAAAGAAGAATGTAATATATTAAAATTAATAAAACATTATCAACATATACAATAAAATGTAATTTACTGAGTACATTGAGTTTTTTTTAATATTTTCCAATAAACAGGTTAAAAATACATGTTAATAGAGTTGTTTTTAATAATTAATTAATGTTTAATTATACTTTTTTTAATACAATTAAACTTGAGTAATGTATTTTAGAAGACAGTGACAATGGATTAATTGAATTGAAATCAATAAAGTCAATTATGAAAAATGCAACATGTTTGATTTTATAAAAGAAAATAATATAAGACAGTATTTTGATTGGGAAATGTTTTAAAAATGGACTGTAGAGACCAGGCATACCCTATCAGGCAGGAAGTGATAACAAAAGTCAGGACAAGGAATGGACTTGTGTAATCAGCAATATTTGGACTGTTATTAGCAATATTCGAAAACAAAGTTGATGATATCTTTTATTTCACTATTCCAATTATCTACACAACCATTTGTATTACTGTATTTGTTATCAAATATGAATCCCAATATAATTGCTGACTAACTAAAATAAATGGACTGTCTGTATGAGAATGTTCTACTGATTCGTGTTACGCTCATAAATTGCGATACCCATACGCATTGCTCGACGGACTTATATCAGTAAGTTCGAGTTATATCTCCCGGTCGAACTCTGTATTCGTTATCACGATATAATCAGGTTTGTGTCCGATCACACTCATCGCTGTCCACTTGGAACGAAAACAAACTTGAGTAATGACAACTATTTTATTTAAAACATCAAAGTATTAATTCTAAAAGACGCACCAATAAATATTATAGATTAAAAAAGGAATTTATTCTTAATAATTCACAGGTTAAATTTGGGGCACTAGGCCTAGAATTTCAGTAGTAATGAAGGAAAGGAAAGCAGCATACCTGATAAACTTGGTAGACGGGTACACTGTAGAAAGAGACACAATCACATCACAAAGAATTGGATAGTGATAGTCACTGGCCTCTTCTTCAGTCACTAAAATATTTTTGATGTTATTGTGTCTCTTTCTACAGTGTACCAGTCTACCAAATTATGCTGCTTTCCTTTCCTTTCATTTCTTTTTAATAAGTTTACATTTTGGCGCATCAGAATCATTCTGAGACATCGATATTGCTTATGCATCGTGGCACTTTTGATGCATCAACACTTTGACTAGTCCTGAATCGAATAGCATCGATTTTTCAATGAATTTTGATGCATCGCACACCCCTAATAAATGTAAGATAATTTTCACGACAGCAGAACTAACAACATCAATTGTACATTTGCTCAGATGATTTCCTGCAGGCTATTAGATGGGTAGAGGAATAAGATGGAGCATCCACAAAACACACAAAGGGAAACTCTTCAGATTGACATGGTTGGCAAGAAGCGCTCCAAACTTGTCAACAAGGCTAAACAACTTAGAGAATAAAATGCTGTTGTATATGCCATAGTTGGAATTCAGTTCGATGTGCTGCCAAATTTCACACCAAAAGACATGACAATGTTATTCATTCTGAATGATATTTTCAGCAATTTTCTTGATACACCTAACCCTTTACTGATGTGTCAGCAGAAATAAAACACATCGTATTTGAATATGTACAGCTCAATAACTCACACATTTATCGGGCCAACATGACAATGCATTACCCAATTTTAGTTAGCTTTACTTCATTTATTTTAATAAATGTAGTTAAAATTGTGTTATTTAACCTTAGGCATAAAATATACATTTTTGTATTCTAAAATTTGTATTTACAGGTTCTGGACTAAAAGATACAAAGTCTGCAAAAGAAAACTTGGTCAACCCAGAAATAATGCAAACCTTAGATACATTCAAGTAAGTTTCAGGCAATTAACACATACTGTAAATTTATCAGTCTTAATATCAGGATCCAAATTTAGTTTGGTATGAGTACTAAAAGGGAACCTTATGTAGTGATTTTTTTTTAAATTACCAGAAGCAGTTTTATTTAATAGTTGATGAATCAACAACATATTGTCAGTCAAATTGTGCCCTTTTTGTAGCAATATTTGGCCAACCACAGTAAGTAAACAATTTAACACAGACTGTTCTGGCTGGTCTCAGAAAATCCAGAAAAAATATTCTTCAATGGCTTATAACTTCTTGTGTTGTTAGTCGTAATGTTGTTACTGAAGGGTATTTACTGGGCATGATTGTCTTGTAAAGCTCCGTAAAAGCTGCATTTTGGAAAGAAGGAAAAAAGGTATAGAAAAGTCCAAAAAGCCCCAATTTTCTGCACACTACTACACGAGTATAATTGCACATTCTTAATGTTACAATGAATGAATATCACTGCTGGTGATGACATTGATTAGTATAATGTGGCACATTTGGTCTTAGCAAACGAGAATGGGATCTTAGTCGCTCTCTTAAGGCCCTGTATTTTAAAAAAATCACAGTTTACAAGATTGATGAAGTGTTATTAGCTTTGCACATATATAAGAGCTTGTTCATTTGATATCAACACATCCATTGATTTTAGGTCACAATTGATTACTTTTATTGCTGAAATATAGTAATTTAATATTTTATAACATTGTATTTTTTTTCTGTATTTCAACGCCAGTGGCACTTTTTATTAACCATTTAGACGTTGTTATTGGACCTAACTCATGAAGATAAATTAGTTGGATCTCCCGGAATTCTTGTAAATCATCCTCTGGTGGCATGGCCCCGAATGGTTAAATCTGTCAAATTCACACTGGCCTAACCCCCGATTCACTCTTGTTAATTTAGATCTCTCTCAAGAAATTAAAAATACACCTCTCACTGTACTCACGTCTACAATCCCTGAAGAATGGAATCTGTTAAAAAGATTTTCCTCCTGGAACAAACTCAACATCGTGATGGCTTATATCCAACGATTTATTTATAATTGCATTCAAAAGACAAACATTCTGGTGCTATTTTCGCTCAAGAACTGAAAAATGCCAAACTCAAAATTTTCAAACTCGTTTGAATTAATACTTTCTCTGATGACATTAAACTTCTAAATTAAGGAAAGATTTGCTCATCAAAGTTAAGAAAATTGACTCCTTTTTTAGATACTGACGGTCTTATCCGTGTAGGAGGTCGCTTATCTTACAGCTACTTACCTCAAGATGCTTGTCATCCGGTAATACTACCCAACAAGGATCCAGTAGTAGATCTCTTTATAGACTACATTCACAAAATACATTTACACTCTGGACCCCAATTGACTCAGGATTTGTTAGCTCGGCAAATTTGGATATTGTCCGCAAGAAGCATCATACGAACTTGCATATTTAAATGCATAACTTGTTTTAAGAATAAGCCTCGAAACAAGATACCACTCATGGGAGATCTTCCAATCTCCAGAGTAACTCCGTCTCGGCCCTTTTTGTCCACTGGCATAGATTATACAGGACCATTCAATTTAAGAGTTCACAACTTACGAGCTTTGCGACAAACCAAGGTGTATTTATGTATAATTTATCTGTATGACTACAAAAGCAGTACATTTTGAAGTAGTCACTGACCTCACAACAGAAGGCCTTATAGCCGCTCTAACTCGCATTGTGTCCCGTCGTGGGCTTTGCTCAGATATATTTTCCGATTGTGGAACCAATTTTGTGGGTGCTAACACAATTTTACGAAAATTAACTTATGACTCCATCAGATCTTATGAAGCTCAAGAAAAAAATAGCTCATTATACTTCTCCACGTGGCATCAACTTTCATTTCAATCCACCCGCTGCACCACATCAAGGTGGCTTATGGGAAAGCGCAGTAAAGAGCGCCAAACTCCATTTAAGAAGAGTTATAGTAGATTCTATACTCACTCTGTCTCAATTTATCACACTTACCACGCAAGTTGAAGCGATGTTAAATTCCCATCCTCTGTCGGCCCTGTCTACGGACCCCGTAGAACTCTCAGCTCTAACTCCTGGACACTTCCTCATCGGTGCTCCACTTGCAGCGCTTCCAGAACCTAATCTACGAGAAGTGCCCTCTAATCGTCTCCATCACTGGCAGCTCATCCAAGCCTTCCATCAACGAATTTGGCATAGATGGCAACTAGAGTACCTGCATACTCTCCAACAACATTCAAAGTGGACTGCTCCACAAGACAACCTCAAATTCAATGATCTGGTGTTGGTACACAACTCTACTCCACCACTCACATGGCCGCTAGCTCGCATCACTGCGGTCCATCCTGGCTCAGACGGCATGGTTCGTGTCGTCCAACTGAAGACAGCTCAGGGAACCTTAACACGCCCTGCAAGCAAGGTCTTCCCATCACCTATTAATTAGAAGACCTACATTTTATCGGCCTGCCGCCCAACTCAAAGGACATTAATTATGTTATTCATTCTCGTTGAAGTAGTACTTCAATGTGGCCGGTATGTTCCGTACTTAGTATTAAATATTGTACATATAGTTAAAAAAAAAAAAAGTTAAAGACTGTCTTATTTTACCAGGCGAAGTTAGGGCTAAGGAGCCCTCTCTAACACAACCTGGGGACCAACGGCTTTACGTGACTTCCGAACCACGGAAGTGGTTACTTGTAATTCATAATTAAGTAATTCAATAGTTTGTTCCTCTTATCTGTTTTTATAATCTCTTAAGCATAAATTGTTACTCACATACTCATAACATATTCACCTGTTACTATATTGAAATATAATTAATATTACTGGCCTCTATGCACATGCACTTGCCAAAAGTCAAATATCAGGTGACATTGTCTAACCCTTGTAACCGGTGGTGTGAACCCCGTCAACACGCTTCACCCGTCTACCTAAAATTAAAACACCAGTTGAACTTATAATGCTATGCGGAACAGTTTGCTCAGATCTCGCGTCGCGATTATCGTGACTCTCTCTTACAGTGTATAATGTTTGTTTCATCAACCAGTGATCTTGTTTTTTCCTCAATCTCTCTTCTCTCGATCTACTCAGCATTTTATTCAAATTGAACTATAATCAGTGTTGTGTTGTGCTCCGAATTGATCGCTAGACAACATCGACATCCCAGGCCTGGTGGATCCATCTTTACGGTCATCTCTCATCTTCTCAGTTCTTCGCTCAAAAATATGCACCATCTCCTCTAAAGGTACAGTTGGTTCTTTTTCATTAAGTTCTACTTATAAAACGCATCTCCCTGTGATCCTTCGTGGTAACGTCTTTTGTAGTGTTTCATTTACTAACGTGGATGTTAGTTGGTCATCCGAAAAGGCACCAAGCTTTACATCTCTCAAAACGCCCTCAATATTGAAGACGTAGTGTAACCTCTCCTAAGCCTATATTGTAATTAATTAAAATTATCACCTGTAGCTTTACTAGATTATATTAATTGGTTTATTCTCAGTACTGTGTGAGTAATATTTTTGCTAACAATTATTTTTCTGTCATAAGGTCTAACACCCTAAAATTGGTTTAACATGTGTAGAAATTTTGTGAAACAACAAAAGAACCTGAGCTGTGAGGTGTCAAGAGCCCCTGTGAAGCCGATGCACAAGGTGACAGAAGACTCGGATGCCCTTAATAAGCTTTTGACATCAGTGTCCAGTGCCTTACAGAAGAACAGAGTCATTGCTAATAAACTCAAGAGTGACACATCTAAGGTACAAATTTTTCTTTGTATATCATAAAACATAATTAATCATTTAAGAGTCATTGGAGTTATTTAAGAGTTGTAGGTTTTATTATTTAAATAGGAGATATGTATGTTTACAGTTTGATAAGCTGAGAAATAATTACCTGAACTTTATTTTAGAATTTGGGTGATTGGAAGTGTGTGGATTCTAATTACATTTTAGTTTATTATTTTTAACTGATTATATGAAACCGAATCAGTTCATATTATCACAATACTGTCAGATTTACTCTGCCAGTTTGTCCATGAATATTCCCGTCTTGCTTTTACATCACGCAATATTATTATTGTGTCGCACCTTGGCAGATCCATCCCTATTTTTTTCTTGGTATGATTTAATAGTAATTTAAATGTAACGATGTCTCTTAAATGTAAAGCAAATGTGCAATTATTGTTGAGGATATAAAATGACATGTTTTATTTATGAAAGATTTATAATGTTAACAAACATAAGTTAAGATTCGGTTACAGAAAAGGTAGCACATTACTTTGTATAGACAGCTTTTTAATATAAATTTGTTTATTGAAAAAGTAAATGAAAGAAAAGATTTTCATTAATTTAATGTGTTGTCAAGTAGGTTTAGGACTTTATATCATTAGATTAAGAGAAAGCTGTAACATTTAAATTGCATTGTTTGAGCAACATTAAAATTTTGTTATTTGTAATAAATAAATGGGATTTTTTATGTATATTCTTTTCCTTTTTTTAGACATTTAGTTAATTGTTATATTTTTTCTCTTCTTTCCTTCTACATAAAATAAAAATAATTGTTTAACATAAAAGTTAACTGATTGTGATATAGAATAGAAGTAATGTATCTTTATTATTTATTATATCATGCATGTTTTTCTCTTTTCTTTCTTTCTATAAAAGTAACATAACATTTTTTAATATGTAAAAAGTTAACTGATAGTGAAATTGAGTAGAAATAATGTGTATTTATTATCATTTATTTATCATTATCAAATGTCTTAGTTTGTTTTTTACATATAAAATATGAAGTTAATATTTTTCTGATGGTTTATTTTGAATTTCCATTACAAAAACTGATTTAAATTCTATTTAGTGTCAATAAAAATATTATTTTAAAAAACTACAATGACAAATGTATGCTATTATATTCTAAAATAGTAGGTACTATAGTCATGCAATAGTTCAAGTTGATTGCTTTTGTTAGTTAATATACTACCAGGTTAATACTGTAGTATATTTCATTTATTTTAAATGTGTTTCTTTACAGTTTATAATAAATTATAAATCTACTGTATAAAAAGAGTTAGGTATGTTTACTATTATATGAAAGCTATTAAGTTATCTTGTGCTGTATTTATAATGAATGTGCAGTATACATGGGTTGAGGCGAGGACTGAATGAGAGTGAATGGACATCGGAGTGACGGAATGGGTGAATGACTATAGGAGTGTGTCGTGTGTAGAATGTAACCATTTGAGTGAGTTGGAAAAGGATGCATGTAATAGTTTATTCACTGCAATTAGTTGTCTCCAAATTAATATTAGAAGTTATGCAAAAAATTCTGAGGAGTTTACAGTAATATTGAGTGAAATGAGTTTAAACCAGATATATTAATTCTTACAGAGACTTGGCTGTAGAAGGCGGCTATGTATCTTATTGCAATTCACATAAAAGGAATCAAGATTAGGGTGTTATATTAATAATAAATTTAATGTCACACTACAGATTTATTTTTGTATGGAGCTACTAGTCTTGTACTTGACATGGCGTTTGGCAGTGAGCGGTTTACTCTATTAGTTGTGTACAGATGTCCTTTAGATAGGGACCGTGAAAGGGTATAGATCAGTAAACCCAGAAACTGGACCAACTGGCTGATAGGAGATATCAATTGTTGCATAACTGAGAGCAATAGGTCTGTGCTAGCGGCCCGCTACTTGGACGTGTTGTACAGGGCAGGGTTTATGTCCTGTGTAGATAAATTGACCTGTGTCAGCCCACACCCAACACCTCATCGACCATATTTTTGCTGATTACAAATACACAGATAAAATATCTTCTGCTGTAATAAAATCCAGCCTAACAGACATGGTTTTGGCAGATGGAGGGTCTTAAGGCAGAGTAGGACCTCTCAGAAGATTCGAATTATAGATACAATAAAAATAAAATAAGTACTTTAACTTCAGAAATAAATTGTGCCCATGTTGTTGAGTGTCAAGATGCCAAGCAATCTGCACAGACTGGTTGATAAAATAGCAGAAATAATAGAAGCGGCAACTAGCCAAATTAAAGTTTCAAACAAAAACAAGCGTTTAAAACCATGGGTGACCATAGGGATGATAAATTCTATAAGGAAAAGGGATCATCTTAGTAGAAAAACTAAAATGAACCGTTTAACATTAAATTATTAAACCATTTCAGATCGTACAGAAACATTCTTAGTAATATTTTAAAAAGGGCCAAAGAATTATATTTCAAAAACAAGATAAAAGAAAATGCAAATGATCCAAAGTGAGTATTGACATATATGAGTGATATTGCAGGAGATAAGAAAAAGTGGGGTTTATTGAAACGGAACATTTTCAACAACGAAATAATGCACTAGATAAGAACATTTAAGTTGCAGACATGTCAAATGATTATTTTGTAAATGTAGGCTAGCAGTTAGCCAGTGAATTAACCAGACTCATAAATCATGTTACATTAAAATAATCTTCTCACAACCAAGCAACATGGATTCATAGCAGGTAAATCTACTGCATCAATAAGCCTGGTGGAATATATAATTGACCAATTAGAGAGAGGTAATAATGCTACCGCAATACTGCTCGATTATAGTAAAGCCTTTGATAGCTTCAGCCATGAGCACCTAATGGCTAAACTAAGTCTACTTGGTGTAAGAGGTACTGCCTACAACTGGTTCAGTAGCTACCTAACTGGAAGATCACAGATAGTTGAGTTGAAGCATAATAGAAGAGGATTTACACAACATATAAAATCTGGACCAAGAAGCATAAAAAGTGGAATCCTGTAAGGGTCTGTACTAGGGCCAGTCCTCTTCATTTTATTTACTAACGACTTCCCTGACTATCTACATGACTACAGTGAATCCTTCATGTATGCTGACGATACTGTCTTACTACTTAGCAACAATAATCCTGAATATCTTGAAGTGACCTCAAATTCTGCCCTTCACATGGCAATACAATATTGTCATGAAAACAACCTTGTTGTAAATAAGGCAAAAACAAAACAACAATTTTTGGCAGACAGAGAAGAAATAAGCAGATTACCTGATCTTGAAGACTTTACTATAGCAAACTATTTGGGCTTAACAATTGACAAGGGATTTAGCTGGACACCTCTCATATTAATATTCTTTGCAATAAGCTTAGCACAACCCTGTTTTAAATCAGGAGAGTTAAAACCATTTGTGACGCAGATATAGCAAAGATTGCCTATTATAGTTTGTTTGAGTCCTATCTGCGCTATGGCATTGCAACATGGGGAGCCACTACGGGAAAAAACCTGCAATGAATACTTACAATGCAAAGACGTGCCATCTGAACTTCAGCCGAGGCAAGTTGCAAGGAAAGCTTCAAAAACTTAAAAATTCTGGCTGTTGTAAACCTGTATCTTCGGGAAGTTGTTAAATTTCAGCATCTAAAATCACTAGATTCCATGAGAACAGCAGCTCAGCTTCATAGCTACAACACCAGGCATTCAAATAACTACTGTCTTCCCATTCACCACTGCACTATGATTTAGAGGAAGCCCAGCTTTGCAGGCAGGAGCTAGGATGTGGAATGCCCTGCCACTAAATTTAAAAACATCTGCCACACAACAAATTAAACGCCTGCTGAAGAACTGGCTATTGGACCTTCCATTCTACTCTCTAGCTGAATTCTTTGGATGGAGACCAAATTCACTGGGAGAAGATTTGTATACTAATTGTGTTTTAACGTCATTTATATGTATCAATGAAACTACTAATGTATCATGAACCATGATTAAAGCACTCTTGTCTATTGTTTAGTGCGGTGCCTGTTGGGGATTGTGTGTTGGATGATGCAACACATGCGGCAGCCTCTGAGTTTAGGTTAGTTCCAGTGACAGAGTGTGAGCTGGAGGTGTGTGTTAAGGAACTTAGAGAAGGGTCTGCGCCGGATGTGGACAACATCACTGTGGACATTATTAAGGATAATTATGAACATTTAAAGGCACCGCTATTAATGGTAGTTAATAACAGTATAGTTCAGGGAATCTTCTTAGATTCCTTTGAAGTGGCGAAGGTCACACCTCTCCATAAAGGAAGAGAAAAAGGGAAGTCCCATAACTATAGGCCAATTTCTTTATTAGCCCTTAAAGCGCTGAGTAATTGTTTGTAAGTTTTCAATTAACGCTTGATTTTTTGTATTTACATAATTTTTGTTTTCTCTAAAGTTATATATTTTTTCTATTTTAACCGGTTTATTGCAAGGTTGAAAAAATAAATATAACTATGAGATACATTTTTGAAATTTTTATTCATCGAAATCGTCCGAGTTAGACATTGTGAAAATATTTACAATCCTACAGAATACAACTAATTTTCCTAATAATAATTTTCCTCCCACATAGATGGTGAATTACTGTGATAAAAGAAGCTAAAAGCGTGTAGTTATTGTTACTAACTAAAGTTAACTGATTCTCAAAAAGCCAAATTTATCAATAGCCCCAATAGTCAGACGAAGTAAATTATCTTTAGTTTAGTGAGGAATTCGAATCACGTAGTATTGGCCTGATTTTCGGAAAACTGAATAGCATAATAAACACTATCCGTACGGTAGTAGTAGGATGCACACGTAAAGTGACATTGACCCGCCCGCCCATACACGTACAGTGGCATTGTATTTAATTTAATAATAAAATTAAATAATTTATAACTTGAATTAATGAAACTGGAAAAAAATAAAAAGTAAAGGGCAATCTATAAAGGGTATTTACTCAAACAAGGTTAGTAATTACATTTGGAACACACAACAAACGACTGAGCTCTAGGCGCGTCGTCTGTCTTCACGTTCCGCATATATACACATCGAGCGCTAGCGGTAACTTCGAAAATGGCAGTGATTAGTAAAAACGTCATATTTATTACAGTTGTTGCCAAGTAAACTGTTCATATGATTCATAAACAAATAACAACCTAAAAATAGTGTAGACCTTGAACCGTAGTGCTCGCTGCTGCGTATTTAATTTAATCTAAGTTTATAAATATTGACTAGGGTAAATATATGGATACCGCGTTATGGGCAATTGTGCATGTCTTCGGATTCCGTGTTTTAACCCTTCTCACGCCGTAAGCGCATATATTGACTGCTCTAAACGCCGTAAGCGCATATACGCATAATAATTATAAAAATGATATTTTTGTAATAATGTTTCTAATTTAATCCGATAGTGCGTTTGGGTTATGGGCGGTGACTCATGAGAGACACATTTTGCGGCTCATGACCTTTTATTGACCTGTCAATCACTACGAGACTGGTTTTTGTCTGGCAGTGTACATTTCCGGTGCGCCGCCCAATGCCACAAGCACTTATACGCGCAGCTACTGTCGAGCCGAGCGGTTGTCATTGTCCGCCGCCTCACTTCTTTGACACTATGTATTTAGTTGTTTTTATCAATACTTTAGCTAAATATATGTTAGTAATTTATTAGTTTGTAGTGTCAATATGAAAAATCCTTTCGATTCTGATTTTAACGATTTTGTGCAAGGTACTAAATACATCATACGAGTATTTACTTATTTTTTATTATATGTGTTATGTGCAGGCCCTGTCTATCAATTTATGTACAAGTAAATTTACTCAATTATACTTATTTTATTAATACAGTAGAGTCCCGAAAATCTGCTTAATCCAAAACCGAAATTGGCAAGATTTTGTGGGAAAATAAAAATGTTGTTACTGTAAGAACCACTACTTTTTATTTCTGAAAAAAACAAGAAAATATTATTTCAAATACAGTATTACATTGTTTTGAAAAAATCTGTTACATTTCTTTGTTTCAAAGAAGAATATCTCTCCCGTGAAGCTAAATTACGCCAGCGTCTCAAAAACATTGTATCCACTGTGGTCACGTTGGGGTGTTGCTCTACGTAGCGTAGTGCTAGATCAAACGCAGCTGCGGCGTCTGTGTGGGTTACCTGCTGTTCGCTGTTGCCGTCTTCTCCCTCACTCTCATCTGAGTTTTTTAAAGGTTCTTCTGTGACCACATTAACGATTTGATGATCATCATATATCTTATAGCCATAATCATCAGCTCGCATCCACTCTTCAACATCATTGTTGTTTGCTTCTTCACAGCCAGGAATATTCTGCATTAGCTCTCTTAACTCATTGGTTCCTTCAGTTCCTACATCTGGCATTTCATTGTAAGTTAGACCTGGCCAAAATTTTTCCAGGAGCTCCTTATAAGTTGCTCATTCACAGATTCCTAAGACTATGCTACCCAGTAAATTATGTCTTTCATGTTTATATTTTTGAGTTTATCAAGTAGTGATAGTAATTCATCTTCATCGCTGATTAGTCGTCTCAATAGCTTCTTCTTATACAACATTTTTACATGCTGCAAAATGTGCTGATCCATTGGCTGTATCAGCAGGGTCATATTTGGTGGTAAGAAAACAGCCTTTATATCTCCACAAAATAATTCGCCATCTGACGCATGAGAAGATGCATTATCAATGATAAGCAGTGCTTGGGTTGGTAAACCTGATATCTCACAAAAACACAACTTCTGGAACAAATTGGTTTGCAAACCACTCTTTAAAAAGCTGTGCATTCATCCACGCTTTTTTAGAATTCCTGTAGTACATAGGTAGAGGATTTATGCCCTTGGTAGTTTTTAAATGCCCTTGGTTTGACCGGCTATCCAATAACTATGAGTGGCAGTTTGTGACTTCCTGCAGCATTACAACATGCTAAAACAGTTGCCCGTTCTTTGCTGATTTTAAAACCTGGAACGGTTAGTTCGTCTTGTGCAGCCAGACTTTTGCTTGGCAATACCTTGAAGTTAAGGCCCGTTTCGTCAGCGTTATATATTTGCTGAGGTGAGTAGTTTTCTGCAGCAATCATGTCAGCAAATTTACCTACATATTCAAATGCAGCAGCCTCATCATTCAACAACCTTTCTCCAGTGACAGTTAGCTGGCGTATGCCGTGACGCTTCTTAAAACGATCAAGCCAACCTGTACTAGCAACGAAAGTTTTGTCACCATTCATTAGCCAGTAGACATAAAGTAAGAGAACGAAGCCAGGTCTCTATAGTATCACGGAAAATGAAGGTGCTACCCGCAATACACCTTTTAATTAATTATGTACTTAAAAATGAAGGGGCAACTCCTAGCCTCTGATTGGTCGAGAGCGGTCACGTGACTCAAGATGGCGGCCTTTCCCTTGTTATACTATATAAAATGCACTTTTCCCAAGAGTTAGCCTAACTATTTTAAATAATTTTTAATTTTTTAGTTAATTGTTCTGAATTTTTTTTATTAAATACACTGTTAGCCTACCTTTATTATACACTGTTAGCCTACCTATCTATGTAAATTAATTTTTTATTTAATTTTTCTCAATTTTTTAATAAATACACTGTTAACCTAGCTTTCTTATATAACATGCGCTCTTAGCTTACCTATGTTCCAGGTACTCCCACTCATCTACAGCTTCCTTTATACGTATAGCATACATCGTTACCTACCTATGCCCCCCCCCCTATATACTTCCGGTAAACTTGGTAAAAATATCTAATCACGGTTAATTTCAACCGGCTATCACTGGGTATCCTCAAATCTGTGATTTTACATAGTTAACACTCTTACGCTAGGCAACCCGCAATACACGTTTTATTTGAAAATTAAGGGGCAGCTATTATTTATATATTTTTTATTTTTATTTAATACACTTAACTTTAGGGTCCTTTAACTACCATCGACTACTGCCTTCAGCTACCCCCCTCCTATCTACTTGCCGGTTAACTTTGTATGGATACCTTATCTCGTCTAATATCAAACACACCCGGCATCCTCAAGTCTACAATTTTACGTACTTAACACCTACCTATATTTAGATACTTCCAGTTAACTTCGTACGCTCTTACCATAGAACCTTCTCGTACACTCTTACCCTAGAGCCCTCATGTCTTCAAATTCGCTTGCCTTGAAATCCTAGCCATCTTCGGATTATCCAACCTAAATTACTTTGAATATTATTTAACTGTACTTACAAAGTCTACTGGTGTACGGTGGTCGGGCTTTATCGCTGTTATCACATCCGCTTCCGTTATTGGTCACAAGCTTTACTTTACATCTTAGTATAATATATTTAATATGTTTTCCTTCATTAGCCTAACTATCATCATGTACTATAACAATTTCCTATTTTCACTCACCTTCGGCTACCTTTGCGTGCGTGTACTGTAACAAATCTCACTTCCTATCCACGTTTAATATACTCTTTAATTAGGTCCCATCAGTCACATATACACTCTTATACATGACGAAACTAGCACACCTAGCCTCACTTCCTTTCCTCAAAAATTCCTTCCTTTGTACTATATCGACAATCATCAATACTCAAGGACTAATTCACTACCATTTTACAAACCGTATCTCACTTACTGCCTCTGTTCGGTGCACTGTGGACGGGTTTTATCACTGTTATCACATCTGCTTCCGTTACTACAAGCATTGCTTTACATCTTAGTATAATATATGTTGTCTTTTATTTGCACAATGTCTTTTAAATCACAAGAGTTGTATAATATGTTTTCCTTCGTACACTTAATTAATATTGTATATGGTTCATTCTGAACATTTATTAAAACAGTACTACACTGGATGATGTAATCGGTGTTTCCTGTTGTGGTTTAATTAATGTCGGTGTTTCATCAGCCTCGTAAAACCGGATGTTAGCGGTTTTCATGTCTGGACAGGCGCATAAAACTCAAGGTTGACCTTGACGCGCATGCGCACCCAAATGCTACACTCTGATTGGTTTCCCCTCCACTCCCTCTTTTCTACTTCTTATTTCCTAACTGTCCCCTCATTCTCTCTCTAGCGCTCAATCTGATCAGACGTCAGTTGCTCTTGCGTTTTGATTTGATTGACTAGAGTTTGAATATCTTTGATTTTTTAAAGAATACTGAGGTTTCTTTGGTGTACCTGCAGAACTTTCCGGCAAACCTGTTAACTTAATCTTATGAAAATGTAAAATTTTAATTTAATTCCAAGTTAGTTTACTAACACCACCACGGGAAATAATTGTTTTCCCACATGTTACATTTGGCAAATTTTTCATTTGCAGAGTCAAAGGTAAAATATTGCCACACTTGAGAAGACATTGGACTAATTTAATTCACTGGACAAAAACATCCAATATGCCTAGGCCTACTAACAATAACATAACCTCACAAAAAAACAAGCATCTTAAAAATTAATTGAAGTATTTAATGAAGGAAACAACACAACAAATCATCTTTTTCTATCTAGAAAGGCAGACAGATTTGAGACAAAATTAAGATTGTCTAATGTTATACAAACCACCCTTAACCCTTTGAATTAACTTGAACCTTCTGGCATATTCCTTAACCATGTTTCTATGATAAGCAATTTCAAATAATTTAATTTATCATTTCTATACTGAAATTACATAAATCTGAATGTTATTATCAATGTAGTCATGTTAGTCATCATATCAATGCATCTAACGAATGTCAAATACCCAAACGTTCTCTCAAAAAAACATCTGAAATAAATTTAAATCATAATAATTTCAGTGTAAATGAGCCCAGTTGTTACACTGAGTGTATTAATTAAGAACCATTTATTTCTATTGACAAACTTCACATTTGAATAGGACATGTCAGTAAATAATGAATTGTACAAGCAACAAGAATACATTTATTTTCCTCTTACATAAGAATAAGAAAAAAGAAATTACATATTATATGATAGAAAAAAGTTTAAATTTTATATAGTACTAGCTGTACCCGCCCCGCCCGCTTCGCCGGTCATAATATTGGGTTTGGTTATACAGTAAACCCTCGATTTAACAGACCCCATTTAACGTACTTCAGATTTAACGGACAGCTTACAGCTGCATTACAGTATCTAAAATTCTGTATATCACGGAAATAAGATTATTAAGGAATTTGTATAGAAAATTTGTAATTTATAAAATGTGTAGGTTAATTACCTTTATACAATATTTATTGGTATATTTTATTAATAGCTGGCAGCATAACAGTTAGTTTTGATTAAAGTGTAGAAATATCATAACAGTTTGAGGTGAGATCACCCTGATTTAACGGATGATCGGCTTTAACAGACTAAAGCCTGTCCCATATAGTCCGTTGAATCGAGGGTTTACTGTATAATCGAATGTGCAGCAAGCTTTCAGTTCACACTGTATCCAATTCATATCCAATTTTAGAACAGCTGATGTTAAGTAAAATTTAACTAAATTTGTTTTTATTTAACGGCTGTTAGTAAAATAAATCAATCAATTAATAAAGCTCCGTAAGAATACCATGGGAATTTTAGAGGCCAGTGGGATGAAGTCCTGAGGTTGGAGAGGATAATCCTTTCTTCGTAAGCCTCTAGGGGCTAAAATAAACCTATGCACAAAATTTCAAGTCAATTTATTACAAGTACCAATGTACGTGTATGGGTAGGCCAGTACCACTGTGCGTGTATGGGTGAGCCTATACATATATTAAAGACAAGATAAACCTATGCACAAAATTTGAAGTCAATTGGACATATAGTTTTGGAGAAATCGTGATGAGTGGTAAATGGCTTTCATATATACTGTATATAGATTTAAATAAAAGAAAAGTTTTTGTCCATCCAGCAGCTTGTCAGGTTTTCTACCTAATGATATTACACTTAGACTAATAGTAAAAATCATTATCATCTAATAATAGCAAAACAAAATAAAATATCAAACAGCAAACATCAATAATTTAACAAAAGAATCTAATATATAAATCAAATAAAACTTTCTTTTAATTTATTGTTCCTAATTGTTCCTTTTCAAAAGAATATATAGGGCCTCTAAAGGCTATTTGGCCTGTGAGAGATTCCTACACTAGAGGATTAAACAATAGTTTGCGATCATATTAGATTTAAATTATATTAAATATAAACGTAACGGTCTCAAAACTATTTTCATCTTGTAATTTGTTTATATGAAATTACAAATATAAATATCTAATTTTAATTTAATAGATAATTCAATCGTTTTTATTATACATCAATATTACTTTCAAATATCAAACAAATAAGTAATCAACAAAACAAAGTAAACATTGAAATTAAGTACAATATAATGATCTTGACTATTTTACAAATTTTTGTTCATATGTCGATTGAAATAGATATTCCATATAATGATAATTTACAACAAAAGTCTATTGTTGAATTTTACACAAATAATTCACCTCATCTAGTTGTAATAACCATTATTTTAGTCTGCTAATTAAAATATTCTTCTTCACTGAGTTTTTAATAAATTCTGGTAATTTGCTGAATTAAGTACAATATAATGATCTTGACTATTTTACAAATCTTTCTTCATATGTCGATTGAAATAGATATTCCATATAATGATAATTTACAACAAAAGTCTATTGTTGAATTTTACACAAATAATTCACCTCATCTAGTTGTAATAACCATTATTTTAGTCTGCTAATTAAAATATTCTTCTTCACTGAGTTTTTAATAAATTCTGGTAATTTGCTGAATATTTTTTTTCATAGCAGCAAAAATAATATTTTTGGTGCTATGAAATAAATGTTTTTGTAAAAAATGAATTAATTGATTTTTGAAAATAAAATGTATTAAAGACTTTTTCTAGATGCGTTATCAACTTGTGGAAACCATTCATAAACAAAATAGTTTTAACACTTTAAAAATAAAAATAAACTTAAAAGGAAAAATATTTTGTTTGATAATAGTGGTTTTTGAAGGTTTGTATCTATTTTCTCTTGTTATTATCCTTATCATACCATATCATAATTACATCATCGCTGTAACACTGTGGTGGCGGGATTCAAAATGTTAACTGAAAGTATATTAAAATATTTGTAACTTATTGCCTTAATTAAAAAAAAATATAATCTGGATATCATTTGTTTTTGCTGGGTAAATAATGATTTCAAGTAAGTATCAAATGTATTTCCCCACAATACAATTCCATATTCAACTCTACTTTGAAATAATGCAAATTACAACATTCTCAAGACTTATTCCTGACTTGGGTCTTTTAGATAATAAAAATATCTTTAAATATTATTTAGTTTTTTAAGGTTATTGATATGATTTTTCCATGTAACTTGTCTATCAACATAAACTCCTAGGTATTTTATTGTGTCAGTTTTTACTACAGTTGTACATATATCTGTCACACATATAATAATATTACATCTATAGCAGAAGCGTCTTGTAATGACAGAGTTAACAAAATAATAATTTTCAACAATAAAGAACATATATTAGATAAGTTAAATAATAAATAATACTAAACAATTGCCCACAATTATTAAAATACCTAAAATAAACGTACGTAAAGGACCAGGGACAGATTGTTCCTGAAGGACAGCTGTTCAATATAGCCTAAACCAATTTCGATAGAAACATCACGAAAAAGTTCACTAAAATTAAGTACAATTACTGTTGTCACTAGTATTTTGTAGTAAAAATGAGTTTTATACATTTTCACTTTCATCACTACACTCATCTGCACTGAAAGATTCGTTATTTCTTTTTCGCATAGTATATTTTTTTACGCACAATCGCTCCACCATTTTGTGTTTACAAATGACAGATGAGTAAATAAACAAAACCAGAAATGTGTCTGTCCCAAATCTTACGCAACATCAAAAACACACGTTAACACATTGCCAAACTGACTCGAAGATTGCCGAAGTCATTTCGTTGTGACATTCCGTTTATAAATAATATTTGTGAAAATTGTGCGATACATCATCGCTGTAACACTGCGGCGGCGGGATTCAAAAGGTTAACCAAAAATATTTTTAAAAATTTGTAACTTATGGCCTTAATTAAAAAAAAAAAAATAATAACCTTCCGACAATAAATGAATTTTTAAATCGAATACAATGTAACAAGACGGTTTTTATTATTTGCAAATTTTTTTCAACATGATCATTTACATGGAACGAGACCTGCAAATACCGTCTTTACCAGGTATCGAATCGAAATTTTACTGTCGATTCTCGATACCAATACTTTTCTCAAGAATTGGTGGTATCAAGAATCGACTTTTGGTATCCCTAGCCGTATGTACACTTTTAGTAACAAAAACAATAAATGCTTTTTATATTGCCCACATCATATTTCAAAATTTACTACAAGAGTTGAAAATATTACGGGTATACAGTTCAAATGTATACAAGAACAAAATTATGACGGCTAATTCAAATGGGTAGGGAGGCATCTAATGCCATCTTGACGCCGTACTATGGCTCGCAGATTGTCAGCCAGTGAAGGTCATGTATAGATAAAAGGCTCCAAATATTCTGTTTTATTATGTGCAGGAATTTCTTCGAGTACTTGGTAAGTGTGAATGGTGCTTTGGAATGTTTGCTTGTAATTGTGCATGAGTGGTGATTTGTTTGGTTGCGCATATGTTTAAACTTGAATTATTGAATGAATGTTATTTTAATTATTTAGTGTGTAAATTATAATTATGCTATGGATCATGAGATATGAACGTTCATGGTGATTCTGAGCATGAATGGGTGTATTTGGTAGCCTATGTTTCGCTCAATATAACTAAAGAAATTTATTTAAATTATTACATTATAATAGGTTGTATTGCCGTAAAGTATATTCAGAAATAATAAATAATTTCAATGTCAACTTATTTGTTTAATTGTTTTGCTACAATAAATTATATTTTTTTTAATCTTCTCAATGTAAATATATAATAAAATAATTGTAAAGTGTCTCACTCACAAAAACTGTTTAAATGACTGGAACTCGGCCTCCATACACAGGCTTTTGCCCATGTGAAGGTCTTCTCAATTGTATATTTATTTATTTTTTAATTAAAACTTCACTTGCCAGTTCACATGGGCTTACAGGCCTGTGCATGAACTTTATTCAATGAGTGAAGTACTGACTGTTGGCTCAGTGAGGATTCAAACCTTAGACCTTGTCCTCCGCAGTCCGAAGCCTTAGCCAACATGCCGGCAATGTATTGTATGTATTTCATTCTTCGTAAAAAAGATGTGAGAAATAAATTTATTATTATTATTTTTAGTGTCTTTCACTTTGTGAGATGGCCCAGAGAACGCATGACACGCCACCAGGCCTCCAAAATGACAATGTTGCACCTCTGGAGTTCTTTATACAACTTGTCTCCAAGTTTGAACGTGACATTCAAGTATTAAGGCAGGAAATTGACAATACAGAGAAGCATGTCAACTCTCTGGCCTACCCAGCCATTCTCACTCCACAAGGTATGTGTAGCAACATAGATCTGAACTGACCATCTATAATAAGGATGTATAATATAATAAGGAAATAATTTATTAAATCCTTCTCTGGTTTTACAGTTTTTGAGAGAACTGAAGAAGGATGATGAAAATGATATTAACCCTCGAAGTAGCAGTTACTTTATCCTAAGAGGTGATTTTTGGTTAATTTTCAGACATTTATTATAAAAAATTAAAGAAAAAATAGTTAATTACTGTAAACCTACTTATATTTGGTATCAATATGTTAATAAAGAGGAATTTCAACACACAATATATAAAACATGAAAATTGAAAAATTTTCATGTTTTATAAATACTTTTATTTTGTGTTTGTGACTACTACTCTGATGTTAGTGAACTTGCTGATGTCCTATCTCTCTAATATACTAATTCCTGGCCTAGTGCCCTTTAACCTAACTTAAAATTTTTTATACTTCAAATTTTGAAATATGCAGTATTTGAAGTAATTTATTTATTTATTTATTCAGTCAAAGTCATAATACAGCATAAGATACAGAGTATTAATCTAATGCTAGATGACATGTCAATTTCACTAATAACTAAAATCTTAAACCTACAAAACAAAATTACAGACATGCACAGATATGTATATAGTTTTTTTTTTTAAGTTAACTAAAATTACAAAGGATAAACAAACCAACAAAGAGATCACGACAGATACTCTTGAACTGAATAAAAACATTTGGTATTTAAAAAAGTCAGCAACTTATTTCTAAAAATATTTTTGGTTTTTGCTAGTTTTATTTCAAGTGGTAACTTATTGTATGCTTTTATTCCCATGTAATAAACATTGTTAGCAAAAAGGCTAGTTTTATGAGTGGGATAATTTAAAAAATGTTCATTTCTTAATTTATAATTACTAGTAAGCTGTCCAGAGAAAAATGTAATATGTTTATTTACAAATAAAAGGAATCGAAATATGCTTTTTAAAGATTTGTTTACATGATGTATTGGGAGGGACTTTAGCAGTAATTCTTATTATTCTTTTTTGAATTCGAAAGATTTTGTTTATTTCTGTGGAATTACCCCAAAATTCAGAACAGTAGATCAAATTAGAATAAGAGTAGGCATAGTACACCATCTTAAGAATATCTTCACTTACCATTTTAGAGAGAGTAAGAATCACAAAAAGCGATCTATTAAGCTTTGTTTCTATTTGCGAACTGTGACTTTTCCAAGAGACTGAACAATCGATGTTTACACCTAAGAACTTGGAATAAAAAGAAGTAGCAATTGAACCATCCAACAATCTGAATTTTGATTTAGCACTTTTTTTGTAATTGTTATGGAAATTAATATACGTTGTTTTACTTTCATTGGATAAATTATTTGCTGTAAAACCATTCTTTTAGAACTTCGATATCCCGTTTTAAATTGTGGTCTAAGTTACTAAGATTATAATTGTTTATAAAAGCTGAAGTATCGTCAGTGTACATAAGAAGTTTAGAGTTTAATCTTTGATTCAGAATATCATTAACATATATAATAAAAAGAAGGGGACCAAGAATGAATCCTTGAAGCACTCTCTCCGTGACCACTTTAAAATTTGATTTGATATTTTTATCAGGGAGTATTACTTTTTGTTCTCTATATGAAAGGTAGTAACTTAGCAATTTAAGACTAGTTCCCCAAAAACTGTAGAAATGGAGTTTTTGAAGCATAATGTCAAAATTCACACAATCAAAAGCTTTTGAGAGGTCACAGAAGGCTCCAACAGTATACTGAGACCCATCAATTGCATCAACAATTTCAGTAAACAGTTTATAGACTGCCTCTGATGTACTTTGTCCCTTCCTAAAACCAAATTGGTTATCATTTAATATATTATTAACATCAAGATATTTCACCATTTGATCATAAACCACCCTCCCGAGTATTTTTGAAAAACAGGCAATAGTGATATAGGTCGATAATTTTCAACAAGTAAAGGGTCCCCGCTTTTCAAAATTGGCCTAATTATACTGTGTTTCAATAACTTTGAGAAAATGCCCTTCTTAATTGAAAGATTAAAAATTAAAGATAGAGGTTTGCTAATAAACTTTTAACACTTTTTTACAATAAATGAAGGAATATCATCCCAGCCTGCAGATTTGGAAGACTAGGCCGTTAATAACAGAAATTACATCTTTTGGCTGTATCAGCTGAAAATTTACAATGACACTTCCATAATTCTGACAGCTACTATTCTGTAACAATTTATTTGAAAGTTGTACATTAGGATTTAAATTTAGTCTGCTACTTATATTAGTAAAATAATCATTAAAACATTAGTAATACATTCCAAGTTTGAAGTTATTCCATCTGCAGTTTGAATTTCCTTTATCTTGTCAGATTTTTCATTTTTTCCTGTTTCATATTTTATTATATGCCATGCAGTTTTTACCTTGTTTTTAGAATATTTTATTTTACTCGAATGAAAAATCATTTGACTGTAAATTGTGACTTAGGGGGAGAAATCCAAGTGTTGTGGTCAAAAATAGGCATTACACAAGATAAAACAACATTCCCGAACCCTAATGACTCCTCTAGAAATTATTTGTATTTGGAGACGCCCCTCATCAATTAAAATTAGTGAGGAGTTTTAGATAGCTGAAGGATGGGCTGCTACAGGAGTCTGTTCTTGCTCCAATTTTATTCAACATGTATACTGCTCCAATTTTATTCAACATGTATACTGCTGACATCCCAATCACTAAGTCTAGAAAATTTATATATGCGGATGATATTGCTTTAGCTTACCAACATAACTTCACAACTACTGAAGAAACACTCACAAGCGACCTTGCAGCCCTCAAAAAATATTTTAGAACTTGGAAGGTAAATCCTAAATCAACAACCGAAGTAGCCTGCTTCCACTAAAGTAACAGGCTGGCTAATCGAAAACTGAGTTTTTTTTTTTTATTAGAAGGGTACACTATATTTCATTAGAAAAAGCACTTCTTTTCCTTCAGTTAATAAAAAGATTCATATAAATATTACAAAAAACATAGATGCTTTTGTAAGTTTGTTTGAACCCTTGCAATTTCACCAATAGTGGCCTGGCATTTTTCACATAGGAAATTTGAAATTGGCCTGGCACCAAGAGGGTTAAAGTTGTAAATAGTGATTTAAAAGTAATATTAAATTTAAATAAAAACTATCAGTGAGTGGTAAATATAAACAAAAATTGCTAATTTATATTGAATCCCTGTCAGTAAAATTGTGTTGAAATTAAAAATTATAATTATTAAGTTAAAGTGAAGTGAAGCTTAACTTAAACCTAACTTCAAAATATCATTTTTAAGCAGTTCATAATACAGTACAAGCAAAGGAATAATTCACAGACATATTTTAAGGAAGCAGCCATTACTATGTAAGCAAGCTAAGTTTTACACATTAATATTTTGATATTCAATAAATCAATTTTATTAAACAATAATTAATAATTATATGGTGCACTACTTAAAAATTATGGAAAATCTAATATTTTGAGATTCAGTAATGCATTAACAATAGTAAATGTTACAGTTTCTAGTTCCTTGTGCTAGAGCTAAATTGAATTCATATATTTTTGTTCACTACTGATTCTACAAATTATTTAAATTATTTGTAATTTGCTATTTAAATTACGACCATTAAGTCCCTTCATCGTTATCAACATTCAATCGCTTAGTTATAACAAGCAAATGGTAGAGAAGTACAAAAGCCTAATTTACCACTGTATGTGTATGGGCGGGCGGGTGGGTCAGTGCCACTGTACGTGTATGGGCGGGCGGGTGGGTCAGTGCCACTGTACGTGTATGGGCGGGCGGGTGGGTCAGTGCCACTGTACGTGTATGGGCGGGGCGGGTGGGTCAGTGCCACTGTACGTGTATGGGCGGGCGGGTGGGTCAGTGCCACTGTACGTGTATGGGCGGGCGGGTGGGTCAGTGCCACTGTACGTGTATGGGCGGGCGGGTGGGTCAGTGCCACTGTACGTGTATGGGTGGGCGGGTGGGTCAGTGCCACTGTACGTGTATGGATTGTATGAGGAACAATCGATAGTTTGAGACAAGACATAACAGAGCTACTCCCGGAAAACTTTCTTCCGTTCCCAGCCTTAAACATCTATAAATAATCAGCGTGTAGGTGTATCCTGTGAAGTGTGTGACAGTCAGTCTATGTCAGACAGACCTCAGTTTAAGTAGGTGAAAAACTTAAACAACAAGGTTTTCTAAATTCGAGGACATTCCGAAAATGTTCATGTAAAATCGGTTTACTTTTGGCCAGTATTAGAAAGATAACTTGACTTCTTGATGGTAGAATATGCAAAGTGACAAGTTCTCACACCTGCTTAACTTCTACTTTCATAAATCTGTGTTTAGTACTTGTATTTCTGCAATTGAAGTTTAAAAATAGTGGTATTTCACCCACCCGTACACAAACAGGTACTGACCAAAGCTCCCAGACTATCGGTCTCAGCAAAGCGGCCAGACTGTTTCGTGACTGACGTCTTGCGCAGAGCAGACTAAATTTCACCCACACGACGAGCATACCTATTAGTCCTCCCACCTTGGCATGCAATGAGTCTTTCACCCAGTGGTCTTAGCCTTCTGTACCCCTCCATGCCTCTTGCCTTGACGTCAGATGTAAAACAGCAGACAAAGTCTGAAAACCTTTGCAGCGACATTAGGGATTTGATGAATAGAAACTGCAGAGCTATGTGATTTGACCAATAATCTGTCAAGTTTTTCATTCTACAGATCCCCATCAAAAGCATGATAACAAAGTAATATTCTGCCAAAATGATAGTCGAGATAAAGAGGAAAGCTTGTTTAGTCTCCTATGCTTCTCAATTTTCTTCTGTGCATAAATGTTAGTCTCTCTAACCAACAGTAACAAGAGTCCCTAGGTCACAAACAGTTTGAAGCAAACAATTGGTCTGTAATGATAAGACAGTCACGCGGACCATGATTTCTGATCATGAATTCCGAAGTGACATCAATGTCAAGTTCTCTATCATAATCCCTGATCCACAAGGAAGAAGGAGGGGCCTGGATGGGTTGTACTTGCACACCAGGATAATTCTCAACTTCATTTGACAAATTAGAATTATGTGCAGCATGAAGTCCAGGGAGGGTTGATGTTACTACAGGGCCAAAATAAGTGGATGGATCAGGACAAGATACATCTAAGGGGGGTTCTGAACTCTAGCGGAACATCTGGAGTCATATTTTTGTTGTTAAATTGTATACAAAATTAAAATTTTGTAATCTAAAAATAATTAAATTATAAAACGGTACATAATAATTAACATTTTAGTGGATTTTTAGCTTCAGTAAGGTTTTAGATTAGAATGCAAGATTTAAATTTCCACTAAGCTGACAATCAGGACTATATTCATTTGATAAAATTTACCCATGTGAACTAACGAACAAAAGTGATTACATTCTTACATATGAGATATCGACACAACGTTGTTGGTATTTTAAGGCGAATATTAATGGTTATATGAGTGTGGATGCGTGTAGTCTGGTTGCTATCTGAGTTCAACTGTTCCTCAGAAAGGGCAATTTATTAATAGCCCAACAGCCAGGGCACCTAAGGGACCTTTATAGCTTCGGATAGTTTACCTTTATAGTTCGGATAGCTTTACGTGGAATCCGAACCACGTAGTGCTGGTCTGATTTTCAGCTAATTGACAAGCCTGATACTCAGTTATCTCCCCCACACAACATCTGCACAATGATTACCACCTAACATGGACACCCCAGACTTCTTTAGTAGTGTCCACGCCGATAGCAACCATCAAGCGGACGCCATGTCAGTATTAAGAGGACCGAGCATAAACACTTTGTCCCCATGTAGCTGGGTTACAGCACTGCGCCATCAGTGCCGATTAGATAATGGCAGCCCAATTTGAAGAAGGCGGTTTAAAAAAACTATACATCTTTGGTTCTAGAACAATATAATACATCAGTTTGAAATGAAACGTTTCTAAATCCAAGTTAGAAGAAAGTTACTGTGAAGAAAATAAGTCCTGATATATCTTAGTAGAAACCAAGTAAACATTAACTGTAAAAAATCATCGCGCATGGTGTAACCTACAGAAAAATGCAGGCTGCTGTTTAGCAGGAACTTAACCGACAGAAAATCGCAAGCCACCAGAAGAAGGGTTAAAACACATTCTGAAGTGTAACATATTTTGTTCAACAAAACGTGTGAAAGATTTGGTAATAGAAATAAAGGTTATTTTTAAGTAAATTTCAGGAAGTTTAGTTTAGTTTTCTAAGAGGAAAGGAGGGCTCTGAGGCCATTCATAGATTGCACTTCAACCTTGGGTTTATTGTGCTCCCCTGTTACCTATTAGAATGAGGTACATATTTCGAGCGGCTTAACTAACTAGCTCTAAAACCTAAAAGCTAGCTACCATTCCTTCTTCTGAGAGCTTGTCCTCGAATATTCTCCTTCTCCTGAGGTCTAGAGCTTTACACTCAGTTAACAGATGTTAGGCAGACTCAAGAGCCTCACCACAAAGCCGGCAAATGTTGTCTTCTCTGTAGATACCAATCTTGGCTGGATGATTTCTGAAGTGGTGGTGTCTAGACATATACACAATCACTGTCCTGATATCATTCCAATTCATGGCAGTGAGTGATTTTGTCAGGGTTGGGTCCCTTCACCAGAGATTTTAAAATAGTTGGCCTGTGAAACAGTTGACATCTGCTTTGGGGTGATTTATAGCCAAGTTCAGTGTTTTAGTCTTGGCAGTGCTAATTCCAATGACACATACTGGTTTGGGCCTATGAATGGAGTCCTCACTCCCATCTTAGCTAGGAGATCAGCCTCTTTGTTGCCTGTTAGGCTGCTGTGCCCTGGAACCATCTCAATTGAACATAGGCGGGCCAAGACACATAAAGTTCGAAACCACTCCCAAGTGAGTCTTGAGGTAAATTGGCAGGAGTCAATTGCTTTAAGAGTGGCTCGACTATCTGACATAATACAGATCTGTTTGCCCCTGACTTGTTTTGCTAGCCCTTGTTGGTCGCAGACAAGGATGGCAAAGATTACGGCTTGATAGTGCAATGTACAATTAATTTCATTCCATTCAACTTCATATATCATGTGTTTTATAATGTCTAAATTTCTCTTTCTTAATAGATCCTTCCCTTACTCAATTTATAACATTTTCTTGTTTTTTGTTTTAAAAATCTTATTAGATCTATATTAATACCTTGCCCATACTATCATGCCACCATATACAGAGTGAGTTTGATGACCTGGCACACCTGGATATAATTTAAACGGCCCGAGATATCTATTGAAACCTTGACCCTACCTATTATAACATATTTTCTTAATTTTTCAAGTTGTTGAAAATTTTGCCCCCCTTTTCTGAAGGGGGGCAACTAATCAAATACAAACCCCTATCATGTGATCCCTCATTTTAAAGGGAATAAAAAATGAAATCCAATAATGCAAACTAGAGGTCTCTACGTTTATTTTAACAGATTTTATGACAAATTTATAATAATAAAATCAGTAACTGTCTTGTCCTGTTTATCGTAACATGAGTCAACATGCTTTGGAATTTCCCTTGTTCTTATCTTACCGGTTGCAACAATCTACTGTTGACTTTCTCTTTACTACTCACTTGCATTTCATCAGCTGATTGGTTAAGTTGCTATAAACAACATCAGTTTAAGGTTATTTTTCTGACAAATAGTGTTACTTATTTTATTTCTACATGGAGAATTCTGAGTTTGAAAGAATTACTGTGTTAATGATGAGAGGTTATGGAGAACGTATGAGATCATACGCTGAAGTAGCAGAATTATTCAATGAGGAATTTCCTAACCGGAACAATCCCATAACTAGATTTACGGTGGCAAGAATTGTTCAACGGTTTAATGATACTCATTCTGTAAAGGATAGACCCAAGCCAGGAAGGGCTCTTGTAATTGACGAGGAGAAATCATTAGATGTTATTCAGTCCTTTGTTGAAGATCCCCACATATCTACGAGAAGAGCTGCTTTGGAGCACGACATTAGCCAATCTTCGGTAAGAAAAATTCTTAAATGTAATAAAATCAAACCTTTTAAAGTCAAACTAGTGCAAGAGCTTAGTGAAGATGACTATGACCGTAGGGTTGAATTTTGTGATATAATGATGGGCAAACTAGACGCTGAACCTGAGTTACTGAACAGAATCCTTTTTAGTGACGAAGCAACTTTCATGACCAACGGTGCCGTCAATCGGCATAATTGTCGTTACTGGGCAGATAACAATCCACACTGGTATGTAGAGGCCCATACACTACGCCCTTCAAAAGTTAATGTTTGGGCAGGAATAGTTAGTTGATCACCGCTTAGTCGGTCCATTTATAATTGATGGAAATTTAAATTCTGTGAAGTATTTAGATATGCTTGAAAACCAGATTGTGCCTGCACTCCAAAATATGTTTGGATAAGAAGCTGATAACATTTGGTTACAACAAGATGGAGCACCACCACACTATGGTCTTGAAGTACGACAATATCTAAATAATGTCTTCCCAAGAAGGTGGATAGGCCGAAGGGGCGCTGTGGAATGGCCAGCAAGGTCTCCTGACCTTAACCCACTTGATTACTTTTTTTGGGGCTACATGAAATATCTGGTGTACAAAACAAGGCCAATTGACGTCCATGACTTAACACAAAGAATTTTGAACTTATCTCAAACAATTCCAAGAGATAATTTCTTGAATGCTGTCACAAGTTTTTACACACGTCTAGCACACTGTCAAACAGCCGAAGGTGAACAGTTTGAACACCTGCTACATTAAAACAGGTAACTGTTTTTAGAATTTGCGTTAGTGTTGACTCATGTTACGATAAACAGGACAAGACAGTTACTGATTTTATTATTATAAATTTGTCATAAAATCTGTTAAAATAAACGTAGAGACCTCTAGTTTGCATTATTGGATTTCTTTTTTATTCCCTTTAAAATGAGGGGTCACATGATAGGGGTTTGTATTTGAAAATGTTTAGTTGCCCCCCTTTACCCCCCTTTAGAAAAGAGCGGCAAAATTTTCAACAACTTGAAAAATTAAGAAAATATGTTATAATAGGTAGGGTCAAGGTTTCACATAGATATCTCGGGCCGTTTAAATTATATCCAGGTGTGCCAGGACATAAAACTCACTCTGTATATTTAATTAAATATATTGACTTCAAGAAATTATAATTGTTTATTTACAAAAAATCGTATTGTATGCATATTTCAATAAACTAGCCATAACTTAATTTAATGTCAATTGGGAATTACCTAATCACATATGTGAACCAAATTATACATTTATTTATCATAGCAATCCTCTAAATTGACCCAAAACCTTTTTTTATTTTCATATATTCAGCACCAGAAATCATATGTACTGGCTATCAAAGTGATTGTTGCAATGACAGTAACCCTTTCTCTTTCTCCTTCTTCAAGACTTGGCAGTGGAAGCTAATCAATTTTAGAATAGCCAAAATTATTTAAATTAAATTAAAATGTTCAGCGAATTGAACAAAGTGTAATTATAATAACAATAAATGTGTCAGTAATAATGTAAACATCATAAATATTAAACATCAAGAAAGAAGATTTATTTAAATTTGGTAAGAACTGGCCATAGTACAATTCATCTTCATCCTGGACCTAGCTACCTATCATCCAAAACTTTACTTCAACCCACATTATATCTATCAATCTTTTAATCTTCAATAATTCAAATATTTCTGAAAATTTTATTGTATTATAAATTAAGTAACCAATGCTATCCATTTTATTTTAATCAAAATCAATTAGCCCACCTGAACCATCAATCAAGTCAAGCCAGCACTATACCCTACCCAGAGATTTTGTAACTACATAAATTATCTCATAGCCTAATTTGAACTAGCCGAAGGCATATATATATATATATATATATATTGTAACTTAAAATTAAATTCATAAATATTAATTGTTATTATAAAATTTGTGAGATAGCCATTTTGAATAATAAATTCTTTTCATTTTACTAAACAGCTGTTTTGTATTTATTCATGGCCTTAAGTAGAAAGTAATATTTATTTAAATACAGTATCATATCAAAATAATTATATTTAATCCAAACAAATTACAAATAAAAAAAGGAGATTACAATAGATTGTTCAGTACCTCCCTAGACTGCCCCATAGGCGAGTCAAGTAAAAGGACCGCAGATCCCATAAAAAGACCGCCCCACCTTCCATGCAGAACCATCCATGTACCAGATGATTTCTGTAGGTGACAGGATTGTAGCTATCCTTAGTGTCCAGTTCTCCATGGATTCGTTGAACTCCAGTCACATTATTTGAACCTAAAGTTAATAAAAAGATAGATGATGTTTTTCATAAGTGCACATTAATGGTTGATGAAAATAAAAAGCAATAAATCTCAGACATTGATTATAATAAAATATCTAAATTATCATTTTTTTTTATTATTTTTTTTTTAAGTACAGAACAATTTTTGACAACTTGTCTGTTGTTTTTTTATTTTTTTAGAGTTGTCCATAGCTTTGCGTAGATTACATGACAGCTTTGTGGCCCTGGCTGGACGATTACAGACAGCCCATGCTGGAGTCATAGCACAAAAGGAACGACACTTAAGTCTGCGAAGGCACTTCCTCAAAGACCCCACCAATATTTTTGAGACACCTTCACGGACAGCAAAGAAGCCCTTATGTCCTGTTGGACTCCCAAAGCCAGGACCCACACCATTTTCAAGTGAGTGTAATTTTAAAATGTGGGTCAATCCATATGAAGTGGTCCAGAAATAATTTAATTGGTTGCTGCAACATTTTTATTATTTTTAATATTTTTATACCTCATTAGAAGTACAAAAAGTATGTTATTTAATTTTTAATATTTTTATTTTACCGATGGCGGCCATTTTGGCTTTGGCTTTTAAGTGAATTTAAAACTTTGCAGAGAAGCACAAATCTCCTCTTCTATTCATCCTAGAACATTCAAACAAAATCCAATCTCTTCAAAAGAGTCTGAACTTTAATTTAAGTTCTTACCGGTGTGTCCTTAATCTTTATTATAAGGGCCCAAATGTATCTCCAAAGTTTATCATGGATTTTTCCAAAAATCAATTTTCACAGATTTATTTTTTCAAGAAGGCAACAGTTAATTTATTTGTAATTTTTATGTGATAAGTATATCGTGGTGCTTCAAACTAACAAAGTTTCAAACTGTGGACTAGCATAATTTTTTAGAAAAACATATAAGCAAACAGTCAATATTTTGTATATAGTTTAAATAAATTTGTGTTTATGAAGACACTTTTTATTTAGCTTTAAAACTTAAGTGTTTTAGTTGATTTTTTGTATTTTTGTGATGAAAATTATCTTTTGTATGCATTTCTGGGAATCTTTGAATTGTTAGTATAACAATTTACATATATATTGAGATAAATAATGTAATTATGTGTGATGTTTTTATTAATTTGTGTTAAATTAGCTTTATGTTACATTTCAGGCACTTCTGGAATAAAACATTACAATATGATAAAAAATAATGCAAGTAGGCCACACAAGTAAGCATTATATCAATTTTTGCATAATACACAAATTTCCTAAAAATTAAAAAAAATCTATTTATTTATGAAACTAGTACACACATATGTAAGTGAAGAATTAGTCAAATAAATAAATAGAAAAGTTAAATTAAATAAATATTCAGATTTTCTTTACAGTTTTATAAACCATAATTATCTAATTTTCTTTGACAAATAACATTTGTTCTCTCTGATATCTCAAACGTGAGCTGATTCAAGATAGAAATAAGTGGCCACTAAATCAATTATTTTTCTTGAGTAATCTTTCTGTGTAATTAAGTGAAATGTAGTAGGAGGACTTTTAACCTAATCCGTTTGTTGTACCATATTAACTTTTCATTCCAATTATATTTTCAGGTATGGGTGGGATTCACAATATGACCTTGTTGTCAGGTCAAGAGAAACATGTCACCTTCTCAACAGGGCCAACATCGCTTACAGGTATCAGAACTAGTCATTACTAAATCTGAACAGAAGAGTAATAGCTACAGGCAAGTGGTAATACAAATTTGCCATAGTAACACAACATGATCAAAGGCCAACGCATATCATATTCTACAAGATTCATTTCTTGTTTCATTTTATGAAATCTTTACATCCATACGTAGATATCTGCTCCCATCCAGTTAATTTCTGTGTCTGGGTATTCACTTGTCTTCACCATCTATCAAAAGCTCCCCCTCTCACTCATCTTCTCTCCACATTGTCAATTGATCTATTCCTTGCCCTTCTTCCTATCTCTCCAATTTTTCTTTGTATTCTATCCTCTACCATTCTTTTAACATGGCCATACCACCTAATTATTGATTGTTAATTCTTTTACTCAGGCATCATTTCATATACATCAGGTCTTTCAAAATTTTTACATTTCTAAATCTATTCCTTTTTGTCTTTCCCTTAATTGCTCTCAAAAAACTCTTCTTCCCTTTGTCCTGCTCCAATTATTCTCCGCTATTTTCCAAGTCTCAGCTGTATATGTAACTATTGGCATAATAAGTCTTATAAATTACTAATCATTCCCTGGCACTCTCTTATACCACACAAGTTGTTTTCACACTTTAGTGAAATCTAGCTTCTTTCCCCAACCTAATAGCAATCCCTTGGTCAAATCTACCATCATTGCCATTTCATTTCATAATACAGTAGAATCTCGGTTATACGAACCCTGATTAACCGAGCCTCCAGGTTAACCGAGCTAGTCATCAGACGATGAAAACTTAACATAAAGCTATTAATAAAAGGAAAACTATAGTGTGACACATCATATAATCGTTTGACAAGTAATCAGTGTCTCTATTGGCTGTTTATGCTAGGTTAAAGCGCTGCAGGGCAGTCACGAGACGTATTAATGATATTGTACCTTATAATAGGAATAATTTTCTCACCAAATGCATTCACTCATGACACATAACTACCTGATACCATCGGCTTAGTCGACTCTGCTCTCACACTAAATGTGGTTAATTAAGTGTGTTGACTTTCGTGATTTGACAATACAGTATTGGAAATATTGTCGTAATTTATTGTTGTTACTGTTATTGTTCAATATTTTATTCAAGTGTTTGGATATGAGTGGTAAATGGTTGACAGTTGTTTATAATGAAATTGAAATGATAGATCAATCAGTGTTTTCGTCACCATTGTGTACGACTAATGTGGTATTGATACGATAATTTTGTTCTGTTAAAATTTTGAATGGTTCCCTGCACTATTAAGAGAGTAATGCAGATTGCGTTAAACGACAGGATAAATAGGATAAAAACGGTACCCTGCACTTAAATCCAAGATGCGAATTCTACCGTGAATCGTAGATTGGTTAAATAAATACGAAAGGTTTCGTTGTCAACAAATGTAACATTAGAGGAAATTACCCATCCACAACGCTGCCTATGGACATTACATTTGATTTTTACTATTAATTCATACTATTGTAGTTTTTTACTGAATGTTATAGAGTTTTAAAATGGAATACTTATTCTCAACTTCTTGTCATCCTGCGGTTATACAACTTTGAAAAGACATAACCTGATGTTCCTACTTTTTTACAGGACTGTAACTAAATTTACACCATTTTGCGCCTTTTCTTGTGATTAACTAGTTTTGTACTTTTTTCATGGCTTTTACATTATTTTTACCATAACCTCTGTATTATCAGAGTTTTTAACGTATCCAAGGTGGTCCCGGTCCCAATTACCTTGGATAACAGAGAGTCTATTGTATCTTTATTTAATTAAATATGTACAATGAATAGTGTCAAGTTGTGATACTATAAATTAAAAATGATAGTCTAATAATAACAATACTAACTAGAAATTAAATTAAATCTGTATTGCTTTCTTTTGAAGGCAAAGAATTCTTTTAAAATTTTTAGTTTATGTGGCACCATAAATTATTCCATATGAATTGTGCGAATGAATGTAAGAGAGGAATATAGACTTAAAGAGCATGAATGGTACATAAATACAACACTTTCTTAAGAGCAAACAGACTGGAATTTATTTTTTTACAAATATGGTCTACATGACTGCACCACAATAAGTGTTGATCTATTGTAAAACCTAACAATTTTATTTCATCTAATTGGCTAAGATTATTGCTATCCATAGTGATACAGGGCTTGTTTTTATATTTGTTTTGTTTTGTAGAAAAGGTGATAACATTTGTTTTCTTTAAATGTAGGTTGTGCGTGTTAAAAAAATTTTTATATTATTTAATTTCTATTTCATCCAATGTTTTACCAGAAACTTTTAAACTTGTTATCATCGGCATATAACCACATATTTCCTTCAGGTGTATGAGACATAACTTGTGGAATATCATTGATATAACATATAAAGATCAGGGGGCCTAAAATGGACCCTCAAGTATGTAAACTGGTTCCCAAGTTACCGTATATACTCGAATCTAAGCCGCACGCGAATCTAAGCCGCACCCCTTGTTTTTGATTGAAAATTAGGTAAGAAAGGCCACACTCGAATCTAAGCCGCACCCAGTTTACCGGGCAATATTATCCAGGAAAAACGGCAATCTAGCGATCACAAAATGAGCTCTATTAATTGACGAAAGTCATGTAAAGTGTATTTACAAATGAAGTATTGGTATAAGTTACTTAGTTACATGATGTATTTAAATAAAAACTAGTAATAAACTTGTTTTATTTATACCCATTTGTCCCAAAACTAGTTTTACACAAGAGTATTCCATAATTCATAGGCAAAGTATCTACCCAGTAAAGCGACTGGATACGGCAAGTGTTAACTGGACACTGAGGCTAAACTGCTTCAAGAAGGAAAGGAAGTGAGAGAGACCGATACAGTCCTACACTGTGTTTAACAATCACCTGTTCATGTGCTCTACCCACAGAAGCTTCTCTGTAGAGCCACAAACCTTATCTTGTACAGAACAAGCTCATGTAGGACAAAGAACAAGATGACAAGTGGAAGAAAACAAATACCGCTAAGCCCCGCCCCTCCTATCCCTGATTGGTGACCTCATTTTGACGTCACCCACTTCTATTGCAAAACAAACCACTTCCCCTTCCCACCCTTCTACATTTCTCCCCACTGTCTTTCAAGCCAATAATTCTCATCTTTTGGATAGTGCTGCCAACCAAAATCTAAAAATTACCCTTTTGGCTATCTACCTATTGTTATTTTATGATAGAGACATTGGTTTTTAGCTTCAAATCTTAAAACCATATCAAAAGAATAACTTATCATTACTGTAATTATATTTTTACCGGCTAAACATGAATATTGTTGTCTTAGAAAATACCCTCTAACTCTAAAATTACCCTCAAAAAGGGCAAACAATTATTTGAGGTTGGCAAGCTACTACAGCCGGCAAATGACAGATGAAAGGAGAAACAAATAAAAACTCAAAACAAAAGTCACTGTTGTTGTTTGGTTTATTGTGAACTAGCCTATTGCTATGCTGACTTAACCTAATTGAAATTATTTAGTCAAAGTATTATTTAATTAGTAAGTAGTGATTAGTGAAAGTGTTACCGTATTTAGTTAGTAAGTAGTGAATGTAGTGAACACCAAACTATGGCTAGTCAAAGATGCCATTACATGGCTTCTTTCAAAAGGAAAGTAATTAGTTATGCAGACGAAAATGGAAACAGAGCAGCAATGCGCCAATTTGGAGTAGATGAGACTAATGTTAGACGTTGGAAGAAAGACAGATTGAAAATTTTCAAAATGAAAAGTACGAAGAAAGCTATGACAGGCCCCAAACGCGGAAGGTATGTTGAAATGGAAAACCAAGTTCTTGAATATGTGAAAGAACAACGTAACAAAGGCCTAGGTGTTACGTATAGCATGATCAGGCTGAAGGCCAATAAAACAGCAAGAGAACTGAACATTCTCAGGACATCATTCAAGGCTTCTGAAGGTTGGTGTGTTAGATTTTTAAGAAGAAATGGCCTAAGTCTGAGAAGGAGGACTCACATTGCCTCGAAACTGCCGAACGATTTTGAAGATAAGCTCGTTGAATTTCAGAGGTATGTTATCAACCTAAGACGGAGCAAAAACTTTCTACCAGGTCAAATGGGAAATTGCGACCAAACCCCAGTGTTTTTTGACATGCCAATGAACTACACAGTTGATAAAAAAGGTGCCAAAAGTGTAAGTTTGAAAACCTGTGGTTATGAAAAGATGAGAATCACTGTTATGTTATCCTGTACAGCTGATGGCAAGAAATTGCCGCCTATGATAATTTTCAAAAGGAAGCGCATGCCAAAAAATGTCATCTTTCCCCAAGGAGTTGAAATTAGAGTACAGGAAAAGGGATGGATGACAGAAGAATTAATGATGGACTGGTTTAGATGCATTTGGATGAAGAGACCCGGGGCCAATTTGAACCTCAACAATTTTCTTGTTCTTGACGCATTCCGTGGCCATTTGACGGATGATTTAAAAGATCAAATGAAGCGCCATAAATGCTGCCAAGTTGTCATACCAGGAGGTATGACAAGCATACTGCAACCACTGGATGTGTGTCTCAACAAACCCTTCAAGGACAAAATCAGAAAACTGTACTGCGAGTGGTTGGAGAACAACCTTGACAATGTGACTAGAACGGGAAAAGTCAAGAAAGCTCCTCTCGTTGAAATTACCAATTGGGTTTTAAGAGCCTGGAATAGCATCCCAGAAGAGATGGTACGCAAGTCATTCAAAAAGTGCTCCATCTCAAACTCCTTAGATGGGTCGGAAGATAATCTGCTGTACGAAGACGACGATGACGCAGATGAAGATTATTCTCCAAGCCAAGATGAATCCAGTTCTTCATCAGGAACAGAGTCAGACACAGACGGTAATGACAAGGATCCTGCAAGTAGTAGTGAGGAAGGTCAACCGTCAGAACCAGTAGCCTCAACATCTGGAGTAGCCTCAACATCTGGCATCAAACGTCCACTGCAATGCTTCACAGGATTTGTGATGGACTCTGACAGTGACTAAGCGGGTTTAATTGTAAGTTACCTAAGTTACTTAAGTGGGTTTAATTGTAAGTTACCTAAGTTACTTAAGCGGGTTTAATTGTAGGTTATCAAAGTTACTTAGATGCAATTTGAGATCTTTAGGCTATTATTCATTGAATGTTACTTTATTATTGCCCATGTTCCTGTGTTAATTAGTATTTCATGATGTTTTACTTTTCTCAATAAATCAAATCAAAAGATCTTTATTCAATATTGCTTTTGAGAAGCTTGCTAATCTTGCAAGTACATCCATACATGAATAGTGTCTTAAAAACCCCTTTTTCCCAAAAACAGTATAAAATTGTTCAATTATTAGGCCTACATTATAAATTTACTGCTCTTTAATGCTCTTTAACTAGTTCATCTTTCCTTCGGGTGTTATAATTGTGATTTTTTTTATATTCTCAAGATGGTTTGTTATTTAAATAATTCATGATTGATTTAAAACTGAAATGCATCTAATAGTTTATAGAAATTTCATTAATTAGTTTATCAGTTGAAATATTACCTAATCTGTGCCAGACATTACTAAAAATGTTGCTCATTACTAAACTATTATTATAGCCTATTCCTATGTACAATTATGAACATTTTGTTTAATATTGTCAGTTTTAATATTATTTTAGTCATTGTTATTGATGTACCCTTTGTTTTTATTTGTTCAAATAAAATAAAATTGTTGTGATTTCACACGTGTTTCATTGTTAGTGAGCCGGTAGTTCACAGCTGTTGGAACTAGTGAGTGAGTCAAAACTCAAAAGTATTGAAGACGCATATTTTGTCCTAGAAGGACAGAGGTTGAAAGGAGAAGACAGGATAACAGAATGTTATTGAAGACGCATATTTTGTCCTAGAAGGACAGAGGTTGAAAGGAGAAGACAGGATAACAGAATGTTATGAAAGGAAGTGGGAAAGAGAATGCGTCCCTCACCTAGCACAAAAACTGAGTTATCGCAATGTTGCTTCCTCCCATCAATCTCCCTTCCCCTCCCCCCTGCAAACCTGTTTGAAGCCTCTCCCCATCACACACCCCCATCCCCACCCCACCGTGATCCTTATCTCACCACAGCAGATCAAATCATAAAAAATTTTTGTGAGTTTGGTAAAGTAAGGTTTTCTAACATAAATGACTAATCTCAATGAAAAGGAGCATTAGGGCCAAGATTGTATACATTGAAAACAAAAAAATAAGTGCATTTGGGGACAGTGTCGACTTTTACAGAAATTGGCATATTGTCACTCCTATAAAAGGTAAGCCTTTCAAACTTGTTTTATTTGTTTAGTACTTTAATTTTCTTCAAAATAAAAATGTACAAATGTTGCAAACCTAACTTGAATATTTGTCATAGTTAAAATATGGAAAGATATGGGCTTATACAGATGACATTTTATTTGTCTCTGCATATAAAAAGAAAAATAGTGGAAGAGGAGGCTGCAAGAAGATTTTGATGAGATAGTTAGACTAATGCACAATATATTTTCTAGTGATTAGTGAAAAAAGAAAACAGTACTTTAGTATAACTAATGATAGTGGGTTAATTTGGAAAGAACATATCCGTAAGTTGCATAAAAAGATGAGTCAAAGTACACCAGTAATATATATATATATAAATAATATTTTAGATAAAAAAGCAAAACATTAATATATAAGGCACTTATGGAATCGGTAATAAGATATGGAATAATATTTTATTGCTTTAGCATTTAAATCTAAGAAATAAAACAATTGGTGAACCTCTAAATATTAAGTATCATAGATGTATATGTCTTAAATCAGTTGAAAATATATATAAAGATTGTAACTGCCCAAAAATTGATACAGTAGATAAAGTAAATTATTTAGGTATTGATAGTGGGTTAATTTTGAAAAAATATATCTGTAAGTTGCATAAAAAGATGAGTCAAAGTACACCAGTAATATATAAATAATAATTTAGATAAAAAAGCAAAACATTATTTGACATTTTTAGCTATTTGATTGCTTAATATTTATATATATATAAAAAGAACTACACTTAGCAATCTTTTCTTGATTTTTTAATGTTTAAAATCGATTTTGGTCTCGAAAGACCATCATCAGTTTAACATAGAATACAAATAGGGTTACTGATGATGGTCTTTCGAGACCGAAATCGATTTTAAACATTAAAAAATCAAGAAAAGATTGCTAAGTGTAGTTCTTTTTATATATATACAAAACATTATATTAAGGCACTTGTGGAATCGGTAATAATATACGGAATAATATTATATAGGACTGCTGCTGATTGTTACTAGGAAAAAATGCTGTTGGATTTAAAAGAAAAGTATTTAATTGGCTCGTTAATTTGCATTAATTGCTTGGTTAGACTTAATTTTGTTTTGGAAAGTTGTTTCTGACCAAGGTATCTGTAATGAACCCATTTATTGTGTCTACTTGATCTATTTATTGTATCATGTTGTCTATTGTACCTATTTATTTGTCATTTGTTACCTGTTTTTATTCAATTCATACCTGTTTTTATTATAACATACCCTTTCTTCAAATTCTTATTGATTGTTAATATTTATACATGGTTTATGTTTTTATAGTTTGTTATTTATTGTTTTACAATTGTTATTGTTGATATTTAGGGTCTTCTATTCATGTAATGTATTATTATTGTCGTTAATTTACATTTAGTTTGTTATGTAGTTATTTACTGATTGGTTATATATTATTATTTTTGAAATGTTATATGATTATGATGTTCAGATATATAAATTTTTGGGTGCAACACTGGATTGTTTACTCCAGTATTCGGTAAGTACTTCAACTATGTCATAATGGTATTGTGCATGTTATAACCTTTAATTTGATATATTGTACAACATATTTTGATAACTTGAGGTGTTCATTCGAGGCTTTTATAATTGGGCCGGGTTGAAAGCAACTTGAGCAATTTAGTGCATGTAGGGGTTCCAGCAGCAGACGGGAAGTGTTCCACCACTCTGTCTCTAGTTGGCGTGAGGGGCAGTGTTGGGAGTGGGGACAACGGACACAATCAGCTGGTAAAATTGTGGTGGGTTACGAAGCGTGTGGCACTTCATCTCCTTCGTTCCCTTTGCAGGTTATGTTAAAGGTAGTAGAGAAAATTGCTTGAATTACAAAAGTTGATGTAACTAAAATCTTGTATATTGTCATTTTTGCAGTTATTATAAATCATATTTAAACTAAATATTAGGTTCTTGCTCGATCTATCACGACTTGTACAGTTAGCAAAGCAAACTATTTAAAATTGCATACAAATTTAAAAAAGTACATTTGTATGTACACTTATATAAATGTGTAAATAAAACATTCATGAAAATAGTGATAAATATTACTTCAGTTTGAATGTAGGTCACTGAACATTTCAGTCACATTATAAATATTTAAAACACAATAATATCGCAAATCAAATAATAATTTAACCTCAATATAACTCAGTAATGACTACAAACTGCCCTATATCAGCTGATTCCACACTATGCCATCCATATTCCAGCTGTACTAGATTCCCACAGCGTATCGATGACAACGAAATGTTAAAGTGGCACATCGGTTCAGTGGTGGAAGAAGACTTATTTTTTGTCTTACTTCAATGACTAGCTTTGCCTCTCTCACACAGGTTCTCTAATAAGGTCGCAATCAAAGCAGCCGGAGCATGCAAAATCACTCAAAATACCCCACCACTAAGTGTTTCTGACCACCACTTGGAGGGTTAAAGGGTTACTCTTACAGATTTCCTGATAGGACACAAATTAAATTTGAAGATATTTAAACATTATATTGCTCACTTGAAGGAATCTTAATTTAATTTGCTCTTCATAAGATTAAATTAAAGTAATACAGTAGACTCTCAGTTATCCCAGGTAATTGGGACCACCTCAGATACGTAAAAACTCGGATAATACGGAGGTTATGGTAAAAATAATGTAAAAGCCACGAAAAAGTACAAAACTAATTTATTACAAGAAAAAACACAAAATGATGTAAATGTAGTTACAATTCTGTACAATAACAAATTCTAGGTCTTCGGGGTTCGACCGCGTCAATTGGCAATGTACAAACATTGCCAATGTTTGTACATTGCCAATGTTTGTACATAGCCAATTGACGCGGTCGAACCCCGAAGACCTAGAATTTGTTAGTGATAGTGACGACCGTGGAAGCCTATCCATGAAGAATTCTGTACAATTATACAGTTCTGTAAAAAAGTAGGTACATCAGGTAATGTCTTTTAAAAGTTGTATTATCACAAGATGACAAGAATAAGTATTCCATTTTAAAACTCTACAACAGTCGGTAAAGCACTACAATAAAAGAATTTAATAGTAAATATCTAATGTAATGTCCATAGCATTGTGAATGGGTAATTTCCTCTAACGTTACATTTGTTGACAACGAAACCTTTCTTATTTATTTAGTCTATCTACGGTCCACGGTAGTATTCGCGTCTTGGTTTTAAGTGCAGGGTACCGTTCAGTCTGATTACCGAACAAAATTATCGTATTTATCTTGTCGTTTAACACAATTTGCTTTACTTTCTTAATAGAGCAGGGAACCATTCAACATTTTAAAGGGAACAAAATTATCGTATCAATACCACATTTGCCACACTCATTGATTCATCATTTCAATTTTGTTATAAGCAAATGTCAACCATTTACCACTAATATCAAAACACTTGAATAAAATATTGAACAGTAACAACAATAAATCACGACAATATTTCCAATACTGTATTGTAAAATCACGAAAGTCAACACACTAATACAACCACATTTAGTGCGAGCATTCGACCAAGCCGATGGTATCATGGTTGTGATGTGTCATAAGTGATTGCATTTGGGTGGGAAAATTATTTTTATAATATGGGACAATATCATAAATACGTCTCGTGACAGTCCTGCAGTGCCTTAACCAACAGCCAATAGAGACACTGATTACTTGTCAAACGATTATATGATATGTCGTGCTAGAGTTTTCCTTTTATTAATAGCTTAATGTTATTTTTCATTATCTGATGACTACCTCTCTTAACCCGGAGGCTCGGATAACAGAGATTCTACTGTACATGGTTTATTAATTTCAATTTATTGTCTTGCTGTACATAAAACTCTAATCCCCTGTTTATGCAGATATGTTATGTGCAACCCATTTTTAACAAGATTTCATCCAAATATTAACTCAAAAACGCTACAAAGCACCTTTGGTTGTAAATAAAACTAGCATACATTAATCATTCCTTTGGTCAAGGCCGAAATTGCTAAACTTAGCAACAACTGAAAATATCACCTTGGCCTAAATCTTTTTTATAATAGTAACAGTATATGTAGACTGAAAAGAAACCATGAACTATATCTTCCAGTAAGACATATTTGAGTGTTTGATAGGCAATTTTTAGGTTAGCTACATCCCCCAAAAGCAGAATAACGTGTGACAGGGCAACATTGTCGCAGAAGGAAAGAGATGGCAGTAGAAAGAAATCATCTAATTGAGAAAATACTTTACGTACCCCAAAATTATAACATTAATTTCTGCAGAACGATATCTGGTTTTGTGTATCAACAATTAATTAGAACCGTATTTCTAGTGCAATTTAACAACAAACTATGTACTACTGATATGTACTAACAAAGAATTACAGAAGGCTTTTGCGATTTTACAAAACAGGCCCCAAACGCGGAAGGTATGTTGAAATGGAAAACCAAGTTCTTGAATATGTGAAAGAACAACGTAACAAAGGCCTAGGTGTTACGTATAGCATGATCAGGCTGAAGGCCAATAAAACAGCAAGAGAACTGAACATTCTCAGGACATCATTCAAGGCTTCTGAAGGTTGGTGTGTTAGATTTTTAAGAAGAAATGGCCTAAGTCTGAGAAGGAGGACTCACATTGCCTCGAAACTGCCGAACGATTTTGAAGATAAGCTCGTTGAATTTCAGAGGTATGTTATCAACCTAAGACGGAGCAAAAACTTTCTACCAGGTCAAATGGGAAATTGCGACCAAACCCCAGTGTTTTTTGACATGCCAATGAACTACACAGTTGATAAAAAAGGTGCCAAAAGTGTAAGTTTGAAAACCTGTGGTTATGAAAAGATGAGAATCACTGTTATGTTATCCTGTACAGCTGATGGCAAGAAATTGCCGCCTATGATAATTTTCAAAAGGAAGCGCATGCCAAAAAATGTCATCTTTCCCCAAGGAGTTGAAATTAGAGTACAGGAAAAGGGATGGATGACAGAAGAATTAATGATGGACTGGTTTAGATGCATTTGGATGAAGAGACCCGGGGCCAATTTGAACCTCAACAATTTTCTTGTTCTTGACGCATTCCGTGGCCATTTGACGGATGATTTAAAAGATCAAATGAAGCGCCATAAATGCTGCCAAGTTGTCATACCAGGAGGTATGACAAGCATACTGCAACCACTGGATGTGTGTCTCAACAAACCCTTCAAGGACAAAATCAGAAAACTGTACTGCGAGTGGTTGGAGAACAACCTTGACAATGTGACTAGAACGGGAAAAGTCAAGAAAGCTCCTCTCGTTGAAATTACCAATTGGGTTTTAAGAGCCTGGAATAGCATCCCAGAAGAGATGGTACGCAAGTCATTCAAAAAGTGCTCCATCTCAAACTCCTTAGATGGGTCGGAAGATAATCTGCTGTACGAAGACGACGATGACGCAGATGAAGATTATTCTCCAAGCCAAGATGAATCCAGTTCTTCATCAGGAACAGAGTCAGACACAGACGGTAATGACAAGGATCCTGCAAGTAGTAGTGAGGAAGGTCAACCGTCAGAACCAGTAGCCTCAACATCTGGAGTAGCCTCAACATCTGGCATCAAACGTCCACTGCAATGCTTCACAGGATTTGTGATGGACTCTGACAGTGACTAAGCGGGTTTAATTGTAAGTTACCTAAGTTACTTAAGTGGGTTTAATTGTAAGTTACCTAAGTTACTTAAGCGGGTTTAATTGTAGGTTATCAAAGTTACTTAGATGCAATTTGAGATCTTTAGGCTATTATTCATTGAATGTTACTTTATTATTGCCCATGTTCCTGTGTTAATTAGTATTTCATGATGTTTTACTTTTCTCAATAAATCAAATCAAAAGATCTTTATTCAATATTGCTTTTGAGAAGCTTGCTAATCTTGCAAGTACATCCATACATGAATAGTGTCTTAAAAACCCCTTTTTCCCAAAAACAGTATAAAATTGTTCAATTATTAGGCCTACATTATAAATTTACTGCTCTTTAATGCTCTTTAACTAGTTCATCTTTCCTTCGGGTGTTATAATTGTGATTTTTTTTTATATTCTCAAGATGGTTTGTTATTTAAATAATTCATGATTGATTTAAAACTGAAATGCATCTAATAGTTTATAGAAATTTCATTAATTAGTTTATCAGTTGAAATATTACCTAATCTGTGCCAGACATTACTAAAAATGTTGCTCATTACTAAACTATTATTATAGCCTATTCCTATGTACAATTATGAACATTTTGTTTAATATTGTCAGTTTTAATATTATTTTAGTCATTGTTATTGATGTACCCTTTGTTTTTATTTGTTCAAATAAAATAAAATTGTTGTGATTTCACACGTGTTTCATTGTTAGTGAGCCGGTAGTTCACAGCTGTTGGAACTAGTGAGTGAGTCAAAACTCAAAAGTATTGAAGACGCATATTTTGTCCTAGAAGGACAGAGGTTGAAAGGAGAAGACAGGATAACAGAATGTTATGAAAGGAAGTGGGAAAGAGAATGCGTCCCTCACCTAGCACAAAAACTGAGTTATCGCAATGTTGCTTCCTCCCATCAATCTCCCTTCCCCTCCCCCCTGCAAACCTGTTTGAAGCCTCTCCCCATCACACACCCCCTTCCCCTCCCCTCCGTGATCCTTATCTCACCACTGCACCTGACTGACCGACTGTATAAATTAACTAGTGACTGTGCAGCTGTCTGAGAAAACACTGCATAGACCCTCCATTTCACAGCCCAAAAGTCTAAATAATTGGTTTTTTGCCCTCAGAAATGCTTTTAGCACCACTTGGCATTTCAACTCTAATTGGGCGAATGTAAGCCGCACCCTTGTTTTTGCGGTCAAATTGCGGTCAAAATAGTGCGGCTTAGATTTGAGTATATACGGTAAGTATATTAAAATCAAGACAAAACATGTTACTTTCTTCATATCTCTCATATTATCAACATCAACAGAGTACTTATGTAGTACACAAAAATGATCTGGAGTAAGAAATCAATTTATAAACTCAAGAACAAGAACAAAAACTCAATAAAGGAACAGATTAGAACATTATGTATCAATGTCTTCTTCTTTAGTGCTCAACCCTTAGGTTGGTTTGCTGCGGCTCACCATTCCTCTCTTCTTTCTGCCTTCCTCTTTATTTCCGTATAAGTAGCACAACCTACATCATTAATAATCTGCTGCATGTACGCCATCCTTCCCATAATGCTGTTGTATCTCAAAAAGTGTCCTACCAGCTTGTCTCTTCTTGTCTGGATGTGCCTCTGTAGAGACATCTAGTTTCTTTTACTCTTCTTAGCACCTCTTCGTTGGTAACTTTATCCCTCCAGCTGATCTTCAGCATTCTTCTATAGCACCACATCTCTAGTGCCTCCAAACGATGTTTTTCCTGTGTAACCACAGTCCACGTTTCACATCCGTACAGGGCTTCACTCCAAACAAACGCCTTCATGATTCGTTTTCTCACTTCCAGACTAACATTCTTGCTGGTGAGTAGATTCTTTCTCAGATTGAATGCAATTTTTGCCTGCTGTTTTCTACTAACAATTTTTTTTCGGCTTCTACCATCTCTTGTGATTTTGCTTACTAAATAGGTAAATTCCTCCACCTCTTCTATCTCCTCCTTTCCAATTCTTAAAACTTAATGTTCCTGTTTTTCCTTAGCTCTATATACCATTACTTTAGTCTTTCTTTTGTTTATTCTCATGCCATATTGATTGCATAAAATCATTTCCCTTGTGCTGAGGAGGTTTGAAAATGATCAAAATAATCAAACAATATCATCTGCATAACGCAGCATATCTATCCTCTGTCCATTAATTTTGATTCCCACCTAAATTGTTTCACGAAGTTGGTTTATTGCATCCTGTATGTAAGCGTTGGATATAGTCAGAAGATAGAGCACATCCTTGTCTCACTTCTTTTCTGATTTTCGCTTCTTGTTCCTCATAAGAGTTCTTTATCACAGCCATTTCGTTGTTATAGAAACTATGTATCATTCGCATATCTTTGTATTTTAACCCAGCTTTCTTCAACACTCTGAACATCTCCTTCCAGATGACTTTATCAAATGCATTTTCCAGATCTACATAGGCAATATACATAACTTTGTCTTTCTGCAATTGCTTCTCGATAATCAACCTCAGTGCAAGAATTGCTTCTCTTGTTCCTGATCCCCTTCTGAATCCAAACTGATCTACGCTTATCATATCGTCTATTTTATTTTCAATTCTTAAAACAAATCTTTTTGAGAATTTTTTAGGCATGTAATATCAGACTTATGGTCCAGTACTGTTCGCATTTTGTAGCTGCTGCCTTTTTTAGTATGGGAACCATGATGCACTTCAGGAAGTCTGTTGGTATCTCTCCTGTGATGAATGTCTTATTAACAAAAAAGGCAAACGATTCTGTAAGTAAAATAACAATTTAGGGAAGTCCAAGAGAAATAGGAATATAATAACCGTACATAGAACTGAAGGCTTGAAGCAAGTGAGTGTGCTTTCCGAAAAATTGTCATTCTAAGAAAGGTGAAAAGCATAATAAAGGAATGGAGTCAGAGTGATGATGTACACTGACAACAAATGCAGGGGGGGAATGAAAGTGGTTTAGAAGAAAAATTAGTATGCTGGAATGCACAAATGAAAGAAAGAGGACTAAATAGTATTAGCATAGAAAAGAGTGAGGTGATGACAGAGGAAGAAAGAAATGTAAATTTAGGCGACTTACGAATAACTAAATAGGTGAAGAAATAAAGATAAGGAAGATACCGTATATACTCAAATCTAAGCCGCACTATTTTGACCGCAAAAACAAGGGTGCGGCTTAGATTCGCGTGCAGCTTACATTCGCCCAATTAGAGTTGAAATGCCAAGTGGTGCTAAAAGCATTTCTGAGGGCAAAAAACCAATTATTTAAACTTTTGGGCTGTGAAATGGAGGGTCTATGCAGTGTTTTCTCAGACAGCTGCACAGTCACTAGTTAATTTATACAGTCGGTCAGTCAGGTGCAGTGGTGAGATAAGGATCACGGAGGGGAGGGGAAGGGGGTGTGTGATGGGGAGAGGCTTCAAACAGGTTTGCAGGGGGGAGGGGAAGGGAGATTGATGGGAGGAAGCAACATTGCGATAACTCAGTTTTTGTGCTAGGTGAGGGACGCATTCTCTTTCCCACTTCCTTTCATAACATTCTGTTATCCTGTCTTCTCCTTTCAACCTCTGTCCTTCTAGGACAAAATATGCGTCTTCAATAACATTCTGTTATCCTGTCTTCTCCTTTCAACCTCTGTCCTTCTAGGACAAAATATGCGTCTTCAATACTTTTGAGTTTTGACTCACTCACTAGTTCCAACAGCTGTGAACTACCGGCTCACTAACAATGAAACACGTGTGAAATCACAACAATTTTATTTTATTTGAACAAATAAAAACAAAGGGTACATCAATAACAATGACTAAAATAATATTAAAACTGACAATATTAAACAAAATGTTCATAATTGTACATAGGAATAGGCTATAATAATAGTTTAGTAATGAGCAACATTTTTAGTAATGTCTGGCACAGATTAGGTAATATTTCAACTGATAAACTAATTAATGAAATTTCTATAAACTATTAGATGCATTTCAGTTTTAAATCAATCATGAATTATTTAAATAACAAACCATCTTGAGAATATAAAAAAAATCACAATTATAACACCCGAAGGAAAGATGAACTAGTTAAAGAGCATTAAAGAGCAGTAAATTTATAATGTAGGCCTAATAATTGAACAATTTTATACTTGTTTTTGGGAAAAAGGGGTTTTTAAGACACTATTCATGTATGGATGTACTTGCAAGATTAGCAAGCTTCTCAAAAGCAATATTGAATAAAGATCTTTTGATTTGATTTATTGAGAAAAGTAAAACATCATGAAATACTAATTAACACAGGAACATGGGCAATAATAAAGTAACATTCAATGAATAATAGCCTAAAGATCTCAAATTGCATCTAAGTAACTTTGATAACCTACAATTAAACCCGCTTAAGTAACTTAGGTAACTTACAATTAAACCCACTTAAGTAACTTAGGTAACTTACAATTAAACCCGCTTAGTCACTGTCAGAGTCCATCACAAATCCTGTGAAGCATTGCAGTGGACGTTTGATGCCAGATGTTGAGGCTACTCCAGATGTTGAGGCTACTGGTTCTGACGGTTGACCTTCCTCACTACTACTTGCAGGATCCTTGTCATTACCGTCTGTGTCTGACTCTGTTCCTGATGAAGAACTGGATTCATCTTGGCTTGGAGAATAATCTTCATCTGCGTCATCGTCGTCTTCGTACAGCAGATTATCTTCCGACCCATCTAAGGAGTTTGAGATGGAGCACTTTTTGAATGACTTGCGTACCATCTCTTCTGGGATGCTATTCCAGGCTCTTAAAACCCAATTGGTAATTTCAACGAGAGGAGCTTTCTTGACTTTTCCCGTTCTAGTCACATTGTCAAGGTTGTTCTCCAACCACTCGCAGTACAGTTTTCTGATTTTGTCCTTGAAGGGTTTGTTGAGACACACATCCAGTGGTTGCAGTATGCTTGTCATACCTCCTGGTATGACAACTTGGCAGCATTTATGGCGCTTCATTTGATCTTTTAAATCATCCGTCAAATGGCCACGGAATGCGTCAAGAACAAGAAAATTGTTGAGGTTCAAATTGGCCCCGGGTCTCTTCATCCAAATGCATCTAAACCAGTCCATCATTAATTCTTCTGTCATCCATCCCTTTTCCTGTACTCTAATTTCAACTCCTTGGGGAAAGATGACATTTTTTGGCATGCGCTTCCTTTTGAAAATTATCATAGGCGGCAATTTCTTGCCATCAGCTGTACAGGATAACATAACAGTGATTCTCATCTTTTCATAACCACAGGTTTTCAAACTTACACTTTTGGCACCTTTTTTATCAACTGTGTAGTTCATTGGCATGTCAAAAAACACTGGGGTTTGGTCGCAATTTCCCATTTGACCTGGTAGAAAGTTTTTGCTCCGTCTTAGGTTGATAACATACCTCTGAAATTCAACGAGCTTATCTTCAAAATCGTTCGGCAGTTTCGAGGCAATGTGAGTCCTCCTTCTCAGACTTAGGCCATTTCTTCTTAAAAATCTAACACACCAACCTTCAGAAGCCTTGAATGATGTCCTGAGAATGTTCAGTTCTCTTGCTGTTTTATTGGCCTTCAGCCTGATCATGCTATACGTAACACCTAGGCCTTTGTTACGTTGTTCTTTCACATATTCAAGAACTTGGTTTTCCATTTCAACATACCTTCCGCGTTTGGGGCCTGTCATAGCTTTCTTCGTACTTTTCATTTTGAAAATTTTCAATCTGTCTTTCTTCCAACGTCTAACATTAGTCTCATCTACTCCAAATTGGCGCATTGCTGCTCTGTTTCCATTTTCGTCTGCATAACTAATTACTTTCCTTTTGAAAGAAGCCATGTAATGGCATCTTTGACTAGCCATAGTTTGGTGTTCACTACATTCACTACTTACTAACTAAATACGGTAACACTTTCACTAATCACTACTTACTAATTAAATAATACTTTGACTAAATAATTTCAATTAGGTTAAGTCAGCATAGCAATAGGCTAGTTCACAATAAACCAAACAACAACAGTGACTTTTGTTTTGAGTTTTTATTTGTTTCTCCTTTCATCTGTCATTTGCCGGCTGTAGTAGCTTGCCAACCTCAAATAATTGTTTGCCCTTTTTGAGGGTAATTTTAGAGTTAGAGGGTATTTTCTAAGACAACAATATTCATGTTTAGCCGGTAAAAATATAATTACAGTAATGATAAGTTATTCTTTTGATATGGTTTTAAGATTTGAAGCTAAAAACCAATGTCTCTATCATAAAATAACAATAGGTAGATAGCCAAAAGGGTAATTTTTAGATTTTGGTTGGCAGCACTATCCAAAAGATGAGAATTATTGGCTTGAAAGACAGTGGGGAGAAATGTAGAAGGGTGGGAAGGGGAAGTGGTTTGTTTTGCAATAGAAGTGGGTGACGTCAAAATGAGGTCACCAATCAGGGATAGGAGGGGCGGGGCTTAGCGGTATTTGTTTTCTTCCACTTGTCATCTTGTTCTTTGTCCTACATGAGCTTGTTCTGTACAAGATAAGGTTTGTGGCTCTACAGAGAAGCTTCTGTGGGTAGAGCACATGAACAGGTGATTGTTAAACACAGTGTAGGACTGTATCAGTCTCTCTCACTTCCTTTCCTTCTTGAAGCAGTTTAGCCTCAGTGTCCAGTTAACACTTGCCGTATCCAGTCGCTTTACTGGGTAGATACTTTGCCTATGAATTATGGAATACTCTTGTGTAAAACTAGTTTTGGGACAAATGGGTATAAATAAAACAAGTTTATTACTAGTTTTTATTTAAATACATCATGTAACTAAGTAAACTTATACCAATACTTCATTTGTAAATACACTTTACATGACTTTCGTCAATTAATAGAGCTCATTTTGTGATCGCTAGATTGCCGTTTTTCCCGGATTAAAATTGCCCGGTAAAATGGGTGCGGCCTTTTGATTCGGGGTTTTTGGCCCTTTTTTTTTCCTAAAATTTTTAATCAAAAAAAAAGGGGTGCGGCTTTGGGTTCGAAAATTTTAAAACGGTAGTAATTTCCCAAAAAAAAAATTTCCCCCGGTATTTGGGGGTTTTTTTAAATGCAATTCTAAAAACCTTTACTATGAAAAATTTTAAAATGAAAAGCTGAAAAAAAAATTTTGGGGAATTTATCCACATAGAAAATTTAGGGAAAAATTCCCATACCCGGGGTTTTTCCCGGAACTTTTTTGGAACTTTTTATCAAAAATTTTTCTTAGGTCAAGACAAACATTTTTTTACAATTTAAACAAAGGGGTTTTTACAGTGACTAGTTCAAATCTTCTTTTCTGTGATTTTTACAAATTATTTTTACAAACTCAAGAACTGTTTAAGAAAGAAAAATTTTTTTTTTACATGTGTAATAAA